>BPTQ01000009.1:360862667-361375231 GCA_019973895.1 Chrysanthemum seticuspe
TTTTTTTTTAATATTAGGCGAGTACCCCCGTTTGGCGGCGGCGGTTCCTAGCGGCAGACAATTAACGATATGCTATATTGTGACAAGTGTTTCGTATAAAATTCAAAATAAAACGTGAAAAGATTAATATATAATTGCAAACGGTTGTAATATGTGACTGTTAGTTTGACATAATACCCTCTATTTCATTATTATTATTATTATTTTTATTATATACTAATAAAGAGTGTCACAAATATGATAGTGACAAGGATATAGTAAAGTTTAAAAATGTTCAAACTATATAGCATTTCAAAAAGTTGAAAGGCCGTAACTATTAAACATTAAAAAATGTAAAACTTGTCATTGTAACCGTTTAAACTTATCATTTACAAAATAATAAAGGATGAGCAACCCTAATTAGAAGCAGTAAAGTTTTTATAAAATATTTAGTTAAAAAATTTGAAGAGCAAAAGCCAATGTTTTAGAAACCGGTTTTTAATTGATCTGCCCGAGCCATCGGGTCAGTCACAGTTCAACCGGTTTGTTCGCTCAAACCGCCTTCCGGTCATTCAACCGGTTCGCGGTTCAACCGGCCGGGTCAACCCGGGTTTTTAAACAATGGTAAAAGCAAACTTTACTTTAATACATTTAAAATTTAACGATCTTGTAAATAAAAACGAGCCTCGTATTTACATTTTTCAACAAGTACAGATACAAGGTAGACTTTTCATAACATTTTTTTTTTTAAATAAAAACTACACTTTTGCTCACACTTTTAAAAAAGTGTGGGTAAAAGTAAGACTATTACTTACACTTTTAAAAATTGTAAGTAAAAATGAAACTATTACTTACACTTTTTAAAAAGTGTGGGTAAAAATAAAACTATTACTTACACTTTTTAGAAAAAATATGAGTAAAACTACACTTTTTCTCACATTTCATGTAAAGTGTGTGTATAAATTAGACTTTTGCTCACACTTTTCTAAAAGTGTAGGCATAACTAGACTTCTGCTTACACTTTATGTAAAGTGTGTGTATAAATTAGACTTTTGCTCACACTTTTTTAAAAGTGTAGGCATAACTAGACTTTTGCTTACATTTTATGTAAAGTGTGGGTAAAAATTATACTTTTGTTTACACTTATTGAAAAGTGTGGGCGAAACTAAACTTTTGCTTACATTTTTTTTTAAAGTGTAAGTAAACATGTACTTTCACTTATACTTTTTTTTGTGTGTCATTAAAAATGGTGTCACTGAAAGTCCTTTTTTTTTGTAGTGAGATAATTATCCCACATAGGCTGAAGATAGAAAATGTTGGTTAGTTATATACCATAGACATATGTGTGTCGAACATATTAAGACTAGTATTATGTATTCGGCGAATATACCACTTGTTAGGTTGAGAAAAATCTTTCAAGTTGTCTGTTTCCGAAAACTCATATCAACTCTTAACTTTTTTCTTTTATTTTGGCATTCTAGAACATGATTTGGTGGAGACCAATTTAATTTTTTTACTTCACACAAGTTAAAAATGAACACATATTTTGGAGGCCAATAGAAACATATGACTAACGTTATCAAAGCACTTAATATAAGATGTTAACATAAGTACTGTTTTAGAATTTTGAGATTTTAACCAGCTTGGGCCAAAACAAGTATCATAATATAGAGATACTTAACCGAAACACATGAGCACATAATTCATTTAGCCGAATCTCAATTTAGAGCAATTAAAACATATGACTTTTAGATTCATCAACTGTTGGTGCGTTTAGTCACTCCTATCTATTTATTTTTAGTCATCTTATGACTTTGACTGATATCTAAGCACATCATGAACACAGTAAGAGTATAATCTAAGGTCTAAACCAATGAAATAATAACCTTTTCACTTTCATTTTCTACATCTTGAGAATGCCTTACTTATTCTACGAAACTCGATTTAAGGATGTCAATCTTGTAATGAAGTCAGCCCGAGTATGAAATGGTCCGTAAATCACAATTAAACGAAATCAGCAGGTGGGCTTTCCAAAGATTCAATCACCGGTTATATTGATGTTTGGTTTATTTGTTATGCATGTAGACAATAATTCTTTAGAGCAAGATCTACATAAAAAGTACTGACTTTCATTTCTCTCTATTCTTATCTAGGATGCTAGAAATAGGGATGAAACTAGTAAAGACGACGAAACAGGTTATGGTTCGTTACTGCACGCATTTGTTTATAAATATAGTTTCTGGTTAGTCTCTTTGTCGTCCTTGAATTGGAAACTGTATATCTTTTCTTGAATGGAAAATGATCACCAATAACTAGTTTGAAATTGTTTATTTCACGTGTTTAAGATATATTGATAATGACATTAAAGCCGGCCTATTAGTCACTATAAACATGATCGTATATGTTGGATGTGTGAGCTAGGTGCAAGAAAGCTTTTAATCGAGTTCAAATAACCTGACCATCATCTCTAGCCGCGTGTTGTTAGATTTTGGAATTTGTACATATATGTTGATGACAAAAGTGTGCCAGAAGTATTTAAAGGATATTGGGAGATCGACAGCTTTTAGGAAGATACATAGTTATATAATCCGTATTATCAACTTTCTTTATCAATCTGTAAGGTGTCATCGTAGATGTTGATGACATTAGGTTAATCTGCAATATTAAATTATAATATTGGGTCTATGGAAAGCAATAATGTGGAACAAACATTTTGTCCCACATCGGTTGAAAAGAGATTGTTTGCGATTAATATACTAAAAAGCATGCAAGTGTCATTTGTCTAGAATAATATAATGTTTCCGGTCGCTCTTCATTCGTAGAGTTAAAAAAACCTTAACTCGTCTGAGTATGAGAAACTGGAAACTCATATGAACTTTTAACATTTTTTTAAAAATCTTTTTACCGTAAAACATGATTTGGTGAAAACTATTTTTATCTTTATTTTCACATAGTTTAATTAGAATACAAAAATGATAACCATGAATGTTATGTATGTAGATAGTAATTCTTTAGAGAAAAATCCGCCTAGAAAGTACTGAAGTGCATTTCTCTCTATTCTTATCCAGTATCCTAGATATACAGATTAAAGATCCTAGATGCCAGTAGTGCAAGTATCTCCGGTCCGCCATATTTCACACCAGTGATGCCCTCTAAGAGTACGTATTTGTAAAGGTCCTTTTCACACGCCAAAAATTTATAGTTTGGTGTTGGTATAGTTTACATAATTATATTGCCGATTACTTGGGTATGTTTCCCTGTGTTGGGTGCGGGTCAGGAAAATAAGCTCATAAGACCCTAGCTGCTAGTTGTAATTGAGCAAATTCTTAAACAAATAAAATTTTCGTATTCCTTATCCATGTGAAATTCTAGTTAGGGTCTGTTACATATGTGTTGCGTTGGTTGGGTCAAGGTCATTAGGTTTCTGTCCATACTTAACTAGGCGTGTACAGAAAGTGGATTGGTACAGAGAAGAAGAATATCAGATTGACCCGTACCAAAACTGGCCTGCTTTGACCCATACCAAAACGAACCCGTTTTCATCCCTTACCGAACTTGTATGACCCGTCATTTTTACACATCTACATTAGTATGCTTTTCTTCATTATGTTTTACGCTTCAAAAATCTTTTTTTTTATAATTAATGAAGCCGATTTGAAAAGCGTGACTATAAAAGAAACTAGTTTAAAACCCATGGAGCAAAAGTTAGTGGTAATAGCTAATAGGAAAGGAGATAGACGATCTTGAACACTTCCATATAGCGGGTATGAAGAGTAACGCAAAGGTGATCTTAATAGAAAATTACCTACCAAAACGAGGATCGTGAAAATGGTGAAGAAGTAATGGAAAACGCTGAACTAAAGGAAACCATTGAGGAGAAGAATTAGTTTGCAGAACATGTACACTTTCTTGCTGGATTCTTGTTATAAAATTGATTATTTTGGCCTAATGTCATGATTATAAATATTTGATGTTCGGATAAAGTGAGTCATTATCAACTCATTTAAGGATTAAAAAATCATTTTAAGATAAGTTCCGGTTAGCGGCTGCTAATCTATTTATAAAAGAAAGTTGAAAAGATCCTTTCAAAACGCATGTCCAAACTCCGCCTAACCATTTGTATTTTGCTAGCTCCATTGCTATGTCTGCAATATGTTTTCGCAATGCTAAAGGCTAAATATTTTTAAAATTTCAGTAACTTTTTGTCTAACTAAATGTTGTTTGTTTTTTATCTTTGTTTTTAGAGGTGGCTAGACTTTGTTAATTTAACGAAGGACAAAGAATGCTGATTCAAGCCGTGTCATCTTGTCTATGAAAGTTATTCAAGAACCCGAATAGTCAACATCCCATGTACTTTAGTCTCCAAGATTACAAATACTAATTATTAATTCTATAATTTGAGTTATGTTTTGCTGCATACATTGCACTTTTAGACCTTATGAACCAAAGGTCATGTGCGTTATTACCAGTTAATATCATTTTGTATTGCTTAAAATTATATCAAATGAAAACATAGATTACGATTTCTTGTTTGTTTTCTGCGGCAGTAAGTTTTGTTATGGAGGTTTGTTCTGTGAGAACCCCAAATGATGAGTTTATCATTAAGTTAATGCCGAAGCAAGTATCATACTCCGTAATACATAACGTAATTCCTTCAGCAATATATAGATTTCTAATTAAATAATTGATAAGTAAACGCTTATAGAAAATCACAGTTCTTTTAATATAATGCATAAACATTTGCAAATTTTCATTAGTAGAGTGAAAACAACATATAAGTTCATGTTATCCAAATTGTTAACTTCATGCGTCATGCTCTAACTATATATGATACAGAGAAATATGCAAACCTTTTATCCAAACATTTTATCCCACATAGGTTCAAGAATAAAGTTTTTGGTTACTAATATAGCTTAGTGTGCATGAAACACTTGTGATTTGACTAATATTATGTTTTTGGTTGTATGATTGACCTCTGCTTTACAAGTTTGCAAAAGGTGGTGAACCTTGCAACTGCAAGTTAATATGAACTCATCTTTTTAACATTTATTTAGTATTTCTTTACTTATCTTTTTTTTTTATAAGATATTGCTCAATTGTGTTCACGTGACAAAATTAAACAATCTAATCGTGCTGGAGTATTAATTGAGCCAAATTAGAAAGGAAAAGAAATTTACGCAAATAATTTTATACTATTTTTAACTTTTTAACATTTATTTAGTATTTTTAACTTTTAAACTTATAAAGTGAGCTAATATCCACGTACAATATAGTTCAATTATTATGTTTTGATAGTTATCAACTTTGAATATCCAAGGATGCTTAAAGGTCGGTGGGTTCAAACCCCATTGATTAGTCGGACAAAAGATCTGAAACTATGGTTACCCAAAAAAAATGATGCTCAATATTTCAAAATATTTTAGAAAACCATGCACGAGTTTAGAGTACAAGCATTATGTGAATCCCTACAAGACCAAGTATATTAGAAGTCACCTTTCTTATCTGTAATCAACTGAGAGCAAATTTGATGTATTTGTTGAGCTACACAATATATATGACTAGAAAACGAATATCCAAGGGGCCCAGCAGTATTAAGTTCAAAACGAATATCCAAGGGGCCTAGCAGTATTATACAATAGCATATAGATTTCTATATAAACTATTTCAGATAAGTAAACGCTAATCTTTTTTTCTTAGTAAAAATTGTCATAGGTTCTTCTATCAAAGTTGTTGCTTTTATGTTTCGTGTTATAAACACATAAACTAGTTGTTTCTAAACCACAATTTAACGTTCCATGTAACAAATTTTTCTCTCACCAACTATTAAGAACACTTGAATTATCTCTTTCTTAGCATTTTTCTAATGAAGATATTTTATAACTTTTTATCCTAACACTCTATCCCACATAGACTAAAGATAAATTTTCTTGGTTAGTTATATGCCATAAGTGTATGTGTCTTAAATGGGTTGAGAATAGTATTATGTTTTCAAATGACTCAGGCAGTCAGATCAAAAAAATCCGATAGACCTTGAAACATGTGAAATTCATATGAACTCTTAACTTTTTTCCATTCAGTTTCATACTCTAAAATCTTTAATTTCATACAGGTTGAGCGGAAAACGAATTGTGAAATCTAATAAAGAAACAATAGAATTGTAAAATTGTATCCTACTGTAATTCTTTTGATTAAAATATAACGTGAAAGATATATGCACGTAATCTAACTCAAGAGTCAACAACCACATCTTTATCATAGTTGAAACCTCATAACGCGTATATCTTTTGTGATATCTTATTTTCATCTAGTGATGTACATATTTTCGAAGGAAATTAAGGTAGTCAACATCTCATGTTCTTTACTCATTAAGATTACACATACTAGTTATTCATTCTATAACTTGATTTTATTTATGTTGCATAAATTGCACTTCTAGACCAATTGTAAACCAAACATCTTGTGCGATATTACTGGTGAATATCATTTTTATTGCTTTAAAGTATATAAAATTAGAATATAACTACCGTTTCTTATTTGTTTTCTCTAGTTGTAAGTTTTGCTATGCAAGTGTGTTTTGTGAGAACCCGAAATCATGAGTGCAACAATAAGTTAGGGCCAAAGCAAGTATCATAATATATAACGTAATTCTTTCAACGACTGAACACGTAAACGCTTAGAAAAAATCCCAAGTTATTTTAAAATATAGGGATAATTACATATATCCCCAATCTAGCCTTGTTAATTACATATTTCCCCACTAGTCATCTAAAATAACAAATATACCCAACTTAATTTATTATAATAACATGTTTACCCATCTTATCTCTTTTTGTACCAACTATTTAAAATTTGACCATCGTACCCTTTTGTATCATTCCCACTCAAACTACATATAAGTAAAACCACTAAATAAAATAAACCGATTTGGTGTTAAGTCATTGCAGTCATTACGGCGAAGTAAAATAGATGAGACTATGAGAGTGAAGATAAAATAAACCGATTTGGTGTTAAGTTGACAGTATTGATGGGACGACGGTCGTAACGATCACTAAATTGCTATTAATATATTTCAAGTAACACAATTAATCATTAATCAATTTTAATTTTTCATGTATATTAAAACCAATTATTCGAAGGACTGTTACAAGACGAAAAACTATCTCAAGCATTTGCAAGAAAAATGAATATTCCCTAGTTACATGCAAATCTATATATGTACAACAAGTTTTTAAACAAACCTAAACAAGTATCACAATATAACAAGGAAATGTATTCTAGACCTAAACTCGTTACAAGTATCACAGATAGATTTCTATTACAACGAATTCAGATAAGTAAACGCTATTTTTTTAATAGCAACAAAAGAAAAAAAAAATATAAAACACAACTTCTAGCAAGAAACTAGAAGAAAATTACAAAGGAATTTGTAACCAATCTTGCCAACTTAACATTTTGGCCCCTCTAAATTTAACCAAGAAAAAGAATACAGTTGTATGTAATCAAAAATGTCACTTTTCCTCATAGACCAAGACTTAAAAATGACACTATCTCGAAACTTTCAAATATACCACGATGTAGACGCAACTATCATGTATATCCGCTCCTTTTTAACAGAGGCTCCTGCTAAACCATCGATCCACGCTAACCATTCTGCAATGGAACTCAGATTAGAATTAGAAATATCGCACCAGACACGAACTAACCTCCATACATCAGCAGCAAGCTCGCATGTAGAGAAAACATGGTCTTTAGTTTCGGCCATCTTTAACAAATTGGACATAAAATTGAATTGATATCAAAACCACGTCCGGATAAATTAAAATGGTGAGAAAGGCGGTCCAAAGATAGTCTCCACATAAAAACATTAATCTTCCTTGGAAGAAACTTGTTTCGTGTTATAAACACATAAACTAGTTGGTAATAAACTTCAATTTGATGTTCCACTAACAAATCTTTCTTACCATTTTTTTAATGAAAATAATTTTGTATCCTTTTATCCTAACACTTTATCCCACATTGGCTGAAGATATAAGTTGTTGGTTACTTATATACAATAAGGGTATGTGTGTTGGATGTGTTGAGACTAGTATTATGTTTGCGGACTTTTCACTGTCATGTTGAATCTAATTCAAAATGATGTTGAAATGTTTGGAAACTCATATTGACTCTTAACCTCTTAACCTTTTTCCTTTAATATGGTACTCAAAAACATGTTTTGGCGGAGACCGTTTTATTTTTAATTTCACGCAGGTTGTAAAGGAAAACAAATGATGAAAATACATCTTAATTCTTTTGATTAAAATGCCCAAAATATATACACATACAATATAACTCAATACTAGTTTAAATGCATACTATCCGTATCTAGTATGAGTGGTCACCTCCAAGATGCTCAAACTGTAAGGTATTTGGTCATGTTCTTAATGAATGTCTTAAGAAACCTATCTCAGATGTTATAAGGAACACGAATGCACCAAGGAAAGTTGTTTGTGGGATTCAAATTGGTTCAAAGTCACAGTTTGTTTATAAACCTAAGGCACCAAGGAAACTAATAATATAGACATACTTTACCGAACACATGAGCACGTAATTCATTTAGCCGAATCTCAATTTTAAACTTGAATAGCTTACCGTTCATATTAGAGCAATTAAAACATATGACTTATGTTATCAAAGCAGTATGCAATAAAAGATTGCCTAGCTGCTTACTTTTAGATTTTAACATATGTGCTTAAAAATATTTTATTCATATAATGACTTACTCAATTCATCCTATCCCACGTAGATTGAAAAACGAAATTATGGATTACTAATATATGGTAGTGTGTATGGGTTAAAGAAGTCTAGAACATAGTCACATGGAACGGGGATCGCTCTGGTACAGGATCGCGGTCCGTTAGGAATCTAAAATCGGTTCGATGAAGGTTAGGTTCATTTGAGATCGTTTCGGTACGTTGTACCAAATAATGTGATATGATATACCCATGTAGCCAATAATTAATATATTTATTTAAAATCCAAACATTAATAGTATAATACTTATCATATTCTCATAATTCAATTAAAGAAGCATATTATAAAAGTTTTATCAACAACACAACTTAAAAAAATATAATCAAGATCCAAAAGACAATAAAAAAATGGAAAAAACCAGATTTTAAACTTAGTCCTGCCTTTTGGCTATGCAACATAACTTAAAAAATATGAAAAATTAGTTTTATTACCAACATATAACTTAAAAAGCATAATCGAATATAACTGGAACGTGAATTGGTTTTAATTGGAACGCGACGCGAATTGCTCCGTCCCGATTCAAATATCAATTAATTTCCGGAACGCTATTTTTACTGATCCAATTCGCGATCCCGGTCGATCCGGATCGATTTCGTACCATGTTTTGGATCGAACGAACCATATCGCAATTCGTGGCTACTGTAGCGAATTATGTGACTATGGTCTAGAATAGTATTATGTTTCCAGATAATCTTCTTTCTTGCAAACATGCTTTTTGTTTGTTTGTTTGTTTGTTTGTTTACTTCTTTTTTTCAATCTTATTTCTGTTACATGTTTTGCTAAAACCATTGTAATCTTTAAATTATCCTATACTTCTTTTTATATCTTAGAAGCCTATTGCTTGGGCTGAAGTGATGCACTCTAATACTATATTTATAAACTGCCCCTTATCTCTAACTATTTTGAGAGTTTAATATAATCCTCATTTTCTTACCACACAACGAGCATCACCACCCTTTTTTACCACCAGCCTAATACAGATATGCTTATTATGTCACAGGGACTAATTTAATCATACTTTTATTTATTATTATTTTTTTTCAAACTAAGTTTTATAATTCTAGTGTAAATTCACTTCTATAATCATATAATTTCTTAGATCTCTAATAATAGTGAATCAGGTAAAGCATGATATCAGAATGTAAACAAAAATTTTAAAGTCATGTTCCGGGCTAATGATGCTAAGATGACTTTTACCTGATGCATCATCGGATCAGTTTGTAAACCGAGGTCTTTATATATAGTTTCTGATGAACAAATTTACGATGGGCCTTTTGTACACAACAATGAAATCATACTCTACAAAACATAGGATCAGCTACCATGATAGTGTGGGCTACTAGTTGATTGTATCCACATCCATTGGCTTGTCTCCTGAACCTGAACCAGGTGCCTCATCTCCCGAGTCATTGTCATCTTCAGTGAGCTCTTCATCATTTGATTCCTCCTCTGAAACTAGATCCGCATATTCTGGCTTAGCGAATTCCGCACAGAGCTCTTTGTGGTCCAAATGATACAACCATTAATCATGCAAGCATGAAACTTTTTTTGGTGACACCTTATTTGATCAAATTATAAACAGTAAATACTTCAAAAAACAGTATTAACTTAACAATAAATATACTAGCACAAAATATCTATAGTCCTCTAATGATAAAAAAGATGGGATCAATCCTGTACTAGAAAGAAATGGTTTACTTTGACTTTTAAGGTCAAACAGACTATTCTTCAACTCCAAGAACAGCTATAAAACCGTAAGAAAGTTTTATGATGCTGTAATTTATTATCAGTTCTTATAATAAGAAATAAAAAAAACTTTATATAGATTTTAGTAGTAATGGAATGCATCTTAAAATCGAATATGAAAAGTAAATATGACCTAAAAAATTCAACATATACCCATATTGCACTGAACTATTGAAAATCTAAAGAAATCTGCAAAATTAATAAAACAAAATGATATGTTACTATTCATTTGTTGGATTTATACATATTCAATGGTCTAAGTAGATAGAGGTATGTATATTGTATCATTGCAATGATGAATAAATTTTGATAATTCACATGCATAACATTGCGCTGTAAATGCACAAGTCCTACCGGGAATACGAAAACATCACCCTTTTGCAGTACCTTGCTGATAAAGTAATAAAACGGCTATCGGGGTTAGAAATGACAAATCCGACTTGTAGGGTCCCTTCAAGAACTGTAAGGATCTCAGTGGCTCTTGGGTGAGTTTGAGAAGGATTAAAGATTGAGTCCCCATGATGCATAATCAACTCGAACAATTGAGATGCCCAAAGTGTTTAGTCCTCGTAGCTGAGTCGCAAAGACTGGGGTCACCTTTGATCCTACAGCGTTTGATGTGTCATCTATAATATTGAGTTTATTTTTGCAGCGTACATTGCAGTTTTAGGCCAACTGTGAACCAAACGTCATGTGCGCTATTACGAGTGAATATCATTTTGTATTGAGTTTATTTTTGCTGCGTATATTGCAGTTTTAGGCTAACTGTGAACCAAACGTCATGTGCGCTATTACTAGTGAATATCATTTTGTACCGCTTGAAAATATGTAAAATGAAAAGACAGATTGGGATTTTTATTTGTTTTTTCTAGCTGTAAGTTATGCTAAGTAGGTCTCTTTTGTAAGAACCCCGAATTATGATTGCAAGAATAAGTTATGACCCAAAATTTATATAGATTTCAGATAAATAAACGCTTATGCAAAATCACAGGTTCATGCGCTAACTCTAGCATTCTTTCTAACATAATATTAGTTGCTTCTAAAATTGAATTCATTTTGATGTTGCGTGTAACAAATCTTTCTTTCAACAAATGTTAAGAACTCTTGAATTCTATCTTTCTTACCATTTTTTAACAAAGATATTTTGTAACTTAACACTCTATCCCACATAGAATGAAGATAGATGTTGTTGGTTACTTATATACCATCAGCGTATGTGTGTTAAATGTGTTGAGACTAGTATTATGTTTCTGGATAGTTGAACATCTTTCAGGTTAAAAAATCTAAAAGAGATTCAACATCCTGAAAACTCATATGAACTCTTACCTTTTTTTCCTTTTAACAGAGTCACTTAGTTCTATGTGATGCTTTCTCAAAGTCTCATTTTCCTTTAGTAATTTGGCCACACACATTGCTAATTCATCATTTCTCATTTGAATATCATAAATAGCATTAACATCATAATTACTTGTAACCAAATTACTTTTCACATGCATACCAGACATATGTTTCTTCAAATTGTTGATAGTCGAGTTTTTGGCTTGAAGCTCAAAGCGTTCATGGAATTCAGGAAGTTCCGGATTTTTACATGGTTTGTTAAGTTGAAAACTTTCCTCCTTTCTTTGTATTGCAATTTCAAGAGAAATGCAATATTTTTCAAGTTTTGAGAATTTGTTTGAAAGTTCATCAAAAGCCTTTTTATCAACCGTATCATTTGTTTTGAATTTTTTAGTCTCAGCCTCAACCAAGGAACATATATCATAATCATGTTCAGTATTAAGATCAGTTTGTTTAGGTACATTAGTAGATACACTATGTTGAACAGTTAAGGGTACCTCATCACATGATACCTGTTCATTTGTCTGATGTTTGCATCCACATTATGTGAAACAAGAGTCACTGAACTAATGGTTGTTTCAAGCTTATTTGTCTTTGAGCCTCTGTATTCAGTGTCAAGTGATCCATCATACGATGCCATACCGGTCTCAACACAACAATTTATTGATTGTACCCGAGATTCATTCGCCTTTCTGATCACAGCATCCACTTCTTGTGTGACAGCAGTTACTGAGCAGCTGGTTACGTCATTCTTTGTTGTTTCTGATATTATGCATTCAGCAACACACGATTTTTCAACTGATACATTACCCGACTCATCACAAATATCTTTCAACTGCACCAGACTCTCATCCACTTTTTCATCATTCTGAGTAACTTCCTTAATATACTTCTCCACATTATCCATGAGATGGATAAGTGTCTCTGTGAACACGCTAATTTCCATTCTAGTGTGTCTCTTGAAAGACATTTCAGTCGCGTCTTGATCATAATCTGATGTGAATTCCTTTCTCATGAAAGACTGAAGATGTTTGTAGATCACTTGAAGTGCAGCACTGGAACTATCCTTTTGAACCTTCTCTTTCTCAAGTTGTAGCTCCAATTGCTCTAGGTTTAACAGCAAAGTTCCTGTTAATGTGGATAAGTCCTGATGGAAGAAGGCAATACATGTTCGTTCCATTGTTATGGGTAGAAGTAACATGAGGTGAGAGTGAAATTGTTGATAAGGTTCAATGCTACTTTCTTTATGCATGGTATTCTGTAGCCTAGACTGGTGCAATTCTCTCTCGTTAGATTCTGAACATGGAGATCTCACATCGTCATTGATTGATTCCATCATCTGTAACCATTCAGTGTAGCTAATGTTCTCATGATTGTCAACTTCATCATACAGTTTGAGTACTTCTGAAATTACAGAATCAGGAGTGTAAGACATGATGTTGATGTGTACACGGGATTTTACAAGTCTGTGATTTAAACCGAGAAATAGAATCTTTCGCGGGATTTTACTAAAATCAAGACCAAACCGTAAGATAGTGAGAAGCAGAATGTAGTAAAGGAACTAGAAGGTGATTAAGGAAGTGAAGATCAATTGGTGTTATGGTTGAGTTTTTGATATTCCCTAATTCTTTATATATACCCCCTATTCCGCGGATCAAAAATTAGGGTTTGAAAACAAGGGTTTTGTATGTTAGATTTAGAGACACATCGCAGGAATTGACAAATCACAGTCCTTGACAAGTCGCTTAACATATAACTCGCTTCAATAAGCAAGTAGACAACTCACTTATGTGAGCAACTCGCATAAGACAACTCGCTTAAATAAGCAAGAAGACAACTCGCTTATGTGGGCAACTCGCATAAGACAACTCGCTTAAATAAGCAAGCAGACAACTCGCATAGGCAACTCTCTTAGGCAACTCGCTTAGGCAACTCGCTTAGGCAACTCTCTTAGGCAACTTGCTTTAGATACGCTGAATCAGGACAAGTCGCATAGGCAACTCGCTTAGCTACCAACTCTCTTCAGTGACAACTCGCTTCAAGCAACACACCAACTCGCTTCCAAGAAACACACACCGTGGCTAAACTCGCTTCCAACAAACATTCAAAAATACCACTTTTCAATCCAAAAACAACCCAACCAAGATGATTCAAGCCTTCCAAATCAAAACCTAAACACTTATAATGATTCAAAACACAAAAGTACAATCAAAATCAAAACTTTAACACTAGAGATGATCCAAATGATGCAAAATACTCTAAACTCATTCAATCCCAAAAACCTTATGAAAACCACTAGAAATCCAAGAACATGGAAGATGAGTGATCAAACCATGGCTCTTGATACCAATTATAAGATATTGGATTTCATAAACACATAACAAATCACAATATGGTTCGAATGAGATGAAGTAATTTAGAGAGAGAAAGTAGAATGGGAGCCTTTCTAGAGAGAGAAAGTAACAAAAGAAAGAATATTAGATTGAAAGGTCCAACCCTCTACCTTGGAAGGTAGAGGGTATATATAGTTTTACATAATACGCCCTCTGACGGGCTGTGGATCAGGCATACAGTGGGTAAAGACCCGTCCGCCCTCCACGGTGTTGCTCTAACTAACTAACTAACTAATAAATAACGTAATGTCTACGAGCTAACTTATGCTAGATTATATTTGGGGTGACCGATACTTCACTATGGAATTTTCTAATTCCTAACATTTATACAAGCTAACAAGTTGATGGTACATATAGTTTTGAAAATCGGACGGGACCAACGGGTTCAATCGCGAAACGGTGTCGCCACTGGTTCGGGTAACCAATAAAAGCCATCCGAAAACGAATAAGGGAGGATCTGTTGAAACCGATACAAACTGGTGAACCAGGTCTCATCGAGATCTATTGCTCCGGTTAATCGTCACAGGGTACCCGCTGCCGCAACGCGCGGGTACCATGCTATACTGTATACAAATGAAAACCAAAAAGTCAAAAGTCAAAAGGAGAAACTAAAAAAAGAAATGTTGAAAACATATATTTCAAAAGGAAACTATTAATACATATCGAAAACCGGGTTGACCCGGACGCTTCAAACTCGGTGGGTTGACCCAGTTTAATTGACCCGTTTTGACCCAACCCGTCGGGTTGACTCGGTTTAAATCGACCTGTTTTTCGACGGGAACGGTTCAACCGGTTGAACCACCCAGGTCGAACCGGGTTTCAAAACATTGTGTTTAATCCTCAAATCTTCAAACATTTATTACTTTCCGTTTATAACCCATAAACTTGTTTTTAACACAAAACGATCTGTCGCTATATAAATATATTATATATATATAAGTTTTTCTTCAAAAACAATTATAATGTTTTACAATTGAGAGAAAATATGTGCACGTTAGTGCCCATTTAACTTTTCAATATGCTAAATATGCCCATTTCAAAAAACAAATGTGGCTAAATGTGCCCAAATCTT
The DNA here is from genome assembly GCA_019973895.1 of Chrysanthemum seticuspe. NCBI lineage: Eukaryota > Viridiplantae > Streptophyta > Magnoliopsida > Asterales > Asteraceae > Chrysanthemum > Chrysanthemum seticuspe. Next base: position 360,877,989 of record BPTQ01000009.1, read on the forward strand.
TTACAAAGTAGCCAAAATTAGGCATTTTTTTATTTTTTTTTTATTTTGGGCTAATCACATCCATGCTAATTTTGGTACTTGCGTTCTTCTTAACAACGACACCATTAATCTCATCCTTGTTAGTTTTTACGCGACAAGTAACGTGTGTTGTTAGTTTTTGTCTCATAACTGATGTAATGTTTACTTTCAGTTTCATTAAATGTTTTTATATGTTGTTTGATAGACGTTAAGAATTTTTTCTAAACTTTAGTTATCGTATAGTACAACCATTTGCAATTGCATTTTTATCGGTTTATGTTCTATTTTAAACGCTACACAAAACACTCACCACAATATCAAAAATTATTAAATGTCTGACGCTAGAAACTACTGCCGCTAGGCGTGGATACTCGCCTAGTGTGGCAAGTCTAAAAATATTCCCTATTGTATAGTGTTTCTTTTATTTTCTTTCAATTCTTTTGTGCTACGACTTACAACGTCAGCAAAGAAACAACAATCTTTTGTAACTTTGTGCTCTACTTCGTGTTTATGCTTTATTTTTCTTTTAGCTTAATATAAATATGATGTTTGAAATTGTGGAATGTAAAGTAGCGTTTGTCTTACAGGCATCCAGCATTAACTAAAGTAATCAAATAATATTGTATTTTCATCTCTGATATTAGAAGATCACACTGGAAGTGAATCGATTAGATATTTTCAATATGATTGAGCCAAATGTAGTACTACAAACTTAACAAAGCCTACAAATAAAGTAAAATGATAAATATCCATAATCATTTGCAACATCAGTGTTCACAACAGTGACTCGAGTCGGTATCTCAAAGTCCTTATTAGGAATCTTGTCTAAAACTACATTTACTAGGCTCATCCTTTCTTCTTCTAGCATACATATAAATAAGCGTGAACAAAATTGAGTTAAGCACTAAATAATCATACAAATGAAATGTTACATAACATACCAGAAGTACAGAGTACGTCACGGGAACATGTTCATGCTTATTTATATGTATGCTAGATGAAGAAAGAATGAGCCTAGTAAATGTCGTTTTAGACATGATTCCTAATGAGGAGTTGAGGACTTTGACATACTGACTCGCTGTTGCGAACAATGATGCTCCAAACGATTATGGATATTTATTATTTGGCACTAGCATAAACTGTAGTTTGAATTTTGTTGATTATTGTATTTTGAGCCAAGTTTACTTTCTTGAAAATATTAATCAATTCACTTGCAGTGTGATGTTCCAATATCATAGATGAAAATACATGATTTGCTTACTTTAGTTTTGGATGCTTATAAGACAAAAACTACTTTACATTCTACAATTTCAAACATTAGATTTATAATTAGCTAAAAGAAAAATAAAGCATATAACGTGAAGTAAAGCAAAAAGTACAAAAGATAGTTGATTGTTGTTTCTTCCCTGAGGTTCCAATGCAAAAAAATTGAAAAGAAACACTATACAATAGGGAATATTTCTAGACTTGCCACACAATGGTAAATATTTTTGAAAGAAGCAACTAGTTGGTAAAAAACTCATTAAAAAGTTGTACAACATGTTTATTTTTTTATATGTTTCAATTTTTAAGTTTGTAATGTCTTAGTGCATTCGAAATTTGTGCACTATGTATAGATGTTTGTAATATCTTAATGTTTAATTTAGTTGTACGTTTTATTATGTTAGTTGTATTACAGAATTTTAAGATTTTATTATCTTAGTCAATTAATGTCACAAAAGTGGTTTTTGTTTTATAAAATAATTAGATAAGCTCTAAGGATTGCCAAGTTGCTTATTTTTAGATCTTGATATAAGCATGATTGTCATAAACTTTGCCTAGCTACTTGCAAACCTAAATTTGTACATTTGAGAATTCGAAACATGCTTACTAAACAACATAATAAGAGCACTAGGTATGGTTTTATCCGATAACACGTTATTGGTAGGGATGTTAATCGGGTCGGGTTGGTCGGGTTCGGGTCAAACGAGTCGGGTCCAAGTCGGGTCGAGGCTAAAAATAACATACCCAAACCCGACCCTATTTGAATTCGGGTTAGTAGGGTTCGGATCAAATCGGGTCAGGTCAAGTCGGGTTCGGGTCTATGCTATTTACAAAATCACATAATAATGAATATATGTTGTCTACTAATAGCAGATTCAAGTGCCACTATTAAAGCATATTTTCATGCCATGTCTCCATCTGAGAACGAAAAAAGAGCCAATTGAATTATTTGTATGCTTTCCTACTCAGTTGCAAAATCGTAACATAGTCTCAGTACCACATCTTTGTGAGAACAGCAAAAAAATTTCACATTTCACCTTGAGTTTAACTTTTGATAATGCCAAAGTCCAAGCATTCTAGCAAGAATTCATATTTTACATGCTTAGAAGCAAAAAAAAATAGCGTGAAAAAGAAGATCAGGAAAAATCCAAAAAATACACAAAACAAAAAAAAATCTAAGTTGGGTTAGTCGGGTTGACCCGAACCCGAATAAGAAGAATATTTAAACCCGATACCTTACCCTATTTTGTATTCGGGTTAATCAGGTTGACCCGATTGACCCGAGTTGGATTTTGAACCCGAGTAACCTGACCCGATTTTCCTTAAACGGGTTCGGGTCCGGGTCAGGTTCGGGTTCGGGTCCGGGTCAGGTTCGGGTCGGGTCAGGTTTTTGACACCCCTAGTTATTGGTATGTCAAATCAACGCCACCTCGTCTCCATCCAATAACACACCAATAACTAAAACACATCTCCCTCATAACACATCATTAACATGTTATTGGGTCCCACAAAATACCTCACTAAAAATACTTACTCACTCACACATAAAAAAATAAATAAATAAATAAAATTCATTGGTTTGAGCCATTTCACGAATGGCATGTTAAATGTCTATCATCATACTTTGTGCTCTAAGTTTTCTAAAGAAGGTAGGGCTCAAACAAGAAAACTTAGATAAACACCAACTTTATGACCCATAATGTAATCCCACGTTAGCTGAACAAAGAAAATGTGTGTTACTAATATAATGTAGTATAGGTGAGTCACATGTGTCAAGCATAGTATAATTTTTCAGATCTTCCATATCTTGCAAGTTAAAAAATTTGTGAGATACTGCAACGTCTGAAATTCATATAATTCATGACTATTTTTTCATTTTTTCATTTACTCTAGAACATATTATGGTGGAACCACTTTAATTTTTTATAGGTCCATACAAAACGATGCTCTATTGTCCCAAGAATTTATAACCACCACCGGCGAATTTAAATAACATTATTATGTGAATTCCTAAAAGACTAAGAATTTTAAGAGTCTTATTTATCGTCTGAAACCAACTAAGCCACGCGCCACTAAAAGTCTTGGACCGCAACATCCAAACCGCTTTCGCATATCTTTCGAGCTAATCTTAAGAGAAGCTACACTTTGAGGACTTGAAGAAGTGTAGTTAACGATGTTAAAGTAGGTAAGCAATGTATCTTTAGAGAAAAAACTTTTCTTACAATGACAATGGGGTTGTCATTCACGGAATTTATAGTTTTAAGCCAATATTTGTCCAAATACGAAAAAAGGTTGACAAAGTTTCATGGTCTAACGGTCCAATTATTGGGCTTGAAGCCTTTGGGAAAAAAATAAAAAAAAAATTATGAAAACAGCTACTAGACATAAGCCCAATAATTTGGGTTGAAATGATGCATTTTTTTATTTCTTGGCCCAACTATCTTTTATGCTTTGTACTCTTGTTATATGCTTATAAATATTTCCGGTCTTAAGAAGAGATGTTATTATGTTAATATAAAAAGTACTCTTTTAACATACTTGAGCTTTTAACCTTAGGGCCAAAAATAACCAAACAAGCCCCTAAAAGCTAAATGATATATCTGATAAAAGATTGCTTGGCTGCTTATATTTTGATTTTGACATAAGTGCCCATCTAATAAACATGTTCGTCGAAAACTTTGGTTAGCTACTTGCGAACCAAATTTCTAAATTCACAAACTATGAGCATTCAAAAAATGCCTTGTGATCGGCATATAAGTTTGCTAAACAACCCATAGCCATAACAGGTATCATAATGCGAAAAGGTTTTAACCTTCAGGACAAAAAACGTAATTCATTCAACGATGTATAAGGTTTCTTCATGAATGTTAAGTTGCTCATTTTCTATTATGATAATCACTTACCCTTTTTCTCTTTATGAAATCACTGTTTCTTTTAACAACCCTTAAAAATTTGCAATATTTCATTTTTAGAGCACTAGAAACATATAATTCGACATTATCGAAACTGCCCACTTCATGATATATTTGTGCTCCAAACACATAAACTAGTTGCTTCTAAACTTCAATTTGGTGTTCCAGGTAGCGTATCTTTCTTTCACCAACTGTTAATATCTCTTGCTTACTATTATTTAGACCTTTTCTAACTTTCTTTCCTAACATTCTATCCCACATAGGCTAAAGATAGAAGTTGTTGGTTACTAATATACCATAAGTGTATGTGCATTAAATGTATTAAGACTAGTATTATGTCTTCGGCTGATATACCACTTGTGAGGTTGAAAAAATCTCACCAGCTGTATCTCCTCCGAAAACTCATATGAACTCTTAAATTTTTAATGTTATTTTTGTTACTCAAAAATATGTTTTGGTGAAATCATTTTAATGTGTGACTTCACACAAGTTTGAAAGGAACATATATTTTAGAAGCCAATAGAAACATATCACTAACGTTATCAAAGCCACTTAATATAAGACATTAACATAAGTATTCTTTTATAAATAATGATATGTTGCATGGAACACCAAATTGAAGTTACAAAGCAACTACATATGTGTTTTGAGCATGAATCATGAAGGGAAGAATTTCGATAACGTGAAATTACAAGTTGTTATTACTCGAAATATGAAAGATTGCAAATGTTTAAGCGTTGTTAAAAAAACCTGTGATCTCTTATAAGAGAAAAAGGGTAAGCGATTACTTATCATAATAGAAAGTGATCAACTTACGTTTATTCTGGTAAAATTACGTTACATATAGTATTAAACCGAACTCTAACCATTTTTTATTAATTCTAAAGTGATGTTTTCCAATTTCAAAAATGTTTTAAGAAAGTGTTTCACCTGAAAACAATGTACTATTCCAAGCACATGTATACCACATAGACTATTTTATGTACATGAAAAGAAGTTCTAGGCGTTTCGGATGTGTTCAAGCGCTAAAGAAGTTCTAGAAGGAGTTTTTTATACAACTTGGTGGAGCATTTGGGGTTTTCGAAATCAGCTTCTTTTGCGTCAAAAATTCTTTGGAAAAATGTTATTTTTGATGATATTGTTATGCGATCTTTTACTTGGTGTAGTGCTAGGCGTAAAAGTAGTATTGGTTGGGATAGTTGGCTTCAACACCCTTATTTACTTTTCTTGTAATGTTCTAGCTTCTTGCTAGTGGTTTTATAATAATATCGTTGCCGTTCAAAAAAAATGTACATGAAAAGAAAGAGATATATAATGCAAGAGTTATCAACAGTTGGTGAAAGAACTACTGTTACATGAAACTCCAACTTAAAGTTTAGAAGCGAACTAATTTTGTATTTTCGGAGCATGAATTATGACAAGAACATCTTAGATAATATATATGAAAGTATATGTTCTTAGTGCTCTAAAAACAAAAGATTGCAAATGTTTAAGCATTGAACTAAAACAACATATGATTTTTTCTAAGAACAAGGGGTTAGCTTTTATGACTTAAGTTAACAATAAACATCGTTGAATAAATTACATTTTCTTGTCATGGAGGTTAAAAGTATATTTGCATTATGATACTTGTTATGGCCATGGGTTGTTTAGCAAACTCATGATGCCGATCACTTCACATTTTGAATGCTCAATGTGTATATTATGAATGTACATATTTCGGTTGGCAAGTAGCTAAGCAACGTTTTTGACAAGCATGCTTATGAGATAAGTACTTATGTCAAAATCGGAAAGAAAGCAGCTAGCCAAACCTTTATTATATACAGTTTTGATAACTTAAGTCATACAATATGTTGTTGTTGCTCTAAAAAAAATGAATTGTTATTCAAGTAGAAATGGTTATTCGGCTGAATGTATTACGTTTTAAGTTGTTTGGATAAAGTTTTTTCCTCTGTTGTAAAAATCGGTCCAGGCGGCCGATTAATCCCCGCATAATCGCTGATCGCTCACTAAGCACCTTGATTTATCATAATCGGCCTATTTAATCGGTTTGGTCAAAGATCGCTTAAAAATCGGTCAACAAACCGATTAATTAGAAAAAATTGAACAAATTTGGTCTAAACAGATTAATCCCACAAAATTGCTTAAAAATCGGTCAACAAAATTGCTTAAAAATCAGTAAACAAACCGATTAATCGGCCAAAGATCTCTTAAAAATAGTCAACAAACCGACTAATATCTATGTTTGACTTTGAACTTTGAAGAATTATTTATTATGTTTATATTTGAACACATGAAATATTTGAACTTTGATGCACTATGCTTATCTCATACATATAATATAGTATAATATCTAAAATTACAATTTTGTGCATAAAAATTCAAATCCGATTAATCCCCGATTAATCCCCGCCTAACCGATTAATCGCTAGGCCCTACCCGACCACCTCACTAGCGCCTAGCGATTTTTACAACCTTGGTTTTTTCTACATTATGATGCTTGTTTGGTTTATTTTGGCCCTAGGTTGAAATCTTATAATGTTAAAAAGACTACTTATGTTACAATCTCATTATAAGCAGCTAGACAATCCTTTATATACTTGCATATAGGGGTGTCAAAAATCCCGACCTGACCCGGACCCGAACCCGACTAAAGATAATCGGGTCGGGTTACTCGGGTCCAAATTCTAACTCGGGTCAATCGGGTCAACCCGTTTAACCCGAGTACGAACTAGGGTCGGGTATCGGGTTCAAATACTTTGCTTATTCTGGTTCGGGTCAACCCGACTAACCCGAGTTAAGATTTTTTTTTTTTTTTTTTTTTTTTTTTTTTTTTTTTTTTTTTTTTTAGCCTTTTGTAAATCTTTATTTAATTTTAATTGTTGAATGTATTCTTTAAAATTCTAATTAATGTTGTTTTAAAATATGTTTAAAGGCATTTATATAAACGTTGAATATGCATGCATTACACATATATGAATTAAAACCTTATATTAGATAGTGAAATATAGTTTTAAATTTTGTGGGTGAAATGTATTGATAGAGCACATGTATATGGAATATTGTGGGGGGTGAAGAAAAAAAATATCATAATAATGGACCCACTTAAAAATTAAAACTTTAATTATATATTGATTAACTTAATTTAGACCGAATAAACAGTTATAGAGAAGTTCATGTTTTTAAAGAAAAGAGATAAGCGGGTTAGAGCGTGAGTGTGTTTCTTTCCATTTTATAGAGAACAAGAAAAACAGTTGTATTAAAAAAATATGTAATAAACAAATGCAACAAAAAAAATGTGTCATTTATACATGTGTTATCTTAAAAATTAAATTCTATGATTTTGTAAATGGCACAGACTCGAACCCGACTTGACCCGACCCGACTTGACCCGAACCCGACTAACCCGAGTTCAAATAGGGTCGGGTTCGGGTATATTACTTTTAGCCTCGACCCGACTTGGACCCGACCCGTTTGACCCGAACCCGACCAACCCGACCCGATTAACACCCCTACTTGCATATAACGAAGACATAAGATATAAATTGGGCCAGAATATAAAGAACATGGATGACTTCAGCCCAAATCTAATGGGGCCTTGTCTGGGTAGCTATATGCTTATTATTATTATTATTATTATTATTATTATTATTGTTATTATTATTAAAGCTTGAGCCCAATAGTTGGATTTGGATGTTCATCCGGTTCGGTTATCGGGTTATTGTGTTTATTCGTTTCGGTTAATCTGATTAAATGGGTAAAACAAAAAACCGAACCGAATTCAAGTTGGATTAAACCGATCCGAAAACTGAATTTGAATTTTGTTCGGTTTTTGGGTTGACCCGAATAACCCGAATTAGATAATTTATATTTTTTTCATTTCGTTCTATATATATTTAGCAAAAAGAAATATATCCATATATATTTCAAGCTTAGAAAATGTTATATTTATACTGAGAAAGAGTTTTAATGGTTTTTTATATATATATGCTAAAATATATATATGTGTGAATTCGGTTTTCGGTTCGGGTCGGTTTTCATTTTACTAAAACCATATCCAAACCGAAAACCGAATATTTAATTCGGTTTTGGCAAATTTGGTTTGATTACAAATTCGATTTAATTTTATTTGATTCTGTTCGGGTTCGATTTTTGGTTCTTGTAGGTATTACCCGATTTGTGAACACCCCTGCCCCTCGGACCATGTACTTTTTGTACTTATTTCATCTTCAACTCTACTTTCTAACTACATATGTTTCACACCTCACAGCACAGTTTCATTATAGTTCATAAGACAAACTTTTCTTTTATCTTTGATTGCCTCCCAAGTTTAAATCCGTTCATTACTTCTTTTCAAAGCAACATATCTTTCTGTCACCAAGTGAACAACAATTTTTTTTTTTACAACCTACACCACCTATATGATAATTTTTATCTCACATATGTCTTCAACGAGATTTGAATCCACAACTTTTAGGTTGTTGAGTCACTCACATACTGTTGGGCTAAGAGGCTATTGGTGCCAACTGTTAATGAAGACCATATCTTAAAATTCCGTATTTTTTTAGGTCTTTTCTAACATTGTATCCTAACTTTCTATCCCACGTAGCTTAAAGATAGAATTTGTTGGTTACTAATATAGCATAGTGTATTTGGCTCAAATATGTTGAGAATAGTATTATGTTTTCGAGTATTTCACCATGTGTAAGGTTGAAAAAAAATCTGATGAGGTACGGAAAGTTCGGAAACTCATATGAACTCTTAACTTTTTTTTTCTTTTTTTTTTGGTACTCGAAATATGTTTTGGCGGAGACCGTTTAAATCTTAATTTCACACGGTTTGTAAAGGAAAACAAATTGTGAAAGCTAATAAAGAAACAATAGAAGTGTAAAAATGTATCTTAATTCTTTTTATTAAATTGCAACTGGCAAATGAATACACTTACGATCTAATTCAACAATCAACAACCAATATCAACTTTATTAGATAATTCATACACTTATTATAACCAGATATATGAACTGAGCATATTTTTGTAGTTTGATATTCACAACGAGGACATCCTTGAAAATATCTAGCTAGTGAAGTATACATTTTTGTTATAATGTGATCTTACACGAATACAACAACCATAGTGACGATCAACAACTACTCTTTCAATTATCATGTTTCGACTTTGAATATTCAAGAATGTCTAAACCCATAGGTCCATACTAAACGATACTCTGTCTTCCTAAATCTTTGAGAAAACCATGTGCGAGTTTAAAGTTTATATATTACGAGGATATCAGAAAGACGGAGGATTTTACCACTCTTAATTCAAATCTAAAACCAACTTACCTGTGCGTCACTAAAAGTCTTGGACCACGACTTTCAACAAATTTGAGGTATCCGTCGGGCCGCTTTTAAGATGAGCTACACTGGATGATTAGAAAAGAAGTAATGAATGGATTCAAATTAGGGAAGGAATAAAAAATCAGAGAAAACTTTACGTTTGGATGATATTGTAGTCGTCGTTAACGCAATTTGAGCCGCTATATGTGTTGGAAATGTATATATTTACAAACATGTGAGTGTCCGGATTCGAACTCGTGACCACGGGATTGCACACATTAGCGAATGAGAATTAAAGTTAATAATTAATGTTTATGTTTACGATTAATTATTGCACATTAAGTCCGATTAACGATCGTTAAGTATTTAACGGAAAAATGACTAACGGCCGTTAAATGAAAAGAGAAGGACTAGTAATGGAAAATCTTGAAAGGAAAAGTTATGGGTTTTCTTGTGGGCTTGTCTCATGGCCGGCCATAGGGGGTTATCCCAACCCAATCCCTAACTTGTTCCCAAAGGTATCCATGCACTATATAAACAAGGCTAGGTTCTAGGGTTTTTCATAACTTTGTGCATTGAATTAACCCTAGATCTCTCCCCTCCTCTCTCTTGTCCCTATTCGGCCGAACACCCCTAGTTAGGGAGTTTGGTTTCGTTTTTCATTAAACGAGGACTTGTGTTAGATCTAGCAATCGCTTGATTTGTTGGTTAATTCGTGTGTACAAGAACGTGGTAGTAAGACACTATTCTTACACCATATTGGTTTGAGTTGTAGAACGGTAAGGGACAACTCTTCAAACCACTTATTTGTTTTGCTCAAAGGATCTGAGATTTGCAAGAGGTACGTTACGCATACTTTCAGTTAATTAATTTATTTGTTATGATCTTTAAGTCTTCCGTTGTGTACTCTTGATGTCTATATGTTTTATTTTATGTAATATATTATAAACTAAACAGTGGCATCACGAGCCTTGTATAACAAGTAATTAATTACTGAAACACATAATTAAAATAAACATGTTGTGTTATTATTTGTATGCGTAGATCTAGGGTTTGCAAAACCTAAACCCTAATTTTGAGGGGGGGGGGCACTTTTTTGGTGCCCTAATTAGGGTTTTGTAAACTAAAGTTTTAATTGGATTAGAAACCCTAAGATGCATGCAACTTTATGTGTATATGCGTAACTCTGTTTTAATTGCATTAATTGTTAAGTGTAATTTTATGTCCATGATAATTATCTGCATGTTTTATCATGGATCTGCTTTTATTGTATGTTTTTTTTGTTTAAGTGATATACACTAAATTATGATAGATCTAAAATTGGGGAAGACCCCAATCATTATTAATTTAATCAATTATTTGCTATGTGGTATGTATTTAATTTTGACTTACGCAATCGATGAATCGATGCATGTGGAGCACCTTGTACATAGATGAAAACGGGTGAAAGTCTTAATTAAATATATGCATATTGACAGATCTAGAATTGGTTATTAATAGGATTTATCAAAAATGTTTGCATGTGGCTATTTGGTATGCATGACTTATTTTTTGTTATGCATTCATTGTTTATTTGTTTATTTTTATAAATACTTGCTTGTTTGTTATGTGTAACAAGGGTATTTTTATAAGAAAAATAAACTGACCTAAACAATGGTGAAACATGTATTTTTAAGCATAGTAATCGTAATCGTTTAATTGATTGATTTTTTGCACAAAATAGTTAGAACGGCTCACCCATTAATGACAAACTGTGTGATGGGTATAAGGAGGGACTGCATTAAATTGTGATGCCCTAAAGATGAGGGTTATGTTTCGCGCTGACCTGATTCCCCGCTCGTTTGTGCGTCTTAATGGAGCTACCAAGTATTTCTATATGTGTGCATTAAATCTTAAGGGTGAATTACTTTAATCTCTACGCGCCACTTTTGTGGTAATTATCCGAATAACTTGGGTCTTATGACTCATGCAGTAGTAGGATATAGTAGTTATTAAGGTGATTCTTTAATTGGTTATCCAATACCTCGATTAAAGTTTGATGATGAAAAGCTTAAACCATTAAAACAAGGATATAAATGTTTTAATAAAAACTATGCTACGAAGATGAATGCATGACATCTTTGTACATATTTGATTTGACATCAAAATTATTACCCTTTAATTTGAGTTATATTCCATCCAGCGAAACGGAAACACCTAAGATTACCTTTTATTTGCGTGAGAACGTGATTTAAATCGTAATCGAAGGGTAAAATGTCCACGTGTCGTGAGAACGGGCATGGACGATTTTGCAGTTTCTTAAGTTGGACAACTTAATTGAGTTAGGCAGTGAGAACTGGCAACTCAAGGCATAAGATGGGATAAAACATGTTTACATGGCGATTGATATTGGCTATATGTAAATCCCATAAATCTAGGAATTGCAATTGAAATTGGCAATTGAGCAAAACCTCTACCATTTTGTATAAGGTTCATTACTAGCAGATCAACTGACGTAATGAAATTATGACAATTTGGATCCTAGTTTTCAATAATAATTAATTGGTTATATGTATATGAACCTTGGGTATTTAATTGTTTATTGAAAAGGAAAATTATCAAAATACTAATTATGGTTTTTTTGAACTTTTTCTGTAGATGGCTCAACCTGAAAACACTATGAGCTTAATGACGTCTGCCATTAAAGATATGATTGGAAGGGACAAGCTGACTGGCCCTAATTTCAATGATTGGCATCGTTCACTTAGGATCATCCTTCGTGTTGCCAAAAGGGTTGAAATTTTGACTACACCTCTGCCTGATGCTCCTCCCAACACGGCAACTGCTCTTGAACAAGAGGCATATCGTGTTGAATATGAGAATCACAATGATGTGGCGTGTCTAATGCTTTCGGGGATGTCTTCTCAATTGCAAAAACAATTTGAGCACTATCCGCCTATGAGCATGCTAGATGAACTCAAACGTATGTTTGAGAAGCCACCTGCAGCTGAACTATATGAACTTATTGAAAAGGTTCATAGCTGCAAGCAGGAGGTTGGCAAATCTGTCCAAATAAGTGCCATTCGAACTTATTGAACTATATGAACTTATTGAAATGTATATATTTACAAACATGTGAGTGTCCGGATTCGAACTCGTGACCACGGGATTGCACACATTAGCGAATGAGAATTAAAGTTAATAATTAATGTTTATGTTTACGATTAATTATTGCACATTAACTCCGATTAACGATCGTTAAGTATTTAACGGAAAAATGACTAACGACCGTTAAATGAAAAGAGAAGGACTAGTAATGGAAAATATTGAAAGGAAAAGTTATGGGTTTTCTTGTGGGCTTGTCTCATGGCCGGCCATAGGGGGTTATCCCAACCCAATCCCTAACTTGTTCCCAAAGGTATCCATGCACTATATAAACAAGGCTAGATTCTAGGGTTTTTCATAACTTTGTGCATTGAATTAACCCTAGATCTCTCCTCTCCTCTCTCTTGTCCCTATTCGGCCGAACACCCTAGTTAGGGAGTTTGGTTTCGTTTTTCATTAAACGAGGACTTGTGTTAGATCTAGCAATCGCTTGATTCGTTGGTTAATGATAACGCTACACGCGTCGTTCGGGGTCAAGGAAACTTCCTTTTCTTTGAGCAAGTTTTATAACACCCTAGGCAGTGAACCTAATCGTTGTAGTGTAGTAATTAGGGTAAGCCACGGGTATTGATATCGTTCTCTAGGGGAATAGGAATGCTAGTAAGGAGTTACTACGCTAAGGTTAAGGTTGAGAAAAATTATTTTTGTATTTTTATATTTTATGAAATGGAAAGGTACGAATCTCGGGTATTGGATTTGGGGGGTTGGTATTTCTACCGATTACTCTACTATTATCTAATTATCTAAACTAAGGTTGTGGGAGTCTATGTCTAATTAATGTGTGCTCGTATGATAGTTTAAAGATGTGTTTACTTAGGTTGTACTACTCCTTAATTATCTCCTATTGATGGTTGAGTTGTCACGTCCTTATTCTTAGTTACGTTGTGTGTCTAAAGTTGTAGGGTATGCGTTTCTCCCTAACTCTTTGAACTTACCAAAGGGTCTCGTCTACAAAACCCACTAGGGATAATAAACTCTTACTCTAAGGCACTCTTTGGATGGTTTAGCTTACAACTACTCAGGTAATTATATTCTAAGGTTCACAAAGAGGAATCAAGCATTAAGTACACAACGAATGACCTATCGCATTACTAGATCATTAATCAACTAAGATAAGAAACAACCAATCAATATTCAATAATTAAGTTTCATACTTCCTAAGCAAACACACAAATAAATTAGCCGGACATGGAGAACATGCAAGCATACACACAAATAATCAAAGACATAATTGAATTAATGAAGTAAATACTTATCTTGATGTAAAATAGGGTTTAAAACCCTAAAATACTGTACAAGACACCTTAGGTTCGGTTTTAGGTTTTCACTCCAAAGGACTCTCCCTAAAACTGAAAAATTCGGATTCTATATATAAGATTACATATGCGACGGCGTCACCTTATGTTTCGTGACGCCGTCGTGTCGCCGTCATTAGGGTTTCGTCTTGGCCACGTTAACCTTGCGACGGCGTCACCTTATGTCCGTGACGCCGTCCTCTTCAGCTTCTGACGTTGTCTGGATTGCATCTAGGCCGTCTGAGTAGCGACGGCCTACTCTTTTACAACTGGACGTCGTCACTTGAAAATACGAGTTTTGGGTTCTGAACCGTCACAAAAATCCTCGGACGGCGTCGCAATTAGCACCTGACGCCGTCGCCTTCTATTTTCAGCAGCTGTGAGTGTCTCGATTTTGACTTTGGCCATTTTCTTCATATATTCGCACCTTTTCGTCCAAATAAGTGCCATTCCAGCATTTTGCCTTCAAGAGACCTAAAAAGTGAAAAGGAACGATATTAAGCAATAACGGATACAAAAGTGATCAAATAAGGACTTAAACGACCCCTCAAAATGGTACCTTTTAAAACCTTATCAAATATCCCTACACTTGTTATTTGCTTGTCCTCAAGCAAATGTGCTTTTAACCAATTAATTTATAAGTTAGGGGTCATGAAGCATTAATTCAAAACGGTCCACAACACATATAAGCCCCGCAAAAGTCATAACAAGCAGGGAAATTACATTCTAGCACCTCACATGGGGTGTTTGGATACTCACATCTCTCTCGGGTGTATATATGAAATATAACAAATAGGAAATGGAAGATAAACACTCATTAACCGGTCTTAGTACATAGATTACCATAGGCTTGAGAATAGATCAAACCTCCATCGCTTTGGCGTAAGCACCTAGGAAAGACTATCAAAGAGGTCTTTTAAAGGGTTGTAATGTTAGGCTTACGGTAAGGAAACAAAGGGTTTGGTGGGATAGGCTATTTAGTGGTGGCAAGTCAAAAATCTCTATGTTAAATGCATATGAAGAATGGCGTTGCTAAGCCAAGACTCGACACTCTAAACTCTAGATAACTGAAATAAACAAACATAAATTCAAAGATAGATGTAGGATGGTAGCCCGTTTTTTTTTTTTTTTTTTTTTTTTTTTTTTTTTTTTTTTTTTTTACACTCTAATTTTTTTTCTTTTCTCTTTTTCTATTTTTTTTTTTTTTTTTTTTTTTTTTTTTTTTTTTTTTTTTTTTTATTTTTATTTTTATACACTTTTACTCTACCATCCTCTACGATAACATCAAAATACTAGGGATTTATAGGCTTATCCCTACACTTGAGTTTTTATTACTCTAACACTAATTTGACCCGATTTGAAAAGATCAAAACACTTGGGGTACATTATTATGCAAACAAAGGGAATTTGAATTTAACGTTCCCTTCCCGTCATTTCATAAACTTTAACTTTTCCCATGAATCCCAATCGTCCCAAAACTGTATACAAAGGATATGACTCGACTTAGCAACTTATGCAAGCAACTAGATAATTGAACTAAGGGTTTAGGGTGAAGTAGAGAATAAAATCTCAGAGAATAGAAATCAGTAGAGAATTGTGTTCAATTCTAATGTTTGGTAACAACAGAGACTTGACCCGAGAAATGAAAAAAAAAAATTATTTTAAAAAAAAATAATTTTCAAAAATAATTTTTTTTTAAAAAAAAACTTATTTTAAAAAAAAAAAACTTATTTTTTTAAAAAAAATAATTTAAAAAAAAATTATTTTAAAAAAAAAAAATTATTTTTTTAAAAAAAATAATTTTTAAAAAAAAAATATTAAAAAAAAAAATATTTTTTTAAAAAAATAAATTTAAAAAAAAATAATTTTTTAAAAATAATTTTGAAAAAAAATGTATTTATTTAAAAAAAATGTATGTATTTATTAAAAAAAAAATATTTAAAAAAAATAATTTTTTAAAAATAATTTAAAAAAAAAATGTATTTATTTAAAAAAAAACTTATTTTTAAAAAAAATAATTTTTTAAAAAAAAATATATATTTTTTTTAAATATTTTTTTTAATTTTTTTAAATGTAAAAAAAAAAAAAAAAAAAAAAAAAAAAAAAAAAAAAAAAAAAAAAATTAATCCATTTCTCCAATTTCTCCACCAAAATAAGAGAAATGGAGCTAACCAAATTACACTACCCAATTGTCTCCATTTCTCTCCATTTCTCTACCCCATTTCTCCGCTTTTTCAATTCTCGGTACCAAACAAGAGAAATGGAACCATTTCCATTTCTCTTGCCCCAATTCTCGGTACCAAACACACCCTAAGGGTTTAGGGTGATAACAAACATTTGAACTAAAAGTGAGTGCATAAGGGGTAGGCTAAGGCGATTTGGGTGTATATTTGGGGGTGGGGTGTAAACAATGCTCTTCATTGATATTCCGAAAAAACCGAAACATCACGAGAACCGCGAAAAGGATAGGCTCTGAGGGGTTAACTAGGGGTATCGTGTACTAAAGATGAGTACAACGCAAAAGGTGTGGGGGAATTACTCAACCGATGTGAAAGAAGTAATTATATTACAGGTATCAAACAAGGGTTATCCTAATGCCTCTTATCATTTAGTTATTCCTAACTACACAAGTGTAGCCTCACTTGCGATCTCGGAATGCATCACAAAACAAGTTCTAGAATCTAATATACTACCGGTTCACACTCTAAGCATTGAATATGAATGCTTTTAATTCCTACTAATCTAAGGGCGATCCTCACATTTTGGTGGAATTTGGGTGGTAAAGGGTTTTTGTGCTAGTCATGCAACTTCCTATCCATGAGACGCTTTTGTTAAGACTAATGGCCCACTCCTATATGTCATGAAAAAATTTTAAATTTGGTGCCAAAATTACCCTAACCGACATTTCCTCATGGTTTATTACACAATCACAATTGGACAAAGCAAATAGTCAAGGATAAACATAGTTTCAAAGTTCCCGTTTTATTTTCCCTCCCTACACTTAAACTGAACATTGTCCCCAATGTTCCCCAAAAGTATCAAAGTTATGATAATGGAAGGTAATTAAAAACGAAAGAAACTAATACTCCCCTGATTAGCTTGGTAGGATCCGTGTAAAATGGTGGTTAAATCCTTTTCAAGAAGAATTATTGCGTGAACAGCTCCTTCCAATCTTATGTAACTTCTTCTTGACAAACTAAACCTGCACATTTGAAGAAAACAAACGAAACCTTCGCGTAAAATCGGCGGTAATAATATATATAAGACTTGATTTAAACTAGGATATAATGCTTGTGGAATGGATGTTTACAGAATTTCTAAGAAAATTAAGACCTGGAAAATTCCAAAAATTTATAAGTAGCTCAGAAAACGAGAAAAAAGTAATCTGATATTTTTACTCCTTCCTGACGCCGTCAGGTTATCCTAACAAAAACTGGTCTGCGATTTTCTGGAAAAAATTCTGGAAAATTTACATCTTTAGAATCTGGAAAAATTTCTGCAAAACATCCATTATGACTCGATACAAGCATTTGACTCGAACAAACAAACATAAATATCTTTTAGTTAATTGTTATTCTCATGTTTACGTTTCTTTTGAAAACGTGTGTAATCCTCCCTACACTTGTCCTTTATGTAAAATACCTTTATATGCAATTAAGACGAGGTTAAAAACAAAATAAAGCATTTTTACAAATTTAAACATGAGGATAAACAATTAATAAAAGATATATGACACTAACAAGCAAACAATTAAGCATGGGTTGCCTCCCACGAAGCGCTTTTCTTTATTAAAGAGTCTTGTAGCTAGACTCATAGTCGTGCTTCTACGTTTCCTCACCACCGCCCTCTTGACGGTCTCTAATGGGGGATTCCATGTTGTAGAAGTGCCCTAAAATGCACTTCTCTATGAGTTCATCCTCTCCCCAATCGGTCCTATATTCCGGTCCTAGGCTCAAGCAATCCTTATAGAATCCGAAAATCTTAGCCATAACATAATCAACACCTTTTTCCCTATCCTTATCATTCCTATAATAGACCGACAGTTTAAGTTCCTTTTCATCATTAGAGAGTGATGAAAACTTCTCAATCTTAAACGGCATTTGGTAAGCTATGTCATCGGTCTCATTCTTGAATCGCACTACTCCTAACGAGGGGTCATAGGTGATCCGGGTGCTTTCTATGAAAGGTTTTCCTAGAATAACATGGGACAAGCTAGGGTCTATGGCCGTGCTAATATCATCCACAATTATGAAGTCCGTAGGAAACGCGAAACTACCTACATAAACGGGCAATCCCTTAATTCTTCCGAGAAAATTGCAACTAACATTAGGATCATTGGGGTCTTGCCTAGTTGGAATAGGCTTCTTCAATATCCAATTGTAGTAGGTGCTAGTCATTATGTTGATTGGGGACTTGCGATCAATGTAGGCTTTTGCCACAAAAAGGTGTCCTATGAAACATGGTATGTTAAGATTCCAAGGGTTCCCAAACTTGATTCGAGGACTTTTCCTAACATACATGTGACGAAGGTCATGCACTAAGTGAGGGTGGCGAGATAGTTCTTCTTTCGTAGGAAATTTGTTGAAATAGTCAATGTCTACTTCATCTACCTCCTCGGGTGTTTCATCATCCACAAGTGTATAGTCCTCTTCGTCATTTGTTTCATTAGGTTCAACTAAGGCGATGGTATTGACGAATTGGACATGCTTAGTTAGCTTGCTTGGATCCTTAATCTCTATACCTGAAGGCTCGGGAGTTGAGATAGCACTAACCTTCTTATCACTATTAGTTATGGCTTTCAAAAGGTTGTCTATTTTCCTATCCATCTCGGCTTGTTGATGGTTAAAGCGGTCCGAGAGCTTAGCCATTTGGGTTTCTTGGGATGCAACTAGGTTTTGCAACATCCCTTCGACGTTTTGTTGGTTAGGACCGTTAGGTGGGGGCCATGAGAAATCATTGGAGGTGAATTCTTTGGTTTGTCCCCAGTAGAAGTCGGGCTTGCCTTTCCATGCCTCTCGGGTTTCATTGAAATTCCTAGGTCCGGGTATTGTAGGGAATCTTCCTCCCGTTCCATTAATACGTGAGGATGCGTAGTCAACGGAAGCATGTTCAGGGGATCGAGTGCTAGTGCGCGTGTTATGAGGATCACAAAACGGCTCACACGAGGAAGAAACTTTGTTCACATGGTGTGAAGATTTAGGATTTTCGTAGGAGCTCATGAGGAATCTAACTTGATCTTCAAGTTCAATCATCCTACGGTCGGAAGGGGGCAAGGAGATTGCCTTAACGGTTTTGGGCAGCTCACGGGGGTCATCCCAACTTTCGTTGTCATAGAGGGAGAGGTCCTCTATTATACCCCATGATTCTTCTGCGGTGAGATCACTAAGTTTTCCACCGGCCGCTTGGTCAATGGATCGCTTAGTGAGGAAGTTGACATGATCATAAAAGATTTGGACTTGGAGCCAAAGATCAATGCCGTGATGAGGGACTTTATGAAGTAAGTCCTTGAATCGGGTCCATGCTTCATAGAGAGATTCACCTTGACGTTGTTGGAACATCAAGATGTCATTCCTAAGGTTAGTGGTTCTTCCCGGTGGGAAAAATTGAGCAAGGAAGCGAGAGGTAAGATCATCCCAACTTGAGATGGAGCCGGCGGGAAGTCGCTCAAGCCAATTACTAGCTTGGTCCCGTAGAGAGAATTGGAAGAGACGCAGGCGCGTGGTCTCCCGAGTAGTAGCATCAAGGTCGATGGAATCGACGATTTTGAGGAAATCCCTCAGATGCTGATTTGGATCTTCGGAACGAAGTCCATGGAATGCACATCCGTTTTGCACCAACCGGATGGTGTCGGATCGCAGGGCCGTAGTTTGGGCTTGGTCGGGAAGCTCAATGGTGTTCCTATAGCCTAGGTGGCTTGGTCTCGAGTATTCACCAAGAGTACGGGCTCTTGGCGGGTCATTTGGTGGTGGGTTGATGAGTGGTGGTTGGTTATCACCTTCCATGATGAAAAGTGATAAGATTACGAACAAAGGTCACGAAGAAGGGGGATAGACTAAGAGAAAGCTAAAAATGAGAAAAATTTACTTGATAGGAATCAAGAAAAGAACCTAAACGAGGTGGACTACTAACTAGCTATTCTATTCCCCGGCAGCGGCGCCAAAAACTTGATATCGCTACACGCGTCGTTCGGGGTCAAGGAAACTTCCTTTTCTTCGAGCAAGTTTTATAACACCCTAGGCAGTGAACCTAATCGTTGTAGTGTAGTAATTAGGGTAAGCCACGGGTATTGATATCGTTCTCTAGGGGAATAGGAATGCTAGTAAGGAGTTACTACGCTAAGGTTAAAGTTGAGGAATATTATTTTTGTATTTTTATATTTTATGAAATGGAAAGGTACGAATCTCGGGTATTGGATTTGGGGGGTTGGTATTTCTACCGATTACTCTACTATTATCTAATTATCTAAACTAAGGTTGTGGGAGTCTATGTCTAATTAATGTGTGCTCGTATGATAGTTTAAAGATGTGTTTACTTAGGTTGTACTACTCTTTATTATCTCCTATTGATGGTTGAGTTGTCACGTCCTTATTCTTAGTTACGTTGTGTGTCTAAAGTTGTAGGGTATGCGTTTCTCCCTAACTCTTTGAACTTACCAAAGGGTCTCGTCTACAAAACCCACTAGGGATAATAAACTCTTACTCTAAGGCACTCTTTGGATGGTTTAGCTTACAACTACTCAGGTAATTATATTCTAAGGTTCACAAAGATGAATCAAGCATTAAGTACACAACGAATGACCTATCGCATTACTAGATCATTAATCAACTAAGATAAGAAACAACCAATCAATATTCAATAATTAAGTTTCATACTTCCTAAGCAAACACACAAATAAATTAGCCGGACATGGAGAAAATGCAAGCATACACACAAATAATCAAAGACATAATTGAATTAATGAAGTAAATACTTATCTTGATGTAAAATAGGGTTTAAAACCCTAAAATACTGTACAAGACACCTTAGGTTCGGTTTTAGGTTTTCACTCCAAAGGACTCTCCCTAAAACTGAAAAATTCGGATTCTATATATAAGATTACATATGCGACGGCGTCACCTTATGTTTCGTGACGCCGTCGTGTCGCCGTCATTAGGGTTTCGTCTTGGCCACGTTAACCTTGCGACGGCGTCACCTTATGTCCGTGACGCCGTCCTCTTCAGCTTCTGACGTCGTCTGGATTGCATCTAGGCCGTCTGAGTAGCGACGGCCTACTCTTTTACAACTGGACGTCGTCACTTGAAAATACGAGTTTTGGGTTCTGAACCGTCACAAAAATCCTCGGACGGCGTCGCAATTAGCACCTGACGCCGTCGCCTTCTATTTTCAGCAGCTGTGAGTGTCTCGATTTTGACTTTGGCCATTTTCTTCATATATTCGCGCCTTTTCGTCCAAATAAGTGCCATTCCAGCATTTTGCCTTCAATAGACCTAAAAAGTGAAAAGGAACGATATTAAGCAATAACGGATACAAAAGTGATCAAATAAGGACTTAAACGACCCCTCAAAATGGTACCTTTTAAAACCTTATCAGTTAATTCGTGTGTACAAGAACGTGGTAGTAAGACACTATTCTTACACCATATTGGTTTGAGTTGTAGAACGGTAAGGGACAACTCTTCAAACCATTTCTTTGTTTTGCTCAAAGGATCTGACATTCGCAAGAGGTACGTTACGCATACTTTCAGTTAATTAATTTATTTGTTATGATCTTTAAGTCTTCCGCTGTGTACTCTTGATGTCTATATGTTTTATTTTATGTAATATATTATAAACTAAACAATATGTCCTAAGAACATGTAGTTGGAAAGTAGAGTTGAAGATTAAATAGGTAGACAGTTTCATGGTCTAACGTCTACTAATAAAATGGGAACTTAACGGAGACACATTCGTGATGGCTCAAAACAATCTATATATATGTCGATTGAAAAGGACATCTGAACTAAATTGATGAAACTATACTTTGTGTGCTTGTACATATATTCGAATTTTAGAATGGAACATATAATATGACTCACATTATACTTTATTTAATTCCAATTCTGTTAATATGATCAGCTTCTAAGACATAATAGATTTACACACATCTATATTACCGTGACTCACATTATTAAAATAGTTACATTTAAGCAATTTTTTGCTTGTTTTGATTTGCTAAACAGGTTGTGATGATGCAAGAGCCATGTACGCTTTGAGAGTGATACGGTAAGTGGTTTGCTCATGGTGGCCTTCATCTGCTCGTGCTTTGAACCGCAAGCAAACTTAACATTTGTGTGTGTGTGTGTGATTGTAGTGATTATGGTGAAGTTAAATGCCGAGTGATACTCGGCAGAACACGTTTTCAAACCAACCAAAACAAGTGTTACTATACAACTAGACAACTTATACAGTAGCATATAAATTTCTATATAAACGAGTTCAGATTAGTAAACGCTAATACTTTTTGCTTAGTAAAAATCATCATTGATTATTTTATCCCAGTTGTTGCCTTTATGTTTCGTGTTATAAACAGGTAAGTTAGTTGCTAATAAACTTCAATTTGGTGTTCCATGTAACAAATCTTTCTTCACTAACTGTTAAATACTCTTGCATTATCTCTTTCTTACCTTTTTTTATGAAAATATTTTGTAACATTTTATTCTAACACTCTATCCCACATAGGCTTAAGATAGAAGTTGTTGGTTACTTATATACCATAAGTTTGTGTATGTTAAATGTGTTGATATTAGATTATGTCCTTGATTATTTAGAATCTGTCAGGTTGAAAAAATCTAAGTGAATCTGAAACTTCAAAAAGTCATGAAATAATATTGACTTTTTTCTTTTGATTTGGTACTCTAAAACATGTTTTCGTGGAGACCGTATAGACAATGTATCTTATTAAAATGCAACATAACAAATATATATGTAAAAATGTATCTTATTAAAATGCAACGTAAAAAATATAGACGTGTACGATCTAACTCAGGAGTCAACAACCAACATAATGAAATGAACAAATTTTTATCAAAGTTGAAAGTTCATAACGAAGATATCCTTCGGTATATCTTAAATGTGTTGATATTAGATTATGTCCTTGATTATTTCAGAATCTGTCAGGTTGAAAAAATCTGAGTGAATCTGAAACTTCAAAAAGTCATGAAATAATATTGACTTTTTTCTTTTGATTTGGTACTCTAAAACATGTTTTCGTGGAGACCGTATAGACAATGTATCTTATTAAAATGCAACATAACAAATATATACGTAAAAATGTATCTTATTAAAATGCAACGTAAAAAATATAGACGTGTACGATCTAACTCAGGAGTCAACAACCAACATAATGAAATGAACAAATTTTTATCAAAGTTGAAAGTTCATAACGAAGATATCCTTCGGTATATCTTATTCTCATCTAGCTAATGCCATACATTGTACATATATTTGTTCTAATTTCATCTTACAAAAATACAACAATGATAGTGACAATCAACAACTACTATTTATATATTCAAGGTTTGATACAACCATGCATGAGAAAAGAATACAATTTTATGAGGATTTTTTAAAAGCCATGGATTTTAGATGTCTTCTCATTCGAAACTAACTGAGCTATACATGTATGGAAATGCTATGAACCATATGCTCAGACCTTGGATAATATCAATCAAGCCAAAACACTTTATTTATATTTGTTTATCTTATGAATTTTACACAATATCTAAATATATCATGAGCAAGTACAGTTAAAGTATAAGAGACATGAGACTAAACGGTTTAAATAATAACATTCTCACTTACAACCATTCATGTATAAACTATATATACGGGAGAGCGACGACGAAGACTCTAAAATGAGGAAGTTTGAAGTAGAAGATGTAAATTAGGCACGTAGTATAACATACCAAAAACTACATATATGTTACCATTTAACAATTATATTCTACATCTTTTACCCGTTTGACCACTTTTTATATCTTGAGAATGTCTTACTTATTCTCGAAAACTCGATTTCATGATGCCAGTCTAGTAACGAAGCAGCCCGAGTATGGAATGGTCCCCAAAGTGCAGTTAAACAGAATAAGCATGGAATGGGTTTCCAAAGATTCAAGCATGGTATATATTGGTGTTTCGTTCATTTGTTCTACATGTAGAAAGTAATTTTCTACTATTATTAGTACCATTTTTCTATGGACACCTTAAATTAAATCATATATTAAAACATCTTTTGACTGGAAAGCGTCACTTTATGTACGCGTATAGGGGAAATAAGCAAATGGAAGTGAAGTAAACTAACCATTTAAGCAATCTCATACATGATTACGGTTTTTGAGACTTTTCATAAATGGAAAATCACTTTATTTTGCCTCTATGGAGACGTTAGAGTTCTTTTAAACTAAAAATGGTTACTTGTAATGTTACCACAGCGTCGGTACAAATAGGAAACATAAGTTGATTTTGAAACGTATTTCTTTGATTTCATACATTTTTCAACCTTGTATCTTGAAACTCTATCCCACATAGGCTAAAGATATAAGTTACTGGTTAGTTATATACCGTAAGTGTATGTGTGTTAGATGTGTTGAGAATAACATTATGCTTTCGATGATTTCTTGATCTGTTGGGTTGAAAAGCTTCAGCGACTATGGGAATTTTTGAAAACTCTTAAAAACTCTTAACTTTTTTTCTCTCTTTATTTATTTATTTATTTTATTACTCTAAAACATGTTTTGGAGACCTTTTATTAAAATGTATCTTATTAAAATGCAACATAAAAATGATATACACATATCAAAGCCTTTTATGAAATGAACATACTTTAATAATCTGGATATCATTTGGAATATCTTATACTCATCTAGTCCCATATAAATTTCATTCTTACTTGATCATACACATACACAACGACGATAGTGACCATCAACAACTACTATTTAATCATCATGTTTAGATACTTATGGACTTTGAATATTCAAGGATTTCTAAACCCATAAGTCCGTACTCCATACTAAACGTTCTCTTAATTCCCAAATCTTTTTCACAACCACATGTGAGTTTAAAGTACATTTATTAATCAAATATCGACTTGTCACAAAAAGAATTAAAGTCTTGGACAACAAATTTATGAAATTTAGCTGAGATTTTAAAAGGCCCACCCACAACCTCCTACAAAAATTGTGTATCTTGCGAGCTATAAACTTATGAGGAGCTACTTTTGACGACAAGAAAAGAAGTAATGAACAAATTTAAACTAGGAAAGCAATCGAAAAAATATGAAATGATTGTCTTGTGATGATATTGTGGTTGTCGGTCACGCTATTTAAGTCATTGTATGTCCTAAGAACATGTAGTTAGAAAGTAGAGTTGAAGACGAAAATCCGAAATAGGTACACAATGTTTCAAGGTTAGAGGGTCCAACTATTGGGCTCATGCTTTAGCAAAAAAATAAGATAGCTACTAGACAAAGGCCCACTTGATTTGGGCTGAAGTGATACATGTTCTTTATATTGAGGCTCAATTATATCTTATGTCATTGTAATATGCTTAAAAATATTTTCAAACTTCCTACGAAATACAACGATAGTAACAACATAAGTATATAACGTACAACTACTATATCTTACGAGCTATAATCTTAAGAGGAGCCACGCTTGATGACTTGAAAAGAAGAAATGAACGGATTTAAACTAGGGTAGCAATCGAAAATATAAGAAATATTTGTCTTGTGGTGATATTGTGTTCGTCGTTCATGCAATTTAATTAAGCCACTATATGTCCTAAAAATCTTTTTTTTTTTTTTTTTTTTTTTTTTTTGTAAAAGGTTTTATATCCGGTGAATGCATTAAAATGAAAATCTGTAGTTAGAAAGTAGAGTTGAAAATGAAATAGGTAGACAAAGTTTCATGGTCTAAGGTATGTTGATAGGAAAGGATATATGAACTAAATGATACAAAGTATACTTTATTTGGTGAAATACAGTTCGTGATTTGTTCGTTTCATATATGTTCGAGATATTAAAACGTGACAAACCTATGATCACTACAGTTCCACACCCGCTCGAGTATAGTTGTGGGTCGAGTTGGTGTATGGATCAAACGTATATGTATATGTATGGCATTAGGGGGCTCGATACCATGTGTGATTCACTTTCGAATAAGAGAACATATAATTTAGATGCAATAAGTTAAAGAATCAAACAAAGTTGATGAGGATTAAAACATAAAAAAAAAACATGGTAATAACTGTTGGAAAAATAGTTTTGAAGAATGAATTTTCTCGGACAATATTTAATATATGTATATGTTATATATATTTATATTTCTTGGTAGCTTTACGTTCTTTTTGACGAGAGCTTCACAACGAGCTAAAGAGTGTCAAAAATGGAGTTGATATGAATAAGATATCGTGTCTCAAAGTGAGGCACTTGAAACACAAAAACTGGAAAAGTGAGAGTATCTCACATCGCCCAAAACAAGAAATTTGAAAGTTTGTTTATATAGGAATCTTGATATGAACCTTCAAATCTTGAGCCGAATCAAGTTGCATTATATATAAACACTTCAATGTTAATGACCCAAAATGTAGTTCAGTGAGTGATGAGTAGATTTTTATATGGATTTTGCTACATCTACATAAAAACCTCACAAAAAACTTCGCTGACGTGTCAGCGGATGATTGGTTTTTACATAAGTAAACGTTAACCCTCTTTTTCTTAGAAATTGCAAATTGTTTTAATAAAATGCTTAAACGTTTGCAATCTTTCGTATCAAAAGCAATAACAACATATAATTTCATGTTATTAAACTACATAAACTAGTTTCATATAATTTCGTATCAAGATCAATCGCTGCTTAGTTCTTGCTCCCAACGCATAACGAGTTGTTTTTAAACTTCAGTGTGGTGTTCCAAGTGACATATTTCTTTATTTCTATGTACGTAAAAGTGTGTTTACCATATTTTTTATGACATGTCTTCTAACTTTCAAGTCTAACATTGTATCCCACATAGGTTGAAGAAATATGTTGTCAGTTACTAATATACTCTAGTGTATGCAGGTTATGCATGTCTGGAATCATATTATATTCTCCAATGTTAAGAACTATTAAATTTTCTCCTACTTACCATATTTTTAATGAAGATATTTTTAACCTTTTATCCTAACTATGGTTGTCAGGATCTCGATTATGATATTAAGATCTTACGATTTTACGATACTACAAAGCAAAAACATCTGGATCCTACATATGATCTTTACAAGCTTAAGATCTTATAGGATCCTGATCTTGACCATACGATCTTAAGATATAATCCGATTCGATCTTAGGGTGTGTTTGTTTTTTAAAAAAAAATCTTACTAGCCCTCTTACTCTTACAAGTAAGAGGTGGGCAGACGTTTTGCTTGTTTGTTTTTTTTTATTGAGTAAGACCCAGTTAGACATATAACATCTAACTCAGTAAGAGGTGAGAGACTTGTCTTACTGCCTCTTACTCGTTTTGTAAACTTTATATAATATATTTGATTGTTTTTTAACTATGTTATATTTATGATAAAAAATCTTGTTTCATATTTACATAAGTTACTTATTATCGCATTGCATTGGTTTGATAAACAAATTGCAAAAACGAGCACTTAAAATCATTCGGACACTTATACAAAAACAAACAACATTGTTTCGTTCAGATTTAGACTTTCTAGTCACCTCTTACCAGTAAGATGCGGTAATAAGATTCAGACCCAAAACATCTTAATGAAACAAACACACCCTTACTTTTCTCAGATTATAAACAAAAAAACTATAAATTTATGGGTTGTTTTTTTGTAGAATTCAAAAAATAGCATGTTAATCTTTTTAAACATTTCATAATGATAATTTAAGACAACATTTCTATAAAATATTTATAGTATTTTGTGCTTATAATGTATAATAATTTGTGGATATGTATAATATTACAAAAACTATTAAGAAATAACATTAGAGTAGGATCTTAAGATCCCGATCCGATCTTACGATCACGATCTTGCAAAGATGAAAATGATCCTAGATAGGATCCCGATCTTGAAAACCTTGATCCTAACACTTTATCCCACATTGGCTCAAGATAAAAGTTGTTGATTAGTTATATACGATAAGAGTATGTTTGTTAGATGTGTTGAGACAAATAGTATGTCCTCGAATTCTCTCACATCTGTTTGGTTGAAATACCCAAAAGGGTTTGGGAAATTCGGGGGCTCTTATAAACTCTCAACTTTTTTCTTTTAATTGGGTACTCTAAAACCAACATAAACCTCTTAGATAATTCATACACCTATCATAGAATGAACATACTTTATCATAACCATATATAAAATGCACATGTATTTTTTTTTTCATAGTTAAAAATTCACAATGAGGATATCCTTTGGAATATATTATTTTCATCTAGTGACGTACATATTTTTGTTCAAATGTGATCTTACATAGATATAACAACGATAGTCACAATCAACAACTATTATTAAAGTTGATAAGTATCAACAACTATTATTTCAATTATCATGTTAAGATACTTATCAACTTTGAATATTCAAGGATTTCTAAACAAAATGATGTGTGCTCTATATTCCCAACTCTTTGAGAAAACCACGAGTGAGTTGAAATCTTACGTATTATGAAAATATCTTAAAGACTGAGGATTTTATAAGTCCTATTTTCATCTGTAACCAGCTCACTTACGCGTCACCAAAAGTTATAAAAATCTTAGATCACAATTTTATGCAAATTTGTCATATCTTTCAAGCTAAAATTAAGACGAGACACACTTTATTTTGAACAAGACGAGACACACTTGATGACTAGAAAACTAGAAGTGAACAGATTTATACTAGGAAATCAATCCGAATTAAAGAAAGCATTTGTCTTATGATAATATTGTGTTTCTCCGTTCACGCAATTTCAGCCGCTATATGTCTTACGAACATGCAGTTAGAAAGTAGAGTTGAAGACAAAATAGGTATTAATAATAAGGCTTTTTCTAACTTATGCCACATGGCATTTGTTAAACACAATTAATAAACATAAATTACCTGGTTTAAATGTTAGTTTGAATTAATAGTTTCCTAAATCTCTTCTAATTACCATGATTAACTTTGTATTATTTAGAAATATATTTATTTTAGGGAACAATTTAGTTCATTTAATACTTCTAAACAAATGCCATGGTGGCATATTAGAAAATCCCTTAATAATACTGGTAAAAACTTTGATAGTCAACGCTATTACTCATTACCAAAATTGATATGGACATTTTCAATCTAACAAGTATAAATCACAAATATTGCCTTCTTCATTTTGCTTCATGTTAACATGTAATTTCATGAGGAGATTATATCCATGTATGCCAAATTGTGTACTGATCAGCATAATGAGTTTGCTACCCCACTCATTGCTATCATAATGTAAAAAATTTCTTCGCAAATGATTTTTGATAAGTAAAATCTAACTGCTTGTTCTTAGAAAAAGTCACAAGTTGTTTTGGTTCAATGCTTAAACATATGCAATCTTTCATTTTTAGAGCAACAACAACATATAATTTCATGTTATCATCCAAAGAGTATAAGATTCGTGCTCCAAACACATAAACTAGTTTGCTTCTAGAGTTCCAATATATGTTTCTTTCAACAAGTTTTAATAACTCTTGCATTGTCTCTTTCTTTCCATAGATATCTTTTATCTAAGATGGAGACCATTTTCAACCTTGAATCCTAACATTTTATCCCACATTGATTGAAGAAAGATATTGTTTGTTACTAATATACCATAGCATACGTGAGAATCTTGTGTTGTGAATAGTATTATGTTTTCAAACTTGTTATCTTATTACCAGCTAAAATAGTTGGTGAGGCGATGACGGATTTGAAAGTTAATACGAATTCTCAATTATTTTTTTAGTACGATTTATCAATTATTTTTCTTTATTGTCTTTCGTTGTGCTTACTATAAAACATGTTTAAGCGAAACTGGTTTAGTCATTAAGTTACATGGCTTAAAAGGAAAGAATATTTTGAAACCCAAATAATTAAATCAAAATTGAAAAGTAAATTACGCAAATACGGTCAAACCATTTTTTTAACTTTTAAACTTGAATATAAATGAGCAAAATATTATAATTGACAAATGAAATTTACACAAATTAAGCTTAAATCTATGCTAATAAATCCATTACTATCTAACTCAACAAGCTATATATGTCTCGTTGGATAATTCACACACATATCAAAACCATTAGACCATCTATATATAAAAGTTCATAACGAGGAGAATATCTTAGTTTCCATCTAGAGTCATATATATTTTCGCCCTAATGTGATCTTACACCAATCCAACAACTATAGTCATGATCAACAACTACTATTTCACTTCTCATGTTTAAACTTAACATGTGTCTCATTCAATAATTCATACATATATCGGAAACAATTTGTAAAGTAAAATACTTTACTCTCTTTGACTACAAGCACGAAGGACAATCTTATATTTTTAGTTTTCAAATCAATAAGGACGTATAATTTTCATGTTGTTACCTTCATGTTTCGTAAGCACATAAACTTCAATTTGTTGTTCCATGTAACTTATCCTTCTTTCACCAACTCTTGTTTTATCTAATTCTTTCCATGTACTTCAAAATCCTTTTATGCTATAATAATTTACCATTTTCTGTTTACTGGGACCTTTTCTAACATTCGATTCTTTCATTTTATCCCACATAGGTTGGAGAAAGAACTCGTTTGTGACTAATATACCATAGGGTTTAGGCTGTACAATAGACGTGTACTTTTCCAAATGTACTGTTTTGGTACGTGAACTAAAATCCGTTCCATTTTTAGTTGTATACTTTCATGTTTTGTACCGTTTTGCACGGAACTTTACAGGCAACCGGGTAGTATTTTAAAATATCGGCTAAAATCCTACGTGGACTCTTGACTTAATTTGACCCTATAATAAAAGACTAAAAAACGTGTCCCATTTCATTACTAAAACACCACACGTTTTCCTCCTTTTTCACCTACTAAAACGTAACCCTAATTTCCAATTTCCCAATTCATGATCTGATAAACCAAAATGCGATTAACAGTAATTTTCCACCACGATGGTACTTTCACACCATCACCACTAACTTATGTTGAAGGGGATGTATCTACGATTCAGAATATAGACTTCATTAGGATGACAGTTATTCGTTTGTCCAAGATGCTCAAAGGATGTAGTCAGTTCCCAGTTAAAGGTATGTATTTTCACATTCCTGGTAAAGAGCTTAGCAATGGTTTGAAGGAACTTAAGAATGATGTAGATTTATCAGGCTTTATTTCCCTAGGTGTTAAGAATGGTAATGTTATTGATCTGTATTTGGAACATCATGGGTATGATTTATCCCATTGGGTACAAACTGAGCTTGGGTTTGATGAGAAACCATATGAGGATGTTGAGATGGAAGACTTAATAGACTATGGGGTTAGTGATTATGTAGGAGAAGATGATGTAGAGATACCATATAAGACCATTAAGGACTCATTTCTGAATAAACTATACAGTGGTAATTTTATAAGTAATGCAGATGAGAATGTTAGTGCTGCTGATGTAGGAGATGGTAGTGATAGGGATATTGATTTTGATGATGAAAATGTTGACAAGAAATATAAAATCAGTGCTGGTGTAATGTATCAAGACTTTGATCTAGGTCTTCCTTGGAATGAAATGAAACCAAAACTTGGAATGAGGTTTGAACATCCTGAACAACTGAAAGAGTGTTTGACAAATTATGGAGTTGCTAATGGATACCAGCTGTGGTATAAAAGGAATGATTATAGGACTTTGCATGTTATGTGTGGAAGGGATCCTGAAGAGGGTAGGAGTGGAGGTAAGAAAGGAAAGAAAAGTGAATGGGACCATAAGAAAGATAAGGGTGTTAAGATTGGTTCACCATCTAAGAAAGGGAAATCTGAGGGTGTTAAGATTGGTTCACAAAATAAGAAAGGGAAGGCTGCTAAAATTGCATCACCAAGTAAGAAAGGCGAGGGTAAATCAAGTCAGTCTACTTCACCATCAAAGAAAGGCAAGGGTAAGGCTGTGAAGGTTACTAAAAAGAAGACTGAAAAGGGTAATGGTTGTACATTTAAGCTTTGGGCTTCCTGGATGCAAGGTGAGAGCTCATTTCAAATAAAAACACTCATTCCACACCATACTTGCTCTAGGAACTTTGATTTAGGTTCACTAGTAACCTTTAAATGGATTGCAAAGCAGTTTGCTTATAAGATACTTCAGGATCCAAGTATTAGCTATAGGAGCATTAGAGATCAAATAAAAAAGAAATTCTTGATCAATGTCAGTATTGGTCAGTGTAAAAGAGCTAAGCAGAGGGCCCTTTTTGATCATGGATGTGGTCTTATTGATCATTATGCCAGGGATTATAGGAAGCAAATACTAGACACCAATCCAGGCTCTTCAGTCCATATGCATGTATAGGAGAAGGATAATGGTAAGATACACTTCAAAAGATGGTCTTATTGGTCTTGGTTGTTAGTAATGTCTTTATGTCTACCATTAAACAATGTCTACCACTAAACAATGTCTTGGAAAGTGTGACTGTATGTCCACAATTTTGGTTTGTAATGCAGGAAATGGTCCAAGATTTATGTGCTTTATTGACTTGTCATTTTCTGTTTGTTTAGCAGTTACATGTGGTCCATTTACATGTGCTTTATTGCTTTGGTATGTGCATATGACAAAGGAAGGTAACACAGATAACACAAAACAAACCAATTGCATTCATCAAAATACAGATAACACAAAACAAACCACATGCATCTCTTTTTGCATCTCCAACACATAATTGCATTCAATAAAAACACCTAATTCATTCTAAAAAAAACATGAAAAAACAAGCAATAATACACATGAAACCAACAATCTTCCTATAAAACACTAATCTTGCTTTGGCTTCTTTCAACTCTTTTTGCATCTCCAACACATGGTGCTCCATAGTTGACTTTTGCAAGTCAAACTCCCTTTCCATGTCTCTTATCCTTTCATACAAACCATTCACTCTTTTGTCTTGTTGTTTATCTTTCTGAATCAGTTTGAAAATGACCTTTTTGTAGTACTCACTTGGTAAGTCTTCATCAATCTAGTAAAAAGTCCTGCATTTTGCACCCTTATAGTAATTAACACAACCAAGAAAATATTTTAATGGATAATCAATGGTTCTTGATGTTTGTTGAATGACTGGTTCATCACATTCGCAAAACATAGGTGGAGGAGGACACCTATGAATAGAATATGATGAAGATGCCATTGATTAATCTTAATTGAATTTGGGATGTATTAATTGTTTGATGAAATTAGGGTTAGGTCAAATTTGGGGAATACTTGGGTTATTTTTTGGGGAAGACGATCAATTGGGGATATTT
Organism: Chrysanthemum seticuspe; assembly: GCA_019973895.1. Classification (NCBI taxonomy): domain Eukaryota; kingdom Viridiplantae; phylum Streptophyta; class Magnoliopsida; order Asterales; family Asteraceae; genus Chrysanthemum; species Chrysanthemum seticuspe. The sequence continues at coordinate 360,911,437 of BPTQ01000009.1, forward strand.
AAGTTGGTTTGTGTAAGTGGAAATCCTACGTGTCGTGCACACGTGGCTATGATGATCATAGTTTCGGTAAAACAAGTATTGCCGTGCAAAATGGTACAAAACATGAAAGTATACAACTAAAAATGGAACGGATTTTAGTTCACGTACCAAAACGGTACATTTGGAAAAGTACACGTCTATTGTACGGCCTAAACCCTATACCATAATGTATGCGAGTACTATGTGTCTAGAATAATATGATGTTTTCGGGGTGATCATCATCCGACGAGTTAAGAAAACTTAACTCTTTGGGTTATGAGCACTTGAAAATTCATATGAACTCTTAACAATTTTTTAAATCTTTTTTACCGTAAAACATGTTTTGTGGAAACTATTTTTATCTTTAATTTAACACTGGTTAATTAAAATGCAAAAGGATAACCGTGAATGTTATGCATGTAGATAATAATTCTTTAGAGATCCTAGACGCCAGTAGTACAAGTATCTACGGTCCACCATCTTTCACATCACACGTATTTTTAAACATCCTTTCCACACGCCAAAATTTTATAGTTTGGTGTTGGTATAGTTTACATAATTATATTGTCGATTATTTGAGTTTGTCTCCCTGTGTTGGGTTCGGGTTGGGAAAATAAGCTCATAAGACCCTAGATGCAATTGAGCAACTGCTTAAAAAAATCTATTGTATTACTTATCCATGTGAAATTCTAATTCAGGTCTGTTTCACTTGTGTTCGGTTGGTTCGGTCAAAGTCTATTAGGGCACCGTGAATATGAATACTGGATTGACCCATACCAAAACTGATCCATTCAAAACAAACCCGTTTCAATCCCTTACCCAACTTATATGACCCACCATTTTTCCGCATCTACACTAGTATGCTTCTTTTCATAATATTTTACTAACACTATTATCATAACTTTTTGTATTTTTTTTAAATGAAGCCGATTTGAAAAGCTTGACTGCAAAAGAATTTGGTTTAAAACCCGAGGAGCAAAAGTTTCTGTTAAGAGAAAAGGAGATGGATGATCATAAACACTTGCATGTGGTGGGTGTGAAGGGTAACGCAAAGGTGATCTTAATCAAGAATTTACCTACCAAAACGAGGATTGTGAAAACAGTGAAAAAGTAAAGGAAAGCGCTGAACTAAAGGAAACCATGTAGGAGAACAATTAGTTTGCAGATCACGTACCTTTTCTTGTTGGATTGTTGTTATAAAATCCATTATGTGATTATTGTGGCCTAACGTAGTGATTATAAATATTTAATGGTCGGATAAAATGAGTCATTATCAACTCGTTTAAGGATTAAACAATTCGTTTTAGATAAGTTCCCAGTTAGCGGCTGTGAATCAATTTATACAAGAAAGTTGAAAAGATCCTTTGAAAACGCATGTCCAAACACCACCTTAACAATTTGTATTTTGCTAGCTCCATTGCTATAGTATGCAATTTGAATGCAATGTTGGTCATTCGTTAAAGTGTAGTGTATCTTATATGTTTTCGCAATACTAAAGGCTAAATGGTTTAAATTTTAGTCACTTTTTGTATAACTAAATGCTGTTCGTTTTTTTTAATCTCTGTTGAAGGTGGCTAGACTTTGTTAATTCAACCAAGGACAAAGAATGCTGATTCAACCTGAGCCATCTTGTCTATGAAGGTTATTCAAGAACCCAAATAGTCAACATCCCATGTACTTTACTCCTCGAGATTACAAATGCTAGTTATTAATTTCAAACACCCCCGGACCCCTTAACCATTTGAATCATGTTGGCTTCATTGCTATAGTCTACAATGTGAACGCAAAGTCAGTCATTCGTTAAAGTGTAGTGTATCGGGTATATTTTCGCAATAATGATGGCTAAATGGTTTTAAATTCTACTTTTTCTCTAACTCTGAATGTTGTTCGGTTTTTAATCCTTGTTGTTTTAAGATGGCCAGTCTTTGTTAATTTAACCAAGGACAAAGAATGCCGATACAAGCATTGCTATTTTTTCAAGAACCGGAAGAAATTTAAGTAGTCAACAACTCAACATCTCATGTTCTTACTCATCAAGATTACATATACTGGTATTCACTCTATAACTCGAGTTTATTTTTCCTGCATACATTGCATTTATAAACCAAGTGTAAACCAAACGTCCTGTGTGCTACCATCGGTGAATATCATTTTGTATTGGTTAAAAGTATATAAAATGAAAACATAGATTGTGATTTCTTATTTGTTTTCTTTGGTTGTAAGTTCTGTTGTGTGAGTATGTTATGTGAGAACCCCAAATAATGAGTGCAAGAATAAGATATGACCCAAAACTTCTATACATCAAATTAGATTTAAACTTCAGTTTGAGGTTCCATGTAACAAATCTTTCTTTCACCAAATGTTAACAACTCTTGAATTATCTCCTTCTTTCCATTTATTTTATGATGATATTTAGTAAAATTTTATCCCAACACTCTATCCCACATAGGCGGAAGATAGAAGTTGTTGGTTACTTATATACCATAATTGTATGCCTATTAAATTTGTTGAGAATAGTATTATGTTTTCACATTATCTGCATTTACCGGATTGAAAAAATATGACAAGTGCGGAAATGTTTGAAAACTCATATAAACTCTCAACTTTTCTCTTTTAATTTGGTACTCTAAAGCATGTTTCGGTGGAAACTCTCTATAGATTTGTAAGAATGTATCTTGTTTAAATGCAACATGCAAAATATATACATGTACGATCTAACTCAACATCCAAAATGTGACTCATTCTATAATTCATACACATATCAAAACGATTTATAAAGTAAACATTTTTTATTTTATGACTATAATAAGCTTAAAAGGATAGCCAAGCTGCTTATTTTTAGATATTACAAACCTAAATTTGTACATTTGAGCATTCAAAACATGGTTAATGATCGGCATAATACGTTTTCTAAACAACCTAGGGCTGAAACAAGTATGAAACTCGAGCTTCATGACCAAAAATGTAATCCCACATTGGTTAAAGAGAGAAATTGTTTGTTATTAATATAATGTAGTCTAAGCGAGTTACATGTGTTTAGAATAGTATAATCTTTTCTAACCAATTGACTCTCTCACAAGTTAAAAAAACTTGTGAGGTAGTGACCTGGTGAAAATTCATACTGACTCTTGACTTTTTATACATTTTTCTTTTTTGTTTAATTATCCATACTAGACGTTGCTCTATATTCCCAAATATTTTCTACAACCACGGGCGGATTTAGATAACATTTATTATGTGATTCCTAAAAGACCAAGCATTTTACAATTTGTATTTCTCAGTCGAAACCAACTAACCTACTCGCCATTAAAAGTATTGGACAACAACTTCTAACAGATTTCGCATATCTTTCGAGCTAATCTTACGAGGAATTACACTTTGATGACTTGAAGAATAGTAGTTAACGATATTTAAGTAGGCGAGCAATTTAAATTTATAGTAAACTTAGTCTCGTAAAGACATTGTGGTTATCATTCATGCAATTTGAGCCACTATAAGGGTCTAACTATTAGGCTTAAAGCCTTTAGGAAAAAAGGTGAGATGCAGATGGCTTATTTTTAGATTTCGATAAAGGGTTGCTTGGCTACTTAATTTTATTATTTGACATAAATGCTCATCTGATAAGCATATTTGTCGAAACTTTGCTTAGCTACTTGCGAACCTAAATATGTAGATTCATAATATACAATGAGCATTCAATAATGTGTACTGATCGCCATAATTAGTTTCTTTAACAACCCATGGCCAATAACAGGTATCATAATGCAAAAATAATTTAACTTGCGGGACCAAAAAGTGTAATTCATTCAGCAATGTATAAGATTTCTTCACGAATGATTTATATAAGTAAAACCTAACCCCTTGTTCAAATTCACATGTTGTTTTAGTTCAATGTTTAAACATTTGCAATCTTTCATTTTTAGACCAATCACAACATATAATTTCACGTTATCGTCCAAAGTGTATATGATTCGCACTCCAAAACATAAACTAGTTTGCTTCTAAAATTCAATCTGGAGTTCCAAGACATGTTTCTTTCAACAAGTGTTAATAACTCTTGCATTGTCTCTTTGTTTTCTTAAAAAACTTATTTAAGATGGAGACCATTTTCAACCTTCAATCATAACATTTTATCCCACATTGATAGAAGAAAGAATTGTTTTGAAACTAATATACCACAGCGTGCATGAGAAACTCGTGTTGTGAATAGTATTATGTTTTCCAGTCTATTATCATCATGTTAGCTAAAATAGTTTGTGAGGTGATGAAAGATTTGAAAGTTAATAGGATTCTCAATTATTCTTTTTATTGTCTTTCATTGTACTCACTATAAAGCATGTTTTTGCGAAATAATAAAACTATAAAGGAGCATGACGACCAAAACTCCGAAATGTGGAAGTTTGAAGTAGTAGATGTAATTGGACATGTACTATACATTCCAAAGATGATATATAAGTTACTATTTACTGTAAAACATTTTGTCTATGGACAACTTTTCTAACTTTCTATCATGTCATTATATCTCACATAGGTTTAAAGGTAGAACTTGTTTACTATAAAACATGTTTTGGTGAAAAACATTTAAATATTTAGTATCCGATAGCATAAGATGAAAATTTATTTTTATTTTTTTATTAAAGAGTGGAGAAACATTTGAATTGTTCTAATTTGTTCAAACCATTATAGATTACAAATGAAATGAAAAATTAACAAATGAAGGTGAAGTAAACTAACTATTTAAGCAATATCATACATGGGATTTTTGTCTGTGAGACTTTTCATAACATTCTATCTCACATAGACTTAAGATAGAAGTTGGTGGGAACTAATATACACATAGTGTTTGTGGGTCAAATATTTTAAGAATAGTATTACGTTTACAGCTATTCCATTTTCTTTCATCTAAAAAAATTGACAGATAAGTAGAACAACGGAAACTTGTATAAACTCTTAACTTTTTTTACTTTATTTCTCTACTGTGAAACATTTGTTGGTACAGACCACTTTAAACTTTAGTTTCACACAGGTTAAAAAGGAACACATAATTTCAAAAGCGAATAATGAAATCATATATACGTAAAAATGAATTAATATGTGTATATCTTATTTGATTAAATTGAAAAAGAATTGCTGAAAGATATTTAATAACAAGAATGAAAATGACGAGAAAATTAAATAAATCTATGACTAATTTAATGAGACACGAGTTTTGTTTTTCGTAGAAGCCAATAGAGAAATGATACATGTGTAAAAATGAATTAGAAAAAAAAAAAAAAAAAAAAAAAAAAAAACTTATTTCTTATTAAATTATTCATAGCGAGGATATCCTTTAGACGAGTTTGATTCAATAAAGATCCAAGAAAATCTAAAGATTAAATAAGTCATTCTCAACCATTCATTTTTTCATCAGAATAATAAAATAAACTTTCACCTTCATTTTTAAAAACTAAGTATCTCACAAACCATTGATCGTTGCATAAGGGGATGTATTTTGGCTGCCATATAAGAATGGCAAGTGGGTGAATGTTACCAAACCCCTTCAGGGATCTCCGCAACTAAAACTTAAGAATTTCATATTTACCCAAATGATTAAAAGCATTGTATAAAATGCATTCAATAATTGTATTTTGGGCATATGTGAAATTAATACTACCTTCGTCCCAAAATTTAAGTCCATTTGGACTTTTTGAATTTAACTTTAACTTTAAATATTTTTGTTTATATTATATAATACATGATGCAGAATATATGAATAGATTGTGTTTTAAATGTAGTTTTCATTGGTATATATTTTATCAAGTATTATATAATACAAACAAAAATATTTATGATCAAAGTTTGATTTCAAAAGGACATAAATTTTGGAACGAAGGGAGTAATGAAAAAATAAAGAGGCGATATGAAATTCTCTCATATCACAAACCAACTGACACTATAACATTTGCCCCCATTGGAGAGGACACGGTTGTCCTCACCAAAAGTCCCGTCGCCCGTTGTTGTTTTCGTTGTTGTGTGACCTATACGCTGATGAAGGATTTGAAAGGCGCCATACTTGATGACTTGAAAAGAAGAAACTAGCAGATCTAAATTAAGGAAGCATTCGGAAATAAAAGAAATCTTTGTCTTAGGATGATATTGTGGTTGTCGTTCATGCAATTTAAGCCACTATATGTCCGAAGAACATATAGTTGGAAAGTAGAGTTGAAGATGAAATATGTAGTTGGAAAGTAGAGTTGAAGATGAAATAGGTAGACAAAACTTCCTGGTCTAACGGCTATTAATAAAATTGAATCTTAACGGAGACGCATTTATAAATTTATGAAACTATACTTTGTGTGCTTGCACATAATATTCAATTTTAGAATAGAACAGATAGCGTGACTCACATTATACTTCATTCAATTCCGATTTTGGTAGTATGATCAGATTGTGATGACGGAACTCTTGCATCATCTCTATCTTACCATTTTTTATGGAGATATTTTGTACGTAACATTTTATCCTAACACTCTATCCCACATAGGCCAAAGAAAGAAGTTGTTGATTACTTATATACCATAAGTGTACATGTTGTAAATGTGTTGAGACTAGTATTATGTCTTCGGATATCTCTCTAGGTTGTAGGTTGAAAAATCTAGGTTCCTCAATGGTATCTGGAAACTCATATGACCTTTTTTTTTTTTTTTTTTTTTTCTACGGCAAAATAAATATATAAATGAAGGAGCTTCTAGAAAGACAACTCTTAAACATGTTTAATCTTTTCATTTTCTTTTAATTTAGCACTCTAAAACATGTTTAATCATTAATTCCACACATGTTAGAAAAGAAAACAAATTTTGAAAGCTAATAAAGAAACAATAGAAATGTAAAAATTTATATGAACTCTTGTGATTAATATGCAACGTGCAAAAGAAATACACGCACGATCTAATTCGACAATCAACAACCAACATGTAATAAACATATTGTATCATAGTTGAAAAGCTCGATCACAACGAGATATATAATGTGATCTTTACACAAATACTACAAAGATAGTGACAATCAACAACTACTATTTATGGTGTATGAAACCTGTTGATATAAACTTAAGCCTTTTACAAAATGATATAATTAGTTTGTATGTTACTATACAGCAAGTGAAGAGTCAAATGTAGTCCACTTATTGAGCTTAAGCCTTTTACAAAAACAAAAATGACAAGATAGCAATTGAGCTTTGTTTATGTTCAGGCCATATTATCTATAATATATTTTCGGCAAGTTTAAACACACGTATACACTTACAATTTTGTATTTTTTATTTTCATTTTTAGAGCTATAACAATATATAACTAAAGTTATCAAAGTTGTATATCTTTAAAAATGATTGTCTAGCTGCTTATCTTTAGATTTTGATATAACTGCTCATCTTATAAGTATTTTTGTCCTAAAATTTTTGTACCTACTTGCGAACCTAAATATGTACAATCCTAATGTACACCTTGAGACCTGGCAAAAAAGCTTAGTGATCGCACTAATACGTATTCTACACGACCTAGGGCCAAAACAAGTATCATAATACATAATACTTTAACGTTCACCAACTCTAAGTAACTCTTGAATTGTCCCTTTCTTTCCAGTGTACGCAAAATCTTTTACATAATAGTTAACTACAATTTTATGTCGATCTTTATTAACCTCCTCTCCAGGAACGGAGCCAGAAAATTTTGATCGAAGGGTCACATTTTAATAAATTTTAGAAACTACACTATAAATTGGTTCTTAGGACGGGTAAATTACAAAAACATCTAGATATTTTTTAGAAATTTTACACTACAAACTTTTTCGCTAGGGGGACACGTGACCCTTGTGAACCCATTTATCTCCGCCCATGCTCTTATCCTAATATTATATCTCACATAGGTTGAAGAAGAAGATTATTGGTTACTAATATGTTGAGGTAAAGAAACATGATATACAATAATAACATGTATGACACCACAGAGTACACAGCGAAAGACTAAGAATATAATAGCAGTTAATTAACTGAAAACATTAACGCGTAATATACCTCTTGCAATAGGTTAGATCTCTTTAACAAAGATGATGAAGTGGTTTAAAGAGTTGTCCCTTTCCTTTTTACAACTCAAACCAAATTGGTGTAAGAATAATGTCTTACCACCACAGTTTTGTACACACGAATTAACCACGAAGCAAGAGATTGATAGATCTAACACAAACCCTTGTTTTATAAGAAAAACAAACCCTTATGGAGGGGGTTCAGCCGTACAATGAAAGAGAGAGAGAGGGAGAGATCTAGGGTTAATTCAATGCACAAAAGTTAACCTTAAACCCTAAACCCTAAACCTTAAACCTTTACCCTAGGCCTTGCTTATATAGTGAGAGAATAACTTAGGGAAAAAGTTAGGATTCTGGTTAGAAAACCCTCCCCTTGGCCGGCCATGTAGACAAAGAAAAAGGGACACCCGAATCTTTTCCATTTTTAAGTTATTCTCCATATATTCTCTCCTTTTTACATTTAACGGTCGTTAGTCATTTCTGTTAAATACTTAACGATCGTTAGACGGGTTTTGTGTAATAATTAATCGTAAACATTATACATTAATTATTTAACTTGATTCTCATTCGCTAATGTGTGCAATACTGTGGTCACGAGTTGGAATCCGGACATGCACGGTTTTATAAATATATACATATTCCAACAGCTCCCACTTGAATATGTTTACAAAACGTGTAATGACATTGGTTAGTGTCTAGCAACACGCCAATGCCTCCGGTAAAACTCGTGTAAGGTTTTTTGGAGAAAAGCCATTCTGATGACTCGTCATCATATTCATCCTTTAATGAGACACGTGTTTCTTTTTCGTAGAAGCCAATAAAGAAATTCATGATACATATGTAACATGAATTAGAAAAAAAAAAGAAAAAAAAGAAAAAAAATACAAACTTATGTCTCATTAAATTATTCATAGCGAGGATATCCTTCGGAATATCTTATTTCATCTAGTGGGATCTTACACAAATAAAACAACGGTGGTGACAAAAAAACTACTATGTCAGTTATCATGTTTAGATACTTGTTGACTTTGAATATTCAAGGATGCCCAAACTACCCATAAGTAAACGACGCTCTATATAAAAAATTCCTAAATCTTTGAAAAAACCGCGCACGAGTTAAAGTACAATTATTGTGAGTCTGCGCAAGACCAAATATATTTAGAAGTCTCATTTCCTATCAGGAACCAACTGAGCTACACACTGACGAAGGATTTTAAAAGTCTTGGCTACAACCTCCTACAAATATTGTATATCTTACGAGCTATAATCTTAAGAGGAGCCACATGTGATGACTTGAAAAGAAGAAATAAAAAATAAATAAAAAATTAAACTAGGAAAGCAATCGAAAATAAAAGAAATCTTTGTCTTGTGATGATATTTTGGTTGTCGTTCACGCAATTTAAGCCACTGCATGTCCTAAGGAGTAAGGACACATAGTCAAAAAGTAGTTTAAGCAAATGGAAGTGAACAAACCTAACCAATTCAGCAATCTCATACGTTATTTTTGTTTGTGAGACTTTTCATAATTAAAAATCACTTTCTAGTTTTTATGGAGGATATTTTGTAACAATCTATCCCACATAGGCTCATGATACAAGTTGTTGGTTAGTTATATAGTATAAGTGTATGTATGCTAAATATGTTGAGAATGGTATTATGTTTTCGGTAACTTCATCGTTGTCAGGTGGAAAAAATCGGACAGATGATGAAAATAATAACGAGAATTTCCTTCGGAATATATTTTTCTTATAATGAGAATGGTATTATGTTTTGGTAACTTTTTTCTTTTAGTTTTTATCGTAGTTGAAAGTTCGATAATAACAAGGATATCCTTCGGAATATATTTTTGTTATAATGTGGTCTTACACAAATACAACAACGATAGTGACAATCAACAACTACTTTTTCAATTATCATGATATATGAGAGTTAGAATTATCAAGGATTTTTAAACCCATAGACCATACTATAAACGGTATACATATCCCCCAATTTTTGAGAAAACCATGCGGGAATTTGGAGTAAAATTATTACGAGAATCTCCGCAAAACCAAGTATCTTAGAAGTTTCCTTTCCTATCCGGAACTGTTAAATTTTGGAGTATCAATCTGTGGGAAACATATCATTCTATCAATTCCTAATGGCTTTCAAGTTATGTTCATTGCAGAGATTCTATAGGGGTTAATCATGGGCAAAGAATAAAAGGTTTAAAGTTCTAAGAAGCTCGTTTCTGCTGAAGCTTTCTCATTTCTGCTGATGAGTCATTTATAGCCGTTAAAGGGGTCTTAGTGTAACTTAATCTCCTATTTAATAAGTCCCTTAATCTAGGGTTACACACACTTGAGTGTGCAGTCTTTTGTATCACTCTCAACTCTTCCTTCTGATCATTTCATTGATCTTGTCTTGTCTTTACATATACATGATTATTGTCTCATTGACATTAATCTAATCTTGTAACATTTGGATACTATTGTAAACTTAATCTAAGCTGACTATTGCTGCTTAGATCTGAATAAAGGTTCTATTGTTCATCTTGTGTTGCCTATACTTTCGTACATGGTATCAGAGCCTCAGGCTCATTGATTCTCTTCGGCAACAAATTGGTGGTTTGGGGTTATTGCTACTGGCGTAATCACTGGTTATCTTCCACTTACAATTAGTCCTAGACTAAGTGAATCTAGGGTAATTGTGATATGTTCTTCCGCTGCATATTTCTCTGTAAGTCTAAGTCTTATCTCTTCTTCAAACATACATTACTTAAGTTTTTGTGGGTGTAAACGGGTAGACTAACATCTTGATCTGCCACCTCTGAGTGGTATGAATACCTGCTCTGGTTTACCCTAGTCCACAGGCTTAGTGCTTGTTGTCTCTTAAATTCAAAGTCTTATTTATCTGTTTATTTGGTCTTATTATTATCTCTGTCTGTGACTCTTTGTCTGTCTTATTATATCTGTCTGTCTTATTGCTTGAATTATGGCTATTGGTGATGATAATATTGGTGGCTCTTCCACTGAGAAAAGCTTATCCTTTGGTGATGCTTTGTATTTACACCCTAACAATACCAATGGTACTCCCATTATTTCTATTAAACTCACTGGAACTGAAAATTATAAAATATGGAATATGGCCATGACTTTTGCTTTAAGGAACCATAATAAGTTAGGGTTTATTGATGGTACTTGCATAAGAGATGATTCGAACCCTAGTCTTACTAATCAATGGGATACTTGTAACTCTGTTGTGGTTACTTGGATTCTTAACTCTCTCAGCCCTGAACTATTTGCTGGTGCTATATATGCTAAAACTGCTTATGAAATGTGGAATGATCTTAAAGATACCTATGATAAGGTTGATGGTTCAGCTATCTTTAATTTGCATAAAAATATAAACTCTCTTAGTCAAAGTGGGTCCTCTCTTGCTAGTCAAAGTGGGTCCTCTCTTGCTGATTATAACAACCTTAACTCTTTATGGAAACAATTTGATTGTATGATCAGCTTGCCTCCCTGCACTTGTGAGGCCGCAAAACATTTTGAAAAACATAATCAGCTAATCAAGTTAATGCAATTTCTTATGGGTCTTGATGACTCCTATATCCCCATCAGAAGCAATATTTTAACCAGAGATCCTTTACCTAATGTCAAAACTGCTTTCTCTGTTGTCTCTGGAGAAGAATCTCACAGAAATGTTTCATCTGGGAATAGCTCTGCTAAACCCAATGCTACAACCTTTGCTGCAAAAATGTCTGATGGTGGAAATTTTTTTGATAAAAAAGGTTTTAACAACAAAGGTTCTGGTTTTAATAATGGTAACAGATCAAATAGCAGAGGACCAAACATGAATCTCAAATGTACTAATTGCAAAAAACCTGGTCACACTGTTGATAGATGTTATGATCTTGTTGGTTATCCTGCTGGATATGTTAAAAGGAATTTTAATGGTAAACCTTTCAACAGTAACAATTTTTCTACTGAAACTAATCATGTCACTGATAATAGTGCTAGCAACTCTCCTGTTTCCTTGTCTAATGAACAGCTCTCCAGACTTATGAGTCTTCTCAATGACAACAATGTGTCATCTGCTAATGCCAACTTGGCAGGTAAAAATTTTTCAGGAACCTTCTTTAATGGCAGTGTCAAGTTTAATGTAAACTTTAACAAATTTTTTAACAACAACACAAAATCTTTATCTGGAAACATCAGTCTTGGTTGGATTGTTGACTCTGGTGCAAATCAGCACATGACTGTGTCTGAAAACTTTTTAATCAATGTTGTTTAAATTTCAAATCTTGGCTTAACTGTTGGACATCCCAATGGTACTCAGGCCTTAACTACTAAAATTGGTGATTTAAAGGTCAATAATGACCTAACTCTTTTTGATGTACTTGTTGTTTCTGAGTACAATGTTAGTCTGCTGTCTGTTCATAAAATTGCTAGAGACAATAAGATGTTTATTAGGTTTAATGAATCTAATTGCTATATACAGGATTTACATCAAAAAAGGATTGTGGGGATTGGTAAACAATACAATGGGTTATATATGTTTGATATTGATTCTACATGTAAGATTATTTCTAATAACTGCATATCTGTTTGTCATGTTTCTAAAAATCTTTGGCATCAAAGACTTGGTCATCCCTCTGACCAAGTCCTACACATACTTAAACCCACTCTTAAATTTGATAGTACATCTGAAACTGATCATCTCTGTGATACTTGTAATAAAGCTAAACAAACCAGGGAACCATTCCCTCTAAGTGAACATAAATCAACTAAAATTGGTCAACTTGTCCATCTTGATGTATGGGGACCATATAAAGTCACTAGCAGAGATGGTTACAAATATTTTTTAACAGTTGTTGATGACTATTCCAGGGCAGTGTGGGTTTATATGCTTAAGGGGAAGGATGATGTTTATGTTTCCATTGTTAACTTTACTCATATGCTATCAAATCAATTTGAACACAATGTCAAGATTTTTAGAAGTGATAATAGGACATAATTTGTCAATAATAAACTTCAACATTTTTATCATGAAAAAGGAATTTTACATCAAACCTCTTGTGTTTATACACCACAACAAAATATTATTGCAGAAAGGAAACATAGGCATCTCCTTAATGTAGCTAGATCCCTTATGTTTCAGGGGGAATTACCTCTAAATCTTCGGTCTGAATGTGTTCTAACTGCTGCCTATGTCATAAACAGGTTACCCTCTTCAGTTCTGTCTAGCAAGTCCCCCTTCTTCCTTGTGTATGGGCATGACCCTTCACTCTCTCTCCTTGGAGTCTTTGGCTGCTTATGCTATGCCACCATTCTCAACATCTCTGATAAATTTGGTAGTAGGTCTGAAAAAAGTGTCCTTATTGGTTACTCAAATGAGAAGAAAGGCTATAAACTCTTGAGCCTAGAAACAAAAAATATCTTTTACTCCAGAGATGTCAAATTTTATGAAACTGTTTTTCCCTTCAAAATGAAAAATACTTTGTCAAAACCTTTCGTTGAAACTTTTGTACCAAAAGATTTAAATCACAAAAATTTCTTTGACTCACAAATAAGTCCCAATGATGAAGGGAGAGTGACATCCTATGATGATGGCACAGTGGTAAGTCATCCTACTAGGATTGACGAACCGGTTGCAACATCTATAGATGATAATACACACCCTGAGGGCACCATATCACATGAATCACATCCTGCTAATGCATCTTCTGATTCTACTGATACAACACCTGATTCTGCTGAACAAGAAAGAGGCTTGCCAGCCACTACTGCTAGAAGGTCAACCAGAGTCTATAAGTTGCCCAGTAATCTTAACGACTTTATTGTAGAAGGAAAAGTCAAATATGGTGTTGAAAAGGTTGTTAATTACTCTAATCTTAACAAAGATAATTACTGCTTTGCATCTAGTCTTAATAAAAGTATTGAACCTACCTGTTATGAAGAAGCTATCCTTGATAGTAATTGGGTTGATGCTATCAACTCTGAAATTGAGGCCTTAAATGAAAACCATGTTTGGGATATAACTGATCTACCTCCTAATAGAACTCCTATTGGCTACAAATGGATCTTTAAAATCAAATATAAAGCCAATGGTGAAGTTGATAGATATAAGGCTAGATTAGTTGTTAAAGGTTATAACCAAAGGGAAGGAATAGACTATGATGAAACTTTTTCTCCTGTTGTGAAAATGTCTACTGTTAGATGTCTTATTGCCTTAGCTGTAAAAAACAAATGGCCTCTTTTTCAACTTGATGTTAACAATGCTTTCTTGTATGGAGATCTTGATGAGGATATCTATATGACTATCCCCAAGGGGTTCTGTAATGAGAACAATAAAAATAAAGTTTGTAAACTTGTCAAGTCTCTATATGGCCTAAAACAAGCTCCCAGAAAATGGAATGAAAAACTTGTCAGTGTTTTAAAAGAAAATAACTTTGTTCAATCTGTTAATGATCACTCTTTGTTCACCAAAACAGAGAATAACAAGTTTATTGCTCTGCTTGTTTATGTGGATGATATTGTTCTTACTCGAAACTGCATTGATGAGATAAACCTATTCAAAGAGTTTCTAAAATCAAAATTTCATATTAAAGACTTGGGAAATCTAAAATACTTTCTTGGCATTGAGGTTCTAAAAACTGAGAATGACATTTGTCTCTCCCAAAGAAAATATTGTCTTGAACTCCTCAAAGAATTTGGCCTTCTTGGGTGCAAACCTGTGTCCACTCCTATGGAACCCAACTATGTCCTTCCATACATTCCCACTGCTGATGATCCCTTACTTGTCAACATCACTGGTTATCAAAAGTTACTTGGGAAACTTATCTATCTCACCCATACAAGGCCTGACATCTCATACTCAGTTCATTGTCTGGCACAATATATGCATTCTCCCTTGAAATCTCATCTGGAATGTGCCCTCAATGTCCTGAGATATCTAAAAGGAGCTCCAGGAAAAGGTCTAAGGTACAATTTCAGCAACTCTGAAAATCATCTTGAAGGATATAGTGATGCTGATTGGGCCAAATGCAAGAAAACCAGAAAATCTGTCACAGGGTATTGTGTTTTCTTTAATGATTGTCTGATCTCATGGAAAAGTAAAAAACAAAACACTCTTTCAAAATCTTCCACAGAAGCAGAGTATAGATCTATGTCTACTGCTGCCTGTGAAATCATTTGGATTCAAAAAATCTTAAAGGATCTAAAAGTTGATATTAATCTCCCTGTTAATCTTTTCTGTGATAACAATCTGCTTTACAACTTGCTGTCAACCCTGTTTTCCATGAAAGATCAAAACACTTTGAAATTTATGTTCACTTCATCAGGGAAAAAATTGCTAGAGGTGTTATTAGTGCAAAAAAGATTGGCTCTTCAAACCAAACTGCTGACATACTCACTAAAAACCTCCCTGTCTATCAGCATAAATTTTTGTGTGAAAAATTGATATTGTTTGATATGTTTGCCCATCAAATTAAGGGAGAATGTTAAATTTTGGAGTATCAATCTATGGGAAACATATCATTCTATCAATTCCTAATGGCTTTCAAGTTATGTTCATTGCAGAGATTCTACAGGGGTTAATCATGGGCAAAGAATAAAAGGTTTAAAGTTCCAAGAAGCTCGTTTCTGCTGAAGCTTTCTCATTTCTGCTGATGAGTCATTTATAGCCGTTAGAGGGGTCTTAGTGTAACTTAATCTCCTATTTAATAAGTCCCTTAATCTAGGGTTACACACACTTGAGTGTGCAGTCTTTTGTATCACTCTCTACTCTTCCTTCTGATCATTTCATTGATCTTGTCTTGTCTTTACATATACATGATTATTGTCTCATTGACATTAATCTAATCTTGTAACATTGGGATACTATTGTAAACTTAATCTAAGCTGACTATTGCTGCTTAGATCTGAATAAAGGTTCTATTGTTCATCTTGTGTTGCCTATACTTTCGTACAGGAACCAACTGAGCTACACTCTGACGACGAACGATTATTAAAATCATGGGCACAACCTCCTACAAATATTGTGTCTCTAGCGAGCTAATCTTAAGATGAGCCACACTTTATGACTAGAATAGGAAAGCAATCGAAAATAGGAGAAAATTTTGTCTTATGAGGATATCATCGTTGTCGTTCACACAAATTAAGCTACTATATGGAACATATAGCAAATATTTTGATTTTTTTCATGAGAGTCATGTTGTGGATGAATGATTTATATTGGTGGTGTATTAAATAATGTTAGTATGTTACTATACAAGTGAAGAGTCAAATGTAGTCCAATTGCTGGGTTGGAGCCTTTGTGAACACAAAAATGAGAAATACCTAGTTGGTAATCTGGGTTAAACTGATGAACAATCTCTCGTATCTTGACGTCTTATTATGTGCTTGTAAAAAATTTCAACCAACTCGATATGAATAAATCTCGTATATAATTTCCGCAACTTTTTAAATTATAAAAGATTGTCTAGCTGCTTATCTTTTGATTTGGACATAAGTGCTAGTCTTATAAGCATTTTCGTCCTAAAATTTGCCTAGCTACTTGCGAACCTAAATATGTACAATCATATTTTACACATTGAACACTCTAAAAAAGGTTTAGCGATCAGCATAATAAGTTTTCCACATAAACGATCTCGAATATATAGATTTCTACATAAATATTTTTATGAAAGGAAGCGTGAAGATTCACCAGGAAGAATAATATGGAGGGAAACAGGTGTAAACAAAGATATAGATTGTATATCAGGAAACAAAATATTTTGAAATGTGTGTAGTATTAGTTTTTACCAAAAACTATATATATGTAGTATCGCTTTGTATCAATAACTTTATATGTTGTACGTCTTAATTTTAAGACTTGGCATTTAATAGAGAGATAGAGAGAGGGTATATATATGTAGTATTAGTTTGTATCAAAAACTTTATATGTCGTATGTCTTAATTTTAAAACTTTTGATTACATTATATATAGTATAAATATGGTGTTCCGAATGACATATCTCTTTCTTTCTATGTACATAAATGTCTTCTATAAAACAGTTTACCATATTTTGGAGGAAATATCTTCTAAGTTATGATGTTACCATAATGTTTTATATCTCTAAAAATAACAGACGTAAGTTTATTACACAACGTATTTCTTTAAGCTCGTACGTTTTCTAACCTTTTATTCTCACACTCTATCCCACATTGCCTGAAGATAGATGTTGTTGGTTACTAATATACCATAAGTGTATGCACATTAAATGTTTCGGGTGTCTTCGGATTAGTAACAACCTTTCTGATTGAAAAAATCCGAGAGGTTGTGTAACATCTGAAAACTCATATGAATCTCAACTTTTTTCTTTTATTTTGGTAAGGTAAAACATATTTTGGTGGAGACCATTTTAATTTTTAAATTCACACAAGTTAGAAAGGAACACATATCTTAGAGCCCAATAGAAACATATGACCATGTTATCAAAGCCACTTAATATAAGATGTTAACATAAGTAATAATTTAGAATTTTGAGATCTTAACCAGCTTTGGGCCAAAACAGGTAACATAATATAGGCATACTTTAGCCAAACACATGAACGCGTAATTCATTTAGTCGAATCTCAAATTTAAATTTGAGTATCAGTTCATATTAGAGCAATAAAAACATATGACTTATGTTATCAAAGCGGTATACACAATAAAGGATTGCCTACCTGCTTACTTTTAGATTTTGACATAAGTGTTGATTGTCATCGAAAACTTTGCTTAGTTGCTTCTGAACTTCAATTTGGAGTTCCAAGTGGCATCTCTCTTTCTTTCCATGTACATAAAAACCTTTAATACTACCCTTTCTAACTATATAATCCTAGCATTTTATTCCCCATGGGTTGAATAAAAAAGTTGTTGGTTACTAATATACTGTACCATATGCATGTGGGTTATGCGTCTATGATGGTATTAAGTTTTCAGAAATATTGCTTTCTTGTGGGTTGAATAAAAGAGTTGTTAGTTACTAATATACCATAAGATATGTGTGTTATGCGTTTAAGATTAGTATTATGTTTTCAGACACAATATTTTCTTGCAAGCTAAAGAAGTTTGTAAGATAACGATATGTCTGAAAGTTAATTATGAACTCTTAATTTTTCTTTCATTTTTAAACAACCTAGGGACAAAACAATTATCATAATACTAAAATAATTTAACGTTTATGATCCAAAAACATAGAGCGCTCAACGATATGAATTTGAATCATTGAGATCCGACAAAGATCACCCATATATCGTTGTGTCTAGAATAAGTCAGTGTTCCGTTGTCGGATCTCAATGATTCAAACTTCATCTTTAGTTTTTGTGTTTTACTCACTGTATCTTCAAATGATCTTTGACTCACTCATAAGATATACCAAGGTTGCAGAAAACACACGCACAGACACGTAAACGAACACCTAACATAATTGTATTAGCTGATAACCTGTAGCCTACATTGAATTTTGGTTTTGATCCTCATAAGATTCTTGATTTGAGAGAGTTGATTAACACTTGATATCATGTTTTTGTATCAATACAACTCAGGGTTCCGAGATGCACACTAAGGCTTGTAAAATAGTTTGGGGCTATGTTCTCTTAAACTTATGATGCTTCAGGTTCCAGCCTTCTAGGCTTAAACTTGGCTAGGTTTGTGAACAGCTAGCTGTATTTGTCAAAAATGTTGGAAAATTTAGTGCACTTGTGGGATTAGTTCACACCTTGCAATGGGTTAGGAGGTACGGAGTGTACACCCATAAGGTCCATGAACTCCCTGACTCTTATAGTGGTTTGTATTGGTACTACTGGTGAAAGTACTGCTTGGTGAAAGTACTGCTTGTGGTTTCCACTGATAAGCAGTGTTTCCACTGATAGGCAGTGTTTCCACTGAAGTGGTGTATCCACTGATAGTGCTATGAAAGTACTGATAAGCAGTGTTTCCACTGATAGGTTGTACTTCCACTGCAAGTGAAAGTACTGCTAGTGGAAAGTACTGCTTATGGAAAGTACTGCTAAATGGCAGTTACAACTTCTTTATGACCACATTTAATTGGTCATGTAACCACTAACGGCTATAATGGGGATAATTATGAGGCTATTAATGGGCCGATTAATACTCATAATTCCATGAGAATAGCTCAAGAGTAACCTCCTATATATAGGAGATCTGAACATGCATGAGACACACACAGAAAACGTAAACACTTATTAGCGAAAGGGTTATAGAATTGTGCCTAATTCTCTAACTGCATTTGGTCTTATCCCAAGTAGATATTCGTGATACCCAGGCATTAGGGTCGAATAGTTTACTTTGGAAAGTGATCACACGATTCCAAGTGATATCCGGTAACCACCAAGTGGTATCTGTTACTACTAACAGTTTGTTTGTTTCTGCTGAAGAGTTGCACATTTCTGCTGAATTGATTATCTTCACCCTGCTTTGGGACGAATAATCACCAACAATCAAAGTAAACTATTTTGTGATAATCAATGGCAACTGCTGCAATGAAACACATGGCTTCAAACTTTGCTAAGCTGGACAAGTTTGAAGGGGTGGACTTTAGGAGGTGGCAGAAGAAGATGCACTTCTTGCTGTCAAGCATGAGTGTGGTGTATGTGCTTACTACACCTATTCCTGATGATGGGGATGATGCTACTGTGGAGCAGATCAGAAGGAGGAGCAAATGGGAGAATGATGACTACATATGCAGAGGTCTTATTCTGAATGGTATGTCTGATTCTTTGTTTGATATTTATCAGAACTTTGAATCTTCCAAAGAACTATGGGATTCCTTGGATGCCAAATATATGGCTGAGGATGCATCAAGTAAGAAGTTCCTTGTTAGTAATTTCACAAAATGACTGATTCAAGACCAGTTATGGAACAATACAATGAACTTCTTGGAATACTTGGAAGGTTTACACAACACCAAATGAACATGGATGAGGCTATCAAAGTCTCTTGTGTCATTGACAAGCTCCCTCCTTCATGGAAAGATTTCAAGCATACCTTGAAACATATGAAGGAGGAGTTAACTCTTGTTAAGTTGGGCAGTCATCTGCACATTGAGGAATCTCTCAAGGTGCAGGATAATGACAAGCCAAAGAGTAGCAATGCTACTGGACCATCTGTTGTCAATATGGTGGAGCATAACAACTCCACCAGGTACAATGATAACAAAGGCAAACGCAAATATCATGACAACACAAGGGCAGATCCTAACAAGAAGGCAACACCTACTTGTTGGAAATGTGGCAAGACTGGTCACATTAAAAGGGACTGCAAAGGTGTTAAAATTGGTGGTAAAGCCAATGGATCAGGCACTAATGGTTCAGGGAGTGGTGGTTCAGCCAACTCATTGAAAGGTCAGAATATGTTTAATAAGTCTTTTCAGATTTATTATGTTACATATGTATCTGAATCTTTTTATGTGCAGGATGATGATGTTGCATGGTGGGTTGACTCTGGTGCAACAGTTCATGTGTGTAAAGATAGAAGCTGGTTCAAGACTTATGAGTCACTGAATGATGGTTCTATTCTTCACATGGGAAATGAGTCAACAGCCTTGGTGCATGGTCGTGGTTGTGTAGATCTTAGGTTTAGTTCTCGAAAGATTGTAACTTTGTTTAATGTTATTCATGTTCCTGATATAAGGAAAAACTTGGTTTCAAGTAGTGTTTTGAATAATCATGGATATAAACAAGTTATTGAGTCTGATAAATTTGTGCTTTCTAAGCATGGTGTTTTTATTGGTTTTGGTTATTTATGTAATCAAATGTTCAGGCTTAATATTACCACTGACAGTATTATTTCAGCTTTTGTGACCTCATATGACCAGACTGACTCTACCCTTTGGCATGCTAGACTTGGTCATGTACATTATAAGAGAATGCAAGATATGTCTAGGGATGGTTTAATCCCTGCTTTTGACATGGACACTGAAAAGTGTAAAACTTGCATGTTGACCAAGATAACCAAGAAACCCTTTCAGGGTGTTAGTCGTGAGACTAAGATCTTGGAGCTTATTCACAGTGACCTGTGTGATTTGCATGCCACTCCTTCTTTGGGGAATAAGAAGTACTTTGTGACATTTATTGATGATGCTTCTAGATTTTGTTATGTCTATCTGTTACATACCAAGGATGAAGCATTAGATAAATTCAAAGTGTTTAAAACTGAAGTTGAATTACAACTTGGGTCTTTAATCAAAAGATTAAGGACTGATAGGGGAGGTGAGTACATGGATACTCAGTACTTTTAGTCTGTTGGAATAATCCATGAAACAACTGCCCCTTATACTCCTCAGCAAAATGGTATTTCTGAAAGGAAAAACAGGGTGCTGAAGGAGATGGTTAATTCCATGTTGTCCTATTCAGGACTGAGTCAAGGGTTCTGGGGTGAAGCTATGTTAACAGCTTGCTATTTATTAAATAGGGTTCCAAACAAAAGGAACAAGGTTACCCCTTATGAACTCTGGACTAAAAGGAAACCCAACCTGAACTATCTCAAGGTTTGGGGTTGTAGGGCTGTTGTAAGACTCCCTGATCCAAAGCAAAAGACTTTGGGTGAAAGAGGCATTGACTGCATCTTTGTTGGATATGCTGAGCATTCCAAGGCTTTTAGGTTCTATGTTATTGAACCTAATGAACATGTTTCAGTTAACTCAATAATTGAATCAAGGGATGCAGACTTTGATGAGAATAGATTCTCATCAGTCCCTAGACCAAGTCAGAGGATTCCTAATGGAACTCATGACACTGGTGTATCAGAGGTCCCTGATGATGAACCATCAGTGGTCCCTGATGAGGTTGTGGTTCAGCAACCTGAACCTGTGCTCAGGAAGAGCAAAAGGGTCAGGACTCCAAAGTCATTTGGACATGAGTTTCAACTATACTTAGTTGAAGGTACTAGGGATGAGGTCTCAGACCAATACTCCTATTGCTTCATTGTTGAGGATGACCCCAAAACATTTGAAGAAGCAATGAAGTCCCAGGACATTGCTTTCTGGAAAGAAGCAATCAATGATGAGATGGATTCCATCATGGGCAACAACACTTGGGTGTTGGTTGATCTACCTCCTGGTTGCAAACCTCTGGGTTGCAAATGGATTTTCAAAAGGAAAATGAAGGTAGATGGAACTATTGAAAAGTTCAAGGCTAGACTAGTCATTCAGGGCTTTAAACAAAAGTCAGTAATAGACTATTTTGATACTTATGCCCCTGTGGCTCGTATCAGTACCATAAGACTGCTGATTGCTATGGCATCTATTCACAATCTGGTTATTCATCAGATGGATGTGAAAACAGCTTTCTTGAATGGTGAATTGGAAGAGGAGGTTTATATGAACCAACCTCAGGGCTTCATCATGCCAGGCAATGAAAACAAGGTGTGTAAACTGATTAAGTCTTTTTATGGACTTAAACAGGCACCTAAGCAATGGCATCAAAAGTTTGATGAAGTGGTTTTGTCTAGTGGTTATGTTCTTAACCAAGCTGACAAATGTGTATATAGCAAATTTGATGAATCTGGTAAAGGAGTCATCATTTGTCTATATGTTGATGACATGTTGATCTTTGGCACTGACCAAAATCAGGTTGACCTGACAAAGGAATTTTTGTCATCAAGGTTCTCCATGAAAGACATGGGGGAGGCTGATGTTATCCTTGGTATAAGGATTAAACATGAAAGTAATAGAATTTCTATCTCTCAGTCTCATTATATTGAGAAGGTACTGAGGAAATTCAATTACTTTGATTGTACTCCAGTGAGTACACCTATGGATACTTGTGAGAAGCTGATGCCTAATCATGGCAAGGCTGTATCTCAACTTGAGTATTCTAGGGTAATTGGCTGCCTGATGTATGCCATGACTTGTACAAGGCCTGATATTGGTTTTGCAGTGGGAAAATTGAGCAGGTATACTAGTAATCCTAGTGCTCATCACTGGCAAGCAGTTCAAAGGGTACTGAAGTATTTGAAGAGAACTATGGATTATAGTCTCTCATATACTGGTTACCCATCAGTGTTGGAAGGTTACACTGATGCAAGTTGGATCAGTAACACTGAAGACAATTCGTCTACCAGTGGCTGGGTATTCCTACTTGGTGGAGGTGCAATTTCTTGGGCATCCAAGAAGCAAACTTGCATCACCAGTTCAACAATGGAATCTAAATTTGTGGCTCTAGCAGCTGCTGGTAAAGAAGCTGAATGGTTGAAAAACTTGCTTCTTGAGATTCCATTGTGGCCTAAACCTATAGCACCTATTTCTATCTGGTGTGATAGTGCAGCTACATTGGCTAAGGCTTATAGCCAGATGTACAATGGTAAGTCTAGACACTTAGGTGTCAGGCATAGCATGATTCGTAAGCTTATCATGAATGGGGTGGTATCTATAGAGTTTGTGAGATCTCAACAGAACTTAGCTGATCACTTGACGAAGGGTCTGGCTAGAGACTTGGTTATAAAGTCTGCTAAAGGGATGGGTTTAAGTCCAACTTAGTCACTGAATGCTAGGACACCCAACTCCCTCCTGAGGAAACTTAGGAGCTGAGTTCAATGTGGAAAGCTGAACATTCAGTGGACTGGAGCACATGTTTTATTTACATCCCAAGGTTGTGCTCAGAACCTGCTGAAAGGAGGATGAAGTCTTTACTTCTTAATGGTTAATTTTCTTTGAAAAAGTGCTTGGCAGGAGCATGACTAAAGAGGAACCACCTATGTAAATGTTGAAGTTTTGCCGCTTCAGGAAGCTTTGGACTTTTAGCTTTTACAACATTTATGAATTTGGATATGGACACATGGCTTGTATAGTGTCAGGAGTTGTTAAGTGTTTGAAAACTTGTGTGTATTTTATCTTTAGGTATTCAAATGGGTTGAAGGGTTCAATTCATAGAACACCCTGATTCTCGAATATTTGAACGTGTAATTTACTAAGATGGAAATTCAATCCTCTGGACATTTTCGTTTATGCACATGTTTTGATTGATGTTTATTTTTCATGCAAAGGAAGTGAACTAAATTTGGGGAGGATTGTTGGAAAATTTAGTGCACTTGTGGGATTAGTTCATACCTTGCAATGGGTTAGGAGGTACGGAGTGTACACCCATAAGGTCCATGAACTCCCTGACTCTTATAGTGGTTTGTATTGGTAGTACTGGTGAAAGTACTGCTTGGTGAAAGTACTGCTTGTGGAAAGTACTGCTTGTGGTTTCCACTGATAAGCAGTATTTCCACTGATAGGCAGTGTTTCCACTGAAGTGGTGTATCCACTGATAGTGCTAGGAAAGTACTGATAAGCAGTGTTTCCACTGATAGGTTGTACTTCCACTGCAAGTGAAAGTACTGCTAGTGGAAAGTACTGCTTATGGAAAGTACTGCTAAATGGCAGTTACAACTTCTTTATGACCACATTTAATTGGTCATGTAACCACTAACGGCTATAATGGGGATAATTATGAGGCTATTAATGGGCCGATTAATACTCATAATTCCATGGGAATAGCTCAAGAGTAACCTCCTATATATAGGAGATCTGAACATGCATGAGACACACACAGAAAACGTAAACACTTATTAGCGAAAGGGTTATAGAATTGTGCCTAATTCTCTAACTGCATTTGGTCTTATCCCAAGTAGATATTCGTGATACCCAGGCATTAGGGTCGAATAGTTTACTTTGGAAAGTGATCACACGATTCCAAGTGATATCCGGTAACCACCAAGTGGTATCTGTTACTACTAACAGTTTGTTTGTTTCTGCTGAAGAGTTGCACATTTCTGCTGAATTGATTATCTTCACCCTGCTTTGGGACGAATAACCACCAACAACTATATGTAAGTTTTACTAGTGTGTGACCACTAATTTGAATAACGGAAGCAGTCTCTTTTCAAAAATAAGAGACAAAGATCTGACTATATCCGGCCAAGACCCGGATAGACCCGGCAATATCCAGTTAGACCGGGCTATATCCGGTTAAGACACGGCTAGAACCGGCTATTTCGGCCAAGACCCGGCTATATTAGGTTGGATTCGGCCAAGACCCGGCTAGAACCAGATATTCCGGCAAAGACCCGACTAGACCCGGCTATTCCGGCGAAGACCCGCCTATATCTTGTTAGATCCGGCTATTCCAGCCAAAACCCAATTAAGGTTTTCATTGTGCTCATATGGACAAGGAGATCCCTATTAAGTGGAAACGAGTTCAACTCTTCGAGACAAAATTAGCTGAAATGCTATGAACCAAACGCTCAAAAGTTGGACGATATCAATAGTACTTTATTATTACTTCATCAACTGTTTGTGCATATATACTCACTCCGAAATGTATAACTATAATATTCTACATCTTTTACCCGTTTGACCATTTTCTACATCTTGACGATGTCTTACTTATTCTACGAAAACTTGATTTCAGGATAACAATATTGTAATCAAGAGGGCCCGAGTATGAAATGCTCCTCAAATTGCATTTAAACTGAATCAGCAGGTGGGCTTTCCACATATTCAAGAATGGCTTATATTGATGTTTCGTTCATTTGTTATCCATATTGACAGTAATTCTTTAGAGCAAAGTCTGCATAGAAGGTAGTTAATTTCATTTCTTGTAGTGCAAGTATTTGCGGTCCACCATCTTTTACATCAGTGATGCCCTCTGAGAGTATGTATTTGTAAACCTCCTTTCCACACACCAAAAGTATCTATTTTGGTCTTAGTATAGTACACCAAATTATATTGTAGAACCTGGCTTACTTGGGTCTGTTTCCCTGTGTTGGGTCGGGTTTTAAAAGAAAGTTCATAAGAACCTAGCTCAATTGTGATATGAATCATCTTGGCTCCATTGCTATAGTCTTTAATTTGAATACAAAGTTGGTCATTCGTTAAAATGTAGTGTATCTTATATGCCTTCGTAATACTAAAGGCTAAATGGTTTTTTATTTTAGTTACTTTTTGTCTAACTAAATGTTGTTGGTTTTTTTAATCTTTGTTAAAGGTGACTAGACTTTTTTAATTCAACCAAAGAGAGAGAATGTTGATTGAAGCTGTGCCATCTTTTCTATGAAGGTTATTCAAGGACCCGAATAGTCAACATCCCATGTTCTTTACTCATCGAGATTACAAATACTAGTTATTCATTCTATAAATAGAGATTAATTTTGCTACATACATTGCAGTTTTAGACCAACTATGAACCAAACGTCATGTGCGCTATTACCAGTTAATATCATTTTGTATTGCTTAAAAGTATATAAATTGAAAACATAGATTACGATTTCTTGTTTGTTTTCTCCGGCAGTAAGTTTTGTTATGTAGGTTTGTTCTGTGAGAACCCCAAATCATGAGTTTATCAATAAGTTAATGCCAAAGCAAGTATCATAATACATAACGTAATTCCTTCAGCAATATATAGATTTCTACATAAGTGACATGAATATAAGTAAACGCTTATAGAAAATCACAAGTTCTTTTAATATAATGCATAAACATTTGAAAATTTTCATTTGTAGAGCGAAAACAACATGTAATTTCATTTTATCAAAAATTGTTATCATGATGTTTCATGCTCTAACTCTTGCTTTAATATAGAGAACTATGCCAACCTTGTATCCAAACATTTTATCCCACATAGGTTGAAAGATGAAGTTGTTGGTTAAATATATACCATAGCATGTGTGAATCACTTGTTATTAGATTAGTATTATGTTTTCGGCTCTATGATTGACCTTATGCTAAGCTTTGCAAGCAAATGTCCTAATACATAGCATATGGGCAATCATTGATCGAAAATTAATATGAATTCTTGATTTTTTTTTAATATTTTTTTGCTTATCTTATTCTATTTTTTTTAATCAGTGATTGATTAATGTATGTAAAATTGTTAGTTAATATATAGTTTTGGTGTATTTATATGCAACGAATAGCAAATGGGAGTGAAGAAAATTAACCATCTATATTATCTCATGCTACATAGTTTGTGTTTGTGAAACTTTTCGTCAAAGTTTACATATGTAAAAATGGTTAGAGTTCGGTTAAAATAAAAAAGTAATTTTTACTTATGATTTTAACACAATTGTTTTTCATCGTTACTATTGTCATTACTAACCGCAAACGTAAGTTGATTATAAAACGTTTTTCTTTAAGATCATACATGAGTTTCTTCTTAAGATTTCACAGAAAATAGAAATTATCAATCAGGTTGTCGTTGGGAATGTTATATGGCAATGAAAAAGCTTTTGGGATTTTAGAACTACGTTAGCCAAGTAACGCATATGAGTACGCAGCGGAATTAGGATCTAGTAATCGCAATTAGGTTAACACATATTTAATAAACAATAACGTATAAAAAATAAATAAAGAAAACTAACCTTTGGCGTCAATTGAATGCAAGTGAACGAACAAAGAAAACCAATAGAAACCAAAGTATCTAAATTAGATACCTCTACGAGTATCACACACAAACAGGATAACCGAGTACGTTCGATAAAGAGCTAGTCGAGAACGTGAACACAATCAACCCATTGAATAATCACTTGAATACCACGTACAAGAAGGTCCCAAGACCAAGTCTCCATTCTTGCCCGAGAACTAAAACAGCCCATGAACCTGTTTTTATACCTTACCCGATATCGGACAAAACTTGTCCGATATCCTCCCATGTATTCTGTCCGATAAACAACCATGACTAGAAAACAAAATCCTTTGTTGCTGCTATTCGACTAGGAATCAGAAACAATGAATTCCAACAAACTTCTAATTCACTTGGATCTAGTACAATGCAAGAATAGAACTTGAAATAAAACCAAAACTCTAATTGACTAGAGTTCTAGTCAACTGGGAAAAGAGCATGGTTAGAATCAGTTATAGAGATTAGATTTAGGGTATGCATGTGTCGCATGTTTAGGGATAGTAGTAATCAGTCGTATATTGCATGCATTAGTTTGTCAGTTTTTATATCTCACGACACAATACCCAACATGGGCTTTAAACTTGTGTCTCAAGCTACAAAACCATAGACCCCAATCAGATGAAATAACTAGGCCCAAGGCTTTTCAAATTGACCCATATTGAAAGTTAAAACAACTCAATGGTTCAAGTATCACGATCGGGTTACATGCATGCAATATCGATCGAGTAATGTATATTCAAGTATTTATACGTTCGATACGTACACTCGTGTTTATCGTGTGTGCCTCCATAGGCTCACACACTTTTAGCGTTTACGTGTGTTTTAGACTCTCACAAACCAACAAAAGCAAGAACATGGTTTGGGTAATAACTAAATAAATCGAAAACCAAAACCGAACCGAACCGAATTTGCCAAAATCGAACTGAACCGAACTAAAAATTTGGTTTTCGGTTTGGATATAGTTTTGACATTCTGAACCAAAACCGAATTTATATAAATATATTTACATGTTTTTTATATATATAAAGACTATTAAAATATTATCCTAATATAAAAAAACATTTTTTATACTTGAAATATTTTTTTTCCAAAAATTAATTATTTTTAAAAAAATAATAAAAATGTAAATGGTGTACATCGGGTTATTCGTGTCAACCCGAAAACCAAACCGAATTCAAATTCGGTTTTTGGTTTGGTTCGGTTGAATTCTAGTTCGGTTCGGTTTGGTTTGGTTTTACTCAAAAAACATTTTAACCGAATTAACCAAACCAAATAAATCAAACAACCCGATAACCGAACCCATCAACACCCCTAGTTGAAGTGATGCATGTTTTTATTTCCAAGCCCAACTATCTTTTATGCTTTGTAATCTTGTTATATGCTTATAAATATGAGAATATATTAGCTACAATTTTTTTTAGCTAATTGGCTATAAGTTTGTGCTATAATTGTGGGTATCTGATTTTTTTTTTTATCTAAGTCCTTAATTTATTGCTTGTGTATTTGTTATGAAGGATTGTAGCCAATTGACTAAAAAAATTGTTGTCAAGCTATCCCTATAAATATTTCCAGTCTTAAGCAAAGATGTTAACATAATAAGTATTCTTTTAACATACTTGAGTTTTTAACCTAGGGCCAAAAATAACCAAACAAGCCCCTAAAAGCTAAATGCTATATATGATAAAGGACTGCTTGGCTGCTTATACTTTGCTTTTGACATAAGTGCTCATGTGATAAAAACATGTTTGTCGAAAACTTTGCTTAGCTACTTGCGAAATAAATTTGTAAATTCATAACTATGAGCATTCAAAAATGTGTTGTGATCGGCATGTAAGTTTGATAAACTACCCATGGCCATAAGAGCACTTACAACAATAACACCATAACACCAATAACACCGTTCACGTCAGCGCCACATCAGCTTTAACATTTAACATTAACATCCCCAAAAAACACCCACAACAATAACATCCCAATAACATCAATAACATTCCTAACAATTTACAAAAACAACCCCTCATTAAGGAGCATAAAAAAAAAATAACGCCAGTTGGGGCATCAACGCCGTTGGTTTAACACCACGTTAACACCGAAGTTCCAATGGTAACACCAAATAACGCCGGGTAACGCGGCTTTAACGCCGGCCGGTTCCGGTGTTATTGTTGTAACTGCTCTACCAGGCATCATAATGCAAAAATTTTGTTATCTTAACATTTAGTTATCTTATTATTTAGATAGTTGTACTTTTTATTAAAATTAAATAGTATTGTTATCTTTAGCGATAATTTTTGTACCCCAAATAAACAGCTTTTTACAATGCAAATATCTATTCAAATTGATAGTACAAGATAATCTTATTATGGTGATATCAAATTTGTAAGGTTACTAGTTTAAAAGCCAAACACCTAACGATAAACGCTACACATGTAGAAAAAAAAAAGTTATCACTGCCTAAATTACCGACAAAATAAGAAAAGGCGGTCACACATTGGCTACACCTCTAAACTACAATATAATATTGCCAACTACATAATACCGTTGTTTTTTGTAATGCTTGAATATATTATTACTAAAATCTTAATAACTTAAAACAATCCTATTAGAAAACATACTCCCATACTTAGATCGACTCCACATAATTTTTTAAAAAATTGTATATTTCTGATGTTATGCAATCACACATCAGAATTATAATTATTCGAAAATGATTCTCTAACATTACAAATACAGTTTGTTGAAAGACACTTATGGGTCGTCGGAATTTTGCAGAAAACTAAACACCGCTGCCGCTAAACGCAGGTAGTCGTCTTTTATTCTAAAGTGTATTTAGATCTCTACTTGAAAAATAGCTAAAGGGTCCAATTATTGGGCAAAATGAATAATAGCTATTGGTTACAGACCCAAAAGTCTGGGCTAAATTGATGAGCAATTTACAATTGAACTTATTACTTGTTGTATGCTTAAAAATGTTTTATGTTGGGGTGTTCATTGATTCGGTTATCGGGTTACTCGTTTTATTCGGTTTGGTTAGTTCGGTTAAAAAAAAATTCGGGTCAAACCGAACCAAACCGAATTCCAATTTGACTCAACCGAACCGAAAATCAAACCGAATAACTGAGAACCGAACCCCTATAACTGAAAACCGAACCGAATATCCCGAATTACATAATTTTAATTATTATTTTATTTAAATATATATATTTTTAGTAGAAAATTTATTTTCAAACTTAAATAATGATATATTTATACTAAAAAAGAGTTTTAGTAATTTTTTTTCATATAAATACATAGAAAAATGTTATATTTATACTAAAAAAAGAGTTTTAGTACTTTTTTTTTTCATATAAATACATAGAAAAAATATATATTTATAAGAATTCGGTTTTTGGTTCGGTTTTCGGTTTTCGTTTCCATAACCATATCCAAACCGATAACCGAATATTTAGTTCGGTTCAGCTCGGTTATGACCAATTCGGTTCGGTTAGGATAGAAATTCGGTTCAGTTTTTTTCAGTTCGGTTCGGTTTCGAGTTTCGGTTAATGTGGATATTACCCGATCCGTGAACACCCCTAGTCCTAAGAAAATGTAGTCACTATACAACAACTGAAGAGTCAAAACTCAAATGTAGTTGATGATAAAATAGTCTGGGCTAAATTGTTGCACAGCTGAACTTTATTTATGTTGAAGCCCTATTATCTGATACTAGCAGGGTACCCGTGCGATGTGACGGCGGGTATTTTGAAATAAAAATTTTCAATGAACCTTGCTTTATAATCTGAAACGTTTTATATGACGATAAATTTGCAGATGCCAAAAGTTTCAAGTCGTATATTTCAGCTCTTTATAATATTATGGTAGGGTACCCGCGCGTTGGCACGGCGAGTATCAAGTAATAAAATTTTCGGCAAAAAATGTTTTCAATTTTATGTTTTCTCTTTACAATAACTTTACCAATAGCGAAAACATAATGAGTTTGAGTAACTTTAAAAAAATTGATGGATAATATCAAACTAGTTCATATAAAAACAATTGAAAGTGGTGTGATTTTGCGTTGCGGTAGTCAATAATGTTATGGGTTATGGTCAAATTAGTTGATAGTGGTCCGTAGTCACAAGTAAGTAGAAACATTTTTTTTATGAAATATATATGTAATAATCAACACCTCGTAATAAGTAAATAAAATATATTTTTGAACATATTTGTATCATTAAAATTGTTTATTACACTTGTCCCATATAGATAAAAGATATAAATAAAAGAGTGCTTATAATGTATACATCTTGTAAAGTGTATATTTATAAAAATGTTTTAATCATTAATATTGTTTATAACACTTGCCCCATATAGATAAAAAAAATATAAATAAAAAAATGCTTATAATGTATAGAAAATTTACATGTTTAAACAATCATTTAAAGTTATCAATGAAAAGTATAATAATTAATATACTAATATATTAATTATTGAATTAGCACTTAGCACATTGCACATTTGCATCATTTGTTTTTAAAAAATTGTCCCAACTTTTATAAAAAACCGTTTTTACTTTTGTGGTTAATTTTATTTAAAATAATTCAAAATTTATTTAGATTGGTTCTCGAAACACTCTTACGATATAATAATAGTTTTGGAACTTTGTAGTTTTGCATGCATTTTAAAATCATATTCATTTATATGTGCATTTTTGCATTGAAACTAAATTAATTAAAAAAATAAAATAAATGAAGCATTAGAATGATGTAGAAGATGAATTAGTAAAAACTATGTATTATGTACATTATGTATTAAAAATTGTAATGTTTAAAAAACACATTAATGACATTTTTAAAAAATTTATGAGAAAATGTGCTAAATGCTTTATAAATAGTATAGATATGTTCACATGTTGTTTGCTTATCAACAAACTCTTTATGAATAAAACTCGTATATAATTTCTTCAAGTTTATAAAGGATTGGCTAGCTGCTTATATTAAAATCTTAAACACACCTATACACTTAAAATTTAGTATATATTTTTTTTTTCATTTTTAGAGCAATAACTACTTATACCATAAATTATCAAATCTGTGTGTATCCAAAAAGGTTTCGCTAGCTCTTTAGGTTTTGATGTAAGTGCTCATCTTATAAGCATTTTTGTCTAAACTTTGCCTAGCTACTTGGAACCTATATTTATACAATCATTATGTAGACACAGAGCCTTCAAAAAATGGTAATACATAATTACTTTAACGTTCATGACCCAATAACGTAATGCATTCAGCGATGTTTAAATGTCTCTACATAAATGATTTCGGATAAGCAAACACTTAGAAAATTTCACAGGTTCTTTAAATACAAATGCTTAAACATTTGCAATCTTTCATTTTTAAAGCAATAACAATATAAAGTTCCATATTGTTACCTTTATGTTTCATGCTCTAAACACATAATCAAGTTTGCTTCTAAACTTCAATTTGGAGTTCCATATAACATTTCTTTCTTTCACCAACTTTTAATGACTTTGGCATTGTCATTCTTTCCTCGTGAATATAAAGTCTTTTAAATGAGGCTTACAATTCTATCCCACATATATAGCTAGAAGATGAAAATTGTTGGTTAGTAATATATCCATATAGAGTTCTTGTAATAGGATTCCAAAAGATCAAAGTCATTGAGCTCTTGTAATGAGTGAATTCGTTATTCTATATCATCTTCCGTTGCCTACTATTGAATCCATTTATAGCTCAATTTCAATCAATTTGCTGATGATTTCATGCTTACGAGTCCCATCACTTTTCTTATTTTTGACATTCCATTTTTTAAGACGACATTTGATGAATTTTAATTTATCATTTAAAAGAGCTCTATGACCTGTTTCATCTTAATCATCATACGATTTTTTAATCACCTCGTAATGTGAATAAAAATCTTTTAAATAACATGGAAAATGTTTTCTAACTTTTTATCTTAACGTTTTATCCCACATCTATTGAAGAAAGAACTTGTTGGTAAGTTATATACACTAGTTCATGTGGCTTATATGCATTTGGAATAATATAATGTTTTCAAGTTTATTGCTTTCTTGAATTGTCGTAAATTGCGATTCCAGAATGTACAATAACTTGAAAACTTATATAAACTTCAATTTTTATTTATTTTTTATTTTTTATTTATTTTTTTAAAATTTAAAACATGTTTTGGTGAACAGAGTTTTAATCTTTACTTTCACATAGCTTAAGAAGGGTAAAAATGTTTTCGAATTCATTTAAGAATGACTAAAAGCTCAAAAAGAGTGCGAGTAACAATCATATTTAGGGCTGTAAACGAACTGGATGAACACGAATTGAGCTTTATTCGTGTTCGTTCGTTTAATTTCAACCGGAAAAATAAACGGATACGAACGCTTAAACGGACAAATTTTCTTGTTCGTGTTCGTTTATGTTCATTCATTTAGAAACTAAACGAACTTAAACGGTCGAACATAAATAAACATTAAATTATGTACAATATATTGTTTTATATATGTTGTTTTATTTAAAAAAACTAACTTTAAAATTATACGATTCGAAAATATGATTTACGAATATAAATAAATAAACAAACGCATAAACGGACGTCCATGAACATAAATGAATGGATGCGACCTTTGTTCATGTTCGTTCATTTAACTAAACGAACGTAAAATATTCTTCATGTTCGTTTATTTAATAAATAAACGAGCATAACCGAACGTTTAACCGAATGATTCATGAAATGTTTACTAAACGTTCAGTTCATTTATGGCCCTAATCATATTACTCAATTTGTTTTGACCATTATACGTAGCAAATTATTTCTTAAAACATTTTTGAAATTGGAAAGCATCAGTGCAGATAAATGGTTATAATGTATATGGATTAATGTTTGTAAATTTGTTAGTTGATATATAGTAATAATGTTTTTTATCGTTACACATAGCACATGGAATTGAAATAAATTAACGATTTATGTAATCTCAATGATTTCTGTTTGTAAAACTTGTCATAAATGAAACTTAATTTTACCACAATAAATGTAAGTTAGTCAATTTCTATTATGATAAGAAATCGCTTACCCTTTTTCTCTTATAAAAAATCACAAGTTCTTATGCAACGCTTAAAAATATGCAATCTTTCATATTTAGAGCAATAACAACTTATAATTTGAGGTTATCAAAATTGTTCCCTTCATGATTTTTGCTCCAAACATATAAACTAGTTGCTTCTAACTTCAATGTGGAGAATAGTATTATGTTTTCGGATGTTTTAGCATTTGTTAGGTTGCAAGAATTTGACAAATCTTTGAACTCATACATGAAATCTTAACCTTTTTACTTTTAATTTGGTACTCTAAATGTTAAATACTGAAACTTATAGCTACCAACGAGACGGAGTAAGGGAAGTATATTAGACATCAGTTTTTTTGGGTAAAGGGGAGTAATAGTATATTAGACATCAGTTTGAAGACATATATATTTCATCCACTAAACTTGTGTAATTCATCAAGTACCACATGTTTAAAATTGATTGGAGGGATACCGATCCATTAGCATTGGCCTTACTGTAAAACATGTTTGAGTGGAAACTGGTTTAGTCTTTAATTTCACATGGCTTAAAAGGAAAGTATATTTTAAAAGCCAATTCATACACAACAAGATATTTTCACATCGTGCGTTGCGGTGGTATTTCTTCGGTAATGTTTTTACCAGGTCTAATTGGGTCTTGGCCGGAACATAGGTGGAATCGATTTACCAATAAAATTTACAAATAAGTCAAACTTGTAAAGTGAGCTAACAAATCTATGTACAATATAACTCCACAAGCAACATATGTCTCGTTAGATAATACATACACATATAAAAACAATCGAAGAAATGAATAATTTTTATTCATAGTTGCAAGTTTATAACGAGTTATCCTTTCAAATATACTATCTTTATTTATACAATTATTTTACTTGTTTTAATTTACTAAGTGGTTCTGATGATGGAACCAGCGAGCCATCTACGCTTTGAGAGTGATAGGTTAAGTGGTTAGCTCGTGGTGGCCTTCATCAGCTCACGGTTTGAGCTACGAGCAAACTAAATCTTTTTTTGTCAGTGACTATGGTGAAGTAAATAGATGAGAGGATAAATGCGTTTAGTGCTACAGTACTGAACTAGTGATGGACGATGGCCGGTGATATTCACAGGAATGTTACAAGGCGAAGAACTATCTCAAGCATACACAAGAGATATGATATTTTAACATAATGCTCATCTTGTCAACTTTATCCTAAATGTTGCCTAGTTACATGGAGACCTATATATGTACTTCCACAATTTACACATTGAGCATTCAAAATGATCTGCACTCGGCACAACAAGTTTTTAAACAAACCTAAACAAGTATCACAATATAATAAGGAAATGTATTCATGACCTCAACACATAACTTATACAAGAACGCACAAATTTCTATATAAACAAATTTAGATAACTAAACGCTAATCCTTTTTTCTTTGAAAAAATTATCATAGGTTCTTGTATCCAAGCTGTTGCCATTATGTTTCGTGTTATAAACACATAAATTAGTTGGTAATAAACTTCAATTTGATGTTTCATGTAACAAATTTTTCTTTCACTAATTGTTAAGAACTCTTGAATTATCTCTATCTTACCATTTTTGCAATGCAAATATTTTTTAACCTTTTATCCTAACACTCTACCCACATTGGCTAAAGATAGAAGTTGTTGGTTACCTATATACCATAAGTGTATGCATGTTAATTATGTTGAGAATAGTATTATGTTTGTGGATTATTCACTATCGCGTTGAAAGAAATTCTACACGGTTGTGAACTTCCCGAAACTGCTATGAACTCTTAATTTTTTTTCGTTAATTTGGTACTCTAAAACATGTTTTGGGTGGAGACCGTTTTATTTTTACTTTCACACAGGTTATGAAGGAAAACAAACTATGAAAGCTAATATATACTATATAAAGGAAAAACCCCTATTATTATTCAAAGTGAAAAATTAAGAAAACTATCAATATTATTTTCATTCGGTTTAAATTGTGTTTAATCCCAAATTCTTAAACTTTTATTAAGTATTTTTTTTGTTTATAACCCATAAGCTTTTTTTATCAATTATAATCATGTCCCTATGCAAGGGTACTCGTCTAGTAAAAAACAATAAAAACGTAAAAATGAATCTTAATTCTTTTGACTAAAATGCCAAAAATAAATACACATACAATATAACTCAACAAGCAAGATGTGTCTGATTAGATATTTCATACACGTATAAAAATCATGTTGGAAATGAATTCTAATCATAACTGAAAGGTCATAACGAAGATATCATTTGGAACAACTTACGTTCAACCAACTCCATATAAATAAAACTTGTATATATTACTGCAAGTATATAAAATCCACAGATTGCGCATATCTTTCAAGCTAAATCTTGAGAGGAACCACACTTTTTTTTTTTTTTTTTTTTTTTTTTTTAAATTAAAAGGTTTACCCCGATAAAATAGGAACTACACT
Source organism: Chrysanthemum seticuspe (assembly GCA_019973895.1). Classification (NCBI taxonomy): domain Eukaryota; kingdom Viridiplantae; phylum Streptophyta; class Magnoliopsida; order Asterales; family Asteraceae; genus Chrysanthemum; species Chrysanthemum seticuspe. The sequence goes on from BPTQ01000009.1 coordinate 360,948,450, forward strand.
TTGATGACTTTGATGAATTGAAATTTAGAGTAAACTAGTCTTATAATGACACTGCGGTTGTCATCCATGTAATTTGAGCCACTGTAAGGGTCCAACTATTGGGCTTAAAGCCCTTGAAAAAAAAAAATAAATAAATAAATAAATGATGTAAAATTTTCTTATTCTAGCCCAATTCCCCATTCTCTTTTATGTTTGTACTCTCGTTATATGCTTATAAAGAAATATTTTCACTTAAGTGTGTCAACTTCCTATGATCCTATATATTATCTGCTGTTATATAAAATATTTTTCTTGGCTACTTATTTTTGAATTTTGACATAATTGCTTATTTAATAAACATGTTTGTCGAGATTCAGCTTAGCTACTTGCAAACCTAGATTTGTGAATTCATAATGAGTTTGATCATCATAATAAGTTTTTCTTAAACCTGTAGTGATCATCATAATGAGTTTGATAAACAACCCATGCCCATAGCAAGTATCATAATGCAAAAATACTTTCACCTTCAGCAATGTATAAGATTTCTTCATGAATGATTTTAGATAAGTAAAAGCTAACCCATTGTCCTTAGAAAAAATCACAGTTTGTTTTAAATTAATGCTTAAACAATTGCAATCTTTCATTTTTAGAGCAATAACATATACTTTCACGTTATCGTCCAAAATGTATATGATTCGTGCTCCAAACACATTAGTTTGCTTCTAAAAATCAGTCTGGAGTTCCAAGATATGTTTCTTTCAACACCTTTTATAACTCTTGCATTGTCTCTTTCTGTAGCTAACATTTTATCCCATATTGGTTTGAAGAAAGAAATGGTTTGTTACTAATATACCATATCGCATGCGAGAAACTCATGTTCGGAGTAGTATTATGCTTTCAATATTGTTTCTTTCAACACCTTTTATCTCTATCTTACCATTTTTGCGATGCAAATATTTTTTAACCTTTTATCCTAACACTCTATCCCACATTGGCCGAAAATAGAAGTTGTTGGTTACCTATATACCATAAGTGTATGTGTGTGAATTGTGTTGAGAATAGTATTATGTTTGTGGATTATTCACTATCGCGTTGAAAGAAATTCTACACATTTGTGAACTTCCATAAACTGCTATGAACTCATAATTTTTTTCTCGTTAATTTGATACTCTAAAACATGTTTTGGGTGGAGACCGTATTATTTTTACTTTCACACAGGTTATAAAGAAAAACAAACTATGAAAGCTAATCTATACTATATAAAGGAAAAACGCATATTTTTATTGAAAGTGAAAAATTAAGAAAACTATACATAGAAACAATAAAAATACCATAAGTGTATGTGTGTGAATTGTTATTATTTTATCGTCTATAACTCATAATCAATATTATTTTCATTCAGTTTAAATTGTGTTTAATCCTCAAATTCTTAAACGTTTATTATTTTTTGTTTATAACCCATAAGCTTTTTTTATCAATTATAATCTTGTCCTTATGCAAGGGTACTCGTCTACTAAAAAACAATAAAAATGTAAAAATGCATCTTAATTCTTTTGACTAAAATTCCAAAATAAATACACATACAATATAACTCAACAAGCAACATGTGTCTGATTAGATATTTCATCCACGTATAAAAATCATGATGGAAATGAATTCTAATCATAGTTGAAAATCCCTTGTTGGAAATGAATTCTAATCATAGCTTAAAGGTCATAACGAAGGTATCCTTTGGAACAACTTACGTTCAACCAACTCCATATAAATAAAACTCGTATATATTATCAGCAAGTATATAAAGTCTTGGAGCACAACTTCTAACAGATTCCGCATACCTTTCAAGCTAATCTTGAGAGGAACTTCACTTTTTTTTTTCTTTAAAATGGTTACCCCGGTAAAATAAGGAGAACTACATTTTGATGACTTGAAAAATAGTTAACGATGTTAAAATAGGTAAGCAATTGAAATTTAGAGTAAACTAGTCTTATAAGGGTCCAACTAATGGGCTTAAAGCCCTTGGAGAAAAAAAATGATGTAAAATTTTCTTATTCCGGCCCAATTCCCAATTATCTTTTATGTTTGTACTCTTGTCAACTTCCTATCATCCTTATATATTGGGAATTGATACTCACACCACATTTTTTGATTAATGCATCACAATCTTTGCACTGCAATTTGTACCGTACAAACTGTAATGCACAGATTGTGGTGCATTAATCAAAAAATGTGATGTGAGAATCACCTCTCTTATATATTACCTGCAGGTATATAAAATATTTTGCTTGGCTACATATTTTTAAATTTTGACATAATTGCTTATTTAATAAGCATGTTTGTCGAGATTTAGCTTAGCTACTTGCAAACCTAGATGTGAATTCATAATATACACATTCGGCATTCAAACTTGTGTTGTGATCATCATAATGAGTTTGATAAACAACCCATGCCCATAACAAGTATCATAATGCAAAAATACTTTAACCTTCAGCAATGTATAAGATTTCTTCATGAATGATTTTAGAAAAGTAAAAGCTAACCCATTGTTCTTAGAGAAAATAACATGTTGTTTTAGTTCAATGCTTAAACAATTGCAATATTTCATTTTTATAGCAATAACAACATATTCTTTCACGTTATCGTCCAAAATGTATATGATTCGTGCTCCAAACACATAAACTAGCTTGCTTCTAAAAAACAATATGGAGTTCCAAGATATGTTTCTTTCAACACCTTTTATAACTCTTGCATTGTCGCTTTCTTTAGCTAACATTTTATCCCCCATTGGTTTGAAGAAACAAATAGTTTGTTACTAATATACCATATCGTATGCGAGAAACTCGTGTTCGGAGTAGAATTATGCTTTCAACATTGTTATCTTCTTACTGGCTAAAGTATTTAGTAAGGTGATAATAGGTTTGAAAGTTAGTACGATTCTTGATTTAAATTTTTTATTATTTTTCGTTGTACTCACTATAAAACATGTTTTAACGAAATTGGTTTAGTCATTAAGTTTACATCGCCTTTAAGTAAAGAATACTTTTGAAAGCCAATTGATAAAGAATGAGAATTTGAAAATCAATAAGTTTGTTTCTAAATTGAGTAATGATCATAATATTATAATTGACAAATGAAATTACCACTACTTAAATCACAACTGAAGGGAAAAAGCAAAAAATACGCAGATACGGTCAAACCATTTTTTCATACTTTTAAACTTGAATATAAGTGAACATAATATTATAATCGACAAATAAAATTCACACTAAATTCAAACTTAAGTCTAAGCTAACAAATCCTGTACAATCTAACTCAACAAGGAATATATGTCTATTAATACTCATATCAAAACCATCTATATATGAAAGTTCATAACGAGGAGATTATCTTATTTTCCATCTAGTGTCATATATATTTTTGTCCTAATGTGATCTTACACCAATCAACAACTATATTCATGATCAACAACTACTATTTAAATTCTCGTGTTTAAACTTAACATCTGTCTCATTCAATAATTCATACATATATCGGAAACAATTTGTAAAGTAAACATTAAACTCTCTTTGACTATAAGCACGAAGGACACTTTTTCAGTTTTCAAATCAGTAAGAACATATAATTTTCATGTTGTTACCTTCATGTTTCGTAAGCACATAAACTTCAATTTCTAATTCCATGTAACATATCTTTCTTTCACCAACTCTTGCATTATCTAATTCTTTCATCTACATAAAAATCTTTTCTATGCTGTAATAATTTACCATTTTTTGTTTGCTGGGGAACTTTTCTAACATTTGATTCTTTTATTTTATCCCACATAGGTTGCAGAAAGAACTCGTTTGTGACTAATATACCATAATGTTTGAGAGTGCTATGTGTCTAGAATGATATGATGTTTTCTGGGTGATCATCATCCGATGAGTTAAGAAAGCTTAACTCTTTGGATTTTGAGCACTTGAAAACTCATATGAACTCTTAACAATTATATATATATATATACATATATATATATTTATATATATATATATATATATATGTATATGATAAAGATCAAATAAAAAGACAAATATCCATAAAAAGATAAAAAGATTTTTTTTCAAAAAAAGTTCTCGAAAAATTCTCAAAAAATCCCACAAGATCGGGTATGATGTGCATGAAAAAGTTGTGAAAAACTTTTTTCTAAAAGTGGATATTTTTTCCGAAAACAAATTATGAAAAAATATGTTTGCGCATTAAATCGTTTTTTTGTGCATCAAAAATTGGTTTTTGCACCCAACTTCTTTAGACTTTTTTAATCAAAATAACATTGCGCATCTAACTAAAACAAGTTAAAAATTTTGTGCATCAAAATTTTTTTGCTCATCGGAATTCGTTTTTTGTGCATTAAAAAAAACGTATCAAAACTCAAAATTATAAAAAAAAATTTCACAAAAGTTTTATGCACCAACATACCCGATCTTGTGGATTTTTTTTTGGAATTTTTGGATAATTTTTTAAAATATAAAATTCTTTTTATTCTTTTTACGGATATTTGTCTTTTTATTTTAACTTCACCCTATATATATATATATATATATATATATATATCTTTAATTTCACACGGGTTAATTAGAATGCAAAAAGGATAATCGTGAATGTTATGCACTTAGACAGTAATTATTTAGAGAAAGATCTACATAAAAAGTATTGATGTCATATCTCTCTATTCTATATATATATATATATATATATATATATATATATATATATATATATATATATATATATATATATATATTTACCATAAAACATGTTTTTCTGGAAACTATTTTTATCTTTAATTTCACACGGGTTAATTAGAATCCAAAAAGGATAATCGTGAATGCTATGTACTTAGACAGTAATTATTTAGAGAATGATCTACAAAAAAAGTATTGATGTCATATCTCTCTATTCTTATCCAGGACGCCAGTAGTGTAAGTATCTACGGTCCACCATCTTTGACATCAATGATGCCCTCTGAGAATACATATTTTTAAACTTCTTTTCCACACGCCAATAATTTATAGTTTGGTGTTGGTGTAGTTTACATAATTATATTGCCGACTACTTGGTCTGTATCCCTGTTTTGGGTGCGGGTCACGAAAATAAGCTCATAAGACCCTAGCTGCTAGCTGTAATTGAGCAAATGCTTAAACAAATAAAATTACCGCATTACTTATCCGTGTGAAATTCTAGTTTGCGTCTGTTCCACCTGTGTTGGGTTGGTTGGGTCATAGTCTGTTAGGGTAGCCAACAATTGCCGTCCATACTTAACTAGGCTTGTGTAGAAAGTGGACTGGTACTGAGAATAAGAACATTGGTTAGACCCGTACCAAACCTGGCCTGCTTTGACCCGTACCAAAATTGTCCCATTCAAAACAAACTCGTTTTCATACCTTACTCAACTTGTATGACCCACCATTTTGCCACATCTGCACTAGTAAGCTTCTTTTCACAATGTTTTACTAACACTAGTACCAAAAATCTTTTTTATCAATGAAGCCGATTTGAAAAGCGTGATTGTAAAAGAAACTAGTTTAAAACCCGAGGAGCAAAAGTTGGTGCTAAGATCAAAGGAGATGGATGATCATAAACACTTGCATGTGGTGGGTGTGAAGGCTAACACAAAGGTGATCTTATCAAGAAATTACCTAACAAAACTAGGATCGTGAAAAAGGTGAAGAAGCAAAGGAAAACGCTGAAATAATGGAAAACAATAACTATGTAATTTGCTAACCAGGTACCTTTCTTGCTGTTGAACTTTTGTTACAATAATGAATATGTGATTATTTTGGCCTAAAGTCAGGATTGTAAATTATTGATTTTTCGATAACGTGAGTCATTATCAATTCGTTTAAGGATTAAATGATCCGTAGATAAGTCTCATTTAGGTGTTGTGAATCAATTTATTTAAGAAATTCGAAAAGATCCTTTCAAAACGCATGTCCAAACACCCCCTAACCATTTGAATCATGTTGGCTTCATTGCTACAGTCTGCAATGTGAGCGCAAAGTCGGTCATTCATGAAAGTGTAGTGTATCGGGTATACTTTCGCAATAATGATGTCTAAATGGTTTTAAATTTTTGTTTCTTTTTCTCTGAATTTGAAAGTTGTTCGGCTTTTTAAGCCTTGTTTTTAAAGATGGCCTTTCTTTGTTAATTTAACCAAGGACAAAGAATGCCGATCCAAGGATTGCCATTTTCTCAAGAACCGGAAGAAATTGAAGTAGTCAATATGTCATTATCTTACTCATCAAGATTACATATACCGGTTATTCACCCTATAATTCGAGTTTACTTTTCCTGCATACATTGCATTTAAAAACCAAGTGTATACCGAAGGTCCTGTGCGCTACTACCGGTGAATATCATTTTGCTTGAGGTTAATGTGGCACTTCAGCCACATTCCATTGTACTTAACCGTTTTTTGGTGTAATATATTTTACCGGGTGGAATGCCCTTTACCCAAAAAAAAAAAAAATGAAAACATGTGATTTCTTATTTGTTTTCTTTGGTTATGACCCAAAACTTCTATGCATAAAATTAGCAAGCCCGGTTTTGAGCATGGGCAACCTGGGCCGGCGCACAGGGCCCAATTCGTTTGAGGGGCACCATTTTTTGCAAAGCCCATATGTTTTCGTATATCCAAAAGGCCTTTACAAAAGCCCAATAGACCATATAATGTAATTTTCCAGCGTCAATATCTCTACTTTCCTAAATATACTAACTACCAGGCGCAAAGAACAAGAAATAGAATAATGTACTTTTAATTTCTTGGAACTATTTTACTTTTGGTATTTTATGATTGGTTGTAGTCGCATATATAAAGTTCTGTCAATATTAAATATGTTAAGAGTTTGATGATCAAATTTTAAATTGCATTAAGATGTCTTTATATGATTTCTTTTACATAGATTTCACTTGCTCAGGGGCCCTATCTTTATCGACCGCACAGGGCACCAATAATTCTCGGGACGACCCTGAAAATTAGTTGCTTCTAAACTTTAGTTTGATGTTCCATGTAAGAAATCTTTCTTTCACCAAATGTGAAGAACTCTTAAATTATCTCTTTCTTTCCATTTATTTTATGATGATATTTAGTAAAATTTTATTCTAGCACACTATCCCACATAGGTTGATGATAGAAGTTGTTGGTTATTTATATACCATAAGTGTATCTATGTTAAATGTGTTGAGAATAGTATTATGTCTCTTGATATTTCAGGTTTATCAAGTTGAAAAAAAATTGAGTGCCCTAAAATGTCCGAAAACTCATATGAACTCTTGACTTTTTTTTCTTTTAATCTAAAGCAAACTGTGAAAGCAAATAAAGAAACAATATAAATGTAGAAATGATCTGAATTCTTTTGATTAAAATGCAACGTTTAAAATATATACACGCATGATCTAATTCGACAGTCAACAACCAAAATAAATTTTATTAGATAATTAAAGTTATCATAACCACATATGAAATGGACATTTTTTTATCATAGTTGAAAGTTCAATCATAACGAGGATATCTTTCAGATATAGATGCATGTATTTTTGTTATAACGTGATCTTACACAACTACAACAACCATAGTGACAATCAACAACTGCTATTTCAATTACTATTGTGGTTTTCGTTTACACTTTTTTAAGCTACTATATGTCCTAAGAACATGTAGCAAATGTTTTGAATTTTTCATGTGAGTCATGTTGTGGATGAGTTTATATCAACGTGATGAAATTCTAAGAGAAGTTGCTTATAGAAAGATATGTATATTGGTGGTGTATGAAATAATGTTAGTATGCTACTATACAACAAATAAAGATTAAGATGTAGTTGATGTAGGGGTGTTCATCGGTTCGGTTATCGGGTTATTCGGTTTGTTCGGTTAATTTTTTTTCTAGGTATAACCGAAAACCGAGCCGAACCGAAATAAAATTGATTAAACCGAACCGAATAACTGAAAACCGAACACCCATAACCGAAAACCGAACCGAATAACCCGAATTACATAAATTTAATTATTTATTCATTTATTTATATATATTTTTAGCAAAAAGAAAGAATTCAAGCTTAAAAACTGTTATATATATAGCATGAAAAAGTTTTAATATTTTTTTTATATATAAAGATATAAAAAATATATAAATATATTTGAATTCGGTTTTTGGTTCGGTTTTCGGTCTGAATTGCTAAAACCATAACCGAACCGAAAACCGAATATTTAATTCGGTTCGGTTCGATTTTGGCAAATTCAGTTCGATTACGAGTTCGGTTCGATTATTTTCGGTTCAGTTCGATTTCGGTTTATTCGGATATTACCCAACCCATAAACACCCCTAAGTTGATGAGTATCAAAAGATAGAGAAACAAAGCTAAAGGGTACAATTATATGCCCAAAAGTCTGGGCTAAAGGATTGTCTCGTTGATGAACAATTTATAACTAAACTTATTACTCGTTGTATGCTTATAAAAAATTTCAACCAACTCCATATATATGAATAAAACTCGTATATAATTTCTGCAATAATAATATATAACTGAAGGTATCATAGCTGTATATCCATAAAGAATTGACTAGCTGCTTATCTTAAAAGCATTTTTGTCCTAAAATGTGCCTAGCTTGCGAACCTAAATACGTACAATCATAATTTACACATTGAGCACTCTAAAAAAGGCTTAGAGATCGGCATAATAAGTTTTATAAACGACCTAGGGCGAAAACATGTATCATGATACTATAATACTTTAACTTTCATGATCCAAAAATGTTAATCTTTTAGCGATGTATACATTTCTACATAAACGATTTTAAATAAGCAAACGCTTAGAAACTTTCACAAGTTCTTTTAATATGAATGCTTAAACGTTTGCAATATTTCTTTCTTTCACCAACTCTAAATAACTAACTCTTCCATTATCTCTTTCTTTTTCCAATGTAAACCAAAATCTTTTACATTAGTTAATTATTTTTTTACATGGATCTTTTTCAACCTTCTATACAAATATTTTATCCCACATAGGTTGGAGAATAAAATTGTCGGTTACTACTATACAATAGAGTACGTTAGTTTCACGTTTTCAGAATAGCATAGTGTTTTCATTTGTATATACTCCATTGTGTTAAAAAAAGTACATGTTGGACTATGTACATATAAAGACTTATATCAACTCGACTTTTTTTTTTCTTTTTTTTTTCTTACCGTAAAAAATGTTTTGGTAGCGAACATTAGAAATTTTGATTCATGATATATTACATTACAAGAATCCTATCAAACACCCACTAAAATTACCCACAAATGTTAATTTGTGGGTATTTACCCATAAATTAACAACATGTTACCCACGACTAAGGAATCTAAAAACATGCAATATTTAGTGACGAATTTCCCGCAAATTACCCACCGTGTTAAAATTGGTGGCTAAATTATAGCCGTTGAAAATAATATCACGAAATACCCACAAGTTGGGTTATCGTGGGCAAACAATGTGGGTAATTACGTGTGTAAACTAATTTACCTACATATTACACACGCCTTTTAGTTGTGGGTATTTTTCTCTGGAAATTTTGTGGCTAAATATATACTTAAACCTTTACTCACGTAGTATTTATGTTTGTAATTTCTCCTAGGTAATTTTTCATGTGTAATTCGTGAGTAAAGTAGGTGCCGATGACTTTACCCACTATTAGTTTTTGTGGGAATTTTGTTGCTAAATACATACTTACCAATACATAACTCCTGTTTAACATATGACCCATCAAGTGTGATTAGTGAACTATTACCAAGTTTTGAGAAATACCCTATGGTAAATTTTTGTGGCGAATCAAGTTATTTCAATTAAAAGTCCTGGCCGTCCTATAAAACTTATTGGTAAGAAAAGCGTCAGACCAAAGAAAATAGCTCAAGAAAAAAAATAGCTTAATCATATCTTTGTCGTCGACACATCATGCAAGTATCCTAGCTAGTTGTTTTAATTAAGAAGTCTATACATTATATTTGTAAAATAGAATACTAAAAAAAATGCTAATGTCGACTTTGTTGTAACCTAAAATAAAAAGTTATTATGTAAATTTGTGTAGAAATCAGCAATTTTGTTGTGATTGATGATTATAATCTTTAATACAATAAAGGAAACGTTGTTTCAAAGAAATTTCATTTTTTTTTTAATCAAAATCACTGAAAAGAAAGCTTGATTTTGTAATGTGGTAAAATTGAGTCACATGATTGCAAAATAAAAGGTCAAAATTGGACACTAAATTGATCAAAATTGTCTCAAATTTGTTTTCAATACAAAAATTGTGTCTAAAATGCAAAAAGGAAAGAGAAAGAAAAGATAAAGTTATATTATGAACGGCTAAAACTGTATAAAAATCTACTTTGAATTTTCATTTGGAAACACTTTAAAAAAAAAGTTAAAATACATGACATACCACATATCAATGTTTTAAAACTCGATTTTCTCATCAACCCAGTTTTGTCGGTTATCGGTTAAACCGGTTCTATACTTATGTATAATATTTTTTATATATTTAATTTATAGTGCATCCCATGATTTATCTAACTTTATTCTTACATTTGAATGAATCGACGAAAAAGATTAAGACTCTCTACCAGCAAACTTTATTTTTAAGCTATATATCTATAATAATATAACAAATATTTGCATTAAGAATCAACTTATGATTCTAATTTATAACAATCTATTTTGAAAGTCATGACATGACCAGGTTTATTAAACCGGGTCAAAGATAAACCGGCAGTTCCATCCGGTTCTAAAACAAGCAAAAACCAGTCACCTCTGACACGGTCTTTGAACCGGTTCTCTGTTCAACCGGTTGAACCAGTCAGATCAACTCGAATTTTAAAACATTGTCGAATACCCCTGCATGATATTTATACTTTATTTTTTTAAACATTGTGTGTACAAGACATGTACCAGTATAGTACTTTCTCCGTCACCAACTAAAATAAGTATAAACACGATTATCTTAATCAACTGAAATTAATGATATAAACACGATTAAAATTTTACAAACAATATTCATTTAGTTATAAACGTAATTAATAAGATAAAAACTAATGATTCTTATCTTTTTAATAGTGGAGTGAAACTTCCCGCTTAGTTAGCCAAAATGAAAATTGAATGACATTAAACTTGATTCTATACCATTTTATCTACAATGAAGTAATATTTTTGCACCGCGAAGTCTGATCCTTTGGGTTGGATTATAAGTGCTAGATCGTGTTTAATCTTTGTTGATTGCGGGTTAAAGTTGTATACTTGTTTTTTATTCAGTTACTTTATTTACTCCACATAATGTTTTTCTAATAGAAGTATAATGTTTGTAGGCACTACTAACGATATGGCAGAGGTTGAATTGGTTAAACTTAGATCTCGAATCTTGATGTGTAATTTTCGTATTAGACAGAGATGATTGAGAATGATAAACGATCTATTACTGTATCATTTCTAATTTAATTATATGCTTCGTATAATTAAAATGGGCAATAATCTCTCGCCATGTACGTCAATTTGCAGGTGGTTTTTCTTGGAAAACATCACTTTATGTGCACGTATATTGGAAAATCAGCAAATGGAACTGAAGTGAACTAACCATATACTGAAGTGAACTGAAGTGCACGTATATTGTCATACATGATTACTGTTTGTGAGACTTTTCATAAATGAAAAATCTCTTTCTATATTACCACAATGTTTTGCGTCGCTACAAATAGCAAACGTAAGTTGATTACAAAACGTATATCTTTAAGCTCATACATTTTTCAACCTTTTATCTTGAAACGCTATCCCACATAGGCTAAAGATAGAAGTTGTTGGTTAGTTATATACCATAAGCGTATGTGTGTTAAACATTTTAAGACTAGTATTGTGTCTACGGATATTTCACTCTCTATTTGGTAGAAAAATCAAATAGATAGTGTTTATCTTTTTTTTTCCTCTCCCTTAATTTGGCACTCTAAATCATCTTTAATCTTTAATTTCACACAAACTAGAAAAGAAAAACACTTTTATAAAGCTAAAAGAAACAATAGAAATGTAAAAATGTACCTGAATTCTTTTGACTAAAATGCAACATGCAAAATAAATACACGCACGATCTAATTTGACAGTTTACAACCAACATAGATTTAATTTGACAGTCAACACCCCTTGTAAGTTTGGAGGCCCTTTTCTACCTTTTGTAAAACCGCAAGCAACCTCTCTACCTTAGGTAGGGATAAGGTTGTCTACATATCAACTTATCTCATACATTGTGAGAGACGATATTAGGACCCATAATCCGTGAAAGACGATATTTGGAGTTACTTAACAAACTTTACCTTTATACACTTATCATAACCATAAATGAAATGAACATATTTTTAGCATAGAGAACATTTATAACGAGGATATACCTTGAAATAACTTATTTTCATCTAGTGATGTACATATTTTCGTTCTAACGTGATCTTACACATACACAACAATGATAGTCACGATCAACAACTACTATCTCAATCATCATATTTAGATACTTATCAACTTTGAATATTAGGGATTTCTATACCTAAAGGTCCGTACTCCATACTAAACAATTTTTTATATTCTCAAAGGGTTTTGCAGATCTTATTTCTCATTTGGAGCCAACTTATCAAGTCACGAAAAGAATTAAAGTATTGGACAACAAATTTATGCAATTTGGCTGATTTTAGAAGCACAAGGCTCATGCTTCGGCTGATTTTAGAAGCCCAAGGCCCAGTAATTTTGGCTGAAGGCATGCTTACATTCAAGCCCAATTATATCTGCTTACATATATTTCCAACTTATACATAAAGGATTGCTTAGCTGCTTTAAATAAAGATGTTAACATAAGTACTTATTTTAACCCAATAAATACTTTAATGACCCAAAAACGTAATGCATTAGATGATAATTTTTTTTTTGAACGGCAAAAGAATTTTAATTAAAAGGCTAGAAAGAAACTAGCAAACGATACACGTAAAAACGATCCAACAAACAAAGAACGAAAAGGAACAGAAAACTCTAACGAAACGAGACAAACTCGCAAAACAACCAAAGGCTATTAGAATTAGAAAGATCCCACCATGGTGCCAACAGAACTAACTCCCATGAACGAAACCGAACACCCGATGCAACAAACCAAAAAAAGGATCTAACCGGCATCCTTTGTTTGTCTCGATAAGGCATTATGAAGAAGAATAGCTTCTTTAACGTTGCCATAATAGCTCCAAATCTGAAGATCACTAGGAAAATAATCTTTCCACGTACGTAGTTGCGCGAGAGAGAACAACCCGTGAATATTTCCATTGGGGTCTCTATAACTCCATCGTTTATCAGAATCAATCTCGTCACTAGTTAGAGGACCAACATAATCAAGCCACGAAGAACTAGATTCAACAGCAATATTTAAATCATTACCCGGGGGTGTAGATGGAGGCGCAATGATGGAGTCTTTTTCAGGAGTAATAACTGGCGTAACCTGACACTTGTCTTGATGCAATAACCTGCTGCGCAAAGGATCATTATCATAAGTGGTGACATTACCACAATGACCCTGAGAATGAACTTCAAGAATCTCGCCATCATCATCTTCCAAATTCTTTTCCATGCCACCCTTAATACACACATCATTAAACCAGACCGAATCACCACGAATCTCGCCTTCTACAAAGGAGTCCACAAGATCATTTTCCACCCCACGAACATCCTCCTCTGGCAAAACCCGACTAGAAGGCGACACCGAATCATTATTAACATTCTTAGGGGAATCTGAATCATAACTATCGACATCCAAATGCTCCTCATTTTCCAAACTTTCATCCAAACTAGGACCCTCTGCCTCTTTCCTATCCAGAGGATTAGACACGGAATTGCCCTCCTTCGATTCAATATTGGGCGCCCAATATGCAAACTCAGTAGCGATAATACGATAATTCCGATTACGATATGAGACTATAAAGGAATCTAACACACGATGTAAAGACTCTGTAAGGACACAAACCTTCCCGTGAGACATTGGTCCATCACTAACCATATCCGTAAACACGCTGCTTCCCCACCGACCACCCAACTTCTTATAAACCTCTGGAGCCCATGATCCCAATGGCATACCCACCACGTCTATCCAAACACATCTTTCATCTGGAATAAAATCGTGAGAAACATCTTTGAACTCCAAAAATATCTCATTTAACGATAAGTAAAATATCTCATTTAACGATGAGCATTAGATGATAAATTGATTTCTAAATTAACGATAAGTAAAACACTAACCCGTTTATCTATTAAAAATCACACAAAATTTTAATACAACGCTTAAACGTTTGCGATCTTTCATTCATAGGGCTAATGACAACATATTTTCCCGTTAATCCAATATAACCTAATTGATTTTAAACTTCAATCTGGTGTTCCAAGTGACCTACATTTTCTTTCTATACACATAAAAGTCTTTTTTATATACTCTGTAAAAGTTTACCAAATTTTTGTGTTCTAACTTTCTAGTCTAACATTCTTATCCCACATAGGTTGAAGAAATATGTTGTTGGTTAGTAATATATACTAGTGTATGTGGTTTATGCATGTCTAGAATAATATTATGTTCTCATATGTATACTGTTTCTTCCAAGTTAAAATAAAAATAAAAATTGGAGAGCAGGAATATATCTCAAAACGCATATTAGCTCTTAACTCTTTTTTGTGTAAACTTTTATTTACGAAGTATTTACTATATAAAACATGTTCTTGTGGAGACCTTTCTAATCGTTTACTTCAAATAGATTATCAAGAGGGAAAGATATATTAGAAGTTCATTTTTTTTTTGTTGAAAACCAGGTGAACATATATTAATCATCAAAATGAGATATTAGAAGTTCATTAACAAAGACTAAAACCTGATAAAGAGTGTGAGAAACAATCATGTTACTCAATTTTGTTTTGATCATTATAAATAGCAAAATGAAAATGAATTAAACAACACATTTTTTAAAAACATTTCTGAAATTGGAAAACCATCTCTTTTCTTTGCACATGTATGAGAATGGTTTTGGATTTATAAATGTAAAATCGCTATATTTATATATTAATAGTAATTTTTTTGAATGTTACAAATAGCAAATGCAAGTGAAGTAAATTAACCATCGATGTAATCGCATGCAACATGGTTTCTGTTTGTGAAGCTTTTCTTAAACGAAAACATCACTTTCTATTTTGTATCTATGAAAGATGGTTAGAGCTAGGTTAAGTAACAAATAATTGTTATGGCTTTACGGCAATGTGTTTCATCATTACTTATAGCAAGCATAACTTGATTACAAAACGTATTTCCCTAAGCTCATAGATGACTTTATCTTAAACCTTCTCAAAAAACAGAAAGTATCACTTTATGTTTTGCTTAATGCATTGTCTATATTTGGGTGAATTGGGAATGTTATATAGCAATGCAAAAGCAAAAATATGTTGACACTATATATATCGTCATTGCTTTGATTAAGTAATTTTTATCAACAACCAAAATAGTTTATAAAAATTCAGACTATAAGCATCAAGGATTGCCTAGCTGCCTAAATTTAGATATTGACATAAGCATGTTTGTCATAAACTTAGCCTAGCTGCTTGCAAACGTGAATTTGTATATTTGAGCATTCCAAACATGGTTATTGATCGGCATAATAAGTTTTCTAATCGTAATCCCACATTGGTTGTAGAAAGAAATGGTTTGTTACTAATATAATGTAATCCAAGTGAGCCACATGTGTCTAGAATATTATAATATTTTCACTTTCTTGCAAGTTAAAAGAATTTGTGAGGGGGTGCACGGCTGAAAATTCATATTAACTGACTTTTTGTCCATTTTGGTTTCTTTACTCTAAGATATGTTATGCCGGAACCACTTTCACCTTTAATTTTACATAGGTCCATACTAAAAGTTGCTCTACATTCTCAAATATTTTCTACAACCACAGGTGAATTAGAATAATAACATTTGTTATGTGAATTCCTAAAAGACTAAGGATTATACGAGTTTTATTTCTCGTTTGAAACTAACTGACCTACGCACCATTAAAAGTTTTGGACTCCCAACTACCAACAGATTTCGCATATCTTTTGAGTTAACCTTAAGATGACTTTCACTTTGATGACTTGAAAAAGAGTAGTTAACTATGTTAAAGTAAGTATGAAATTTAAATTTAGAGTAAACTCGTCAGCTTTTTGGAAGTAAAAAAAAATGATTAGAAGATGAAGCTGGCTACTA
Source organism: Chrysanthemum seticuspe (assembly GCA_019973895.1). Classification (NCBI taxonomy): domain Eukaryota; kingdom Viridiplantae; phylum Streptophyta; class Magnoliopsida; order Asterales; family Asteraceae; genus Chrysanthemum; species Chrysanthemum seticuspe. The sequence goes on from BPTQ01000009.1 coordinate 360,964,723, forward strand.
GACATAGGCCCAATTACTTGGGTTGAAATGATGCATGTTTTTATATGGAGGCCCAATTATCTTTTATGTCTTGTAATCTTGTTTTTATATATTTCCAGTCAACTCTCTAAGAAAAAAATCTCATAACAATTTTGCATAAGTACTCTCTTAACAAATTGAGATATTAACCTAGGGCCAAAACAAGTGACATAATGTAGAAATGCTTTTCCTAAATAGCTGAACACGCAACTCATTAAGGGCGTATACCAATTTCTACTTGCAAACGTGAATATATACATTCGTAATTCACAAATTGAGCATTTAAAGATTCTTGTGATCGGCATAATACGTTTTCTAAATAACCTAAGGCCATAGCAAGTATCATAATGGTCAAGTATTTTAACGATTATGACCAAAAACATAATGTATAATTCATACATAAGCGATTTCAAATAAGTAAAAGATCTACAGATATCAGTCAAGTAAACGCTTGGAAAACAATCACATGTTCTTTAAATACAACAATCTGTCATTACTAATGGATTTAGTGCAATAACAACATAAAATTACCTATTATCCAAACTATTACTTTCATGTTTAATGCTCTAAACACATAACCTAGTTGGACTTCAATTTGGATTCTGGAGTTTTATAACTCTTCTATCCAATATGAAATTCTATTCAAACACAAAATTCTCTTATCCAAATTAACATTCTATCCCACATAGGTTGAAGAAAGAAGTCGTTGATTAGTAATATACCATAGTCTACGTGAGTTTCTTGTTACTAGATTAGTATTACGTTTACACGCATGTGAAATTTCTTTGTGCTTAAAAGGTTTGCTAGCTAACCAAACATACATAGCATGAAGAAAATCACATATGGGCTAATTAATATGAATTCTTGTTCTTTTTTACTTTTTTTGTTGATAGTTCTTTGTTCTATTTAGTCAGAGGTTGCTCATTTTCTAATGTGATAAGATTAAGCAACCTGATTGAAAAATAATAAAGCCATAATTAGAAAGGAAAAACAAGTTGCGCAAATAATGTCATACTACATTCTTAAACGTAAGTATAAGATAACATTGTATTTCGACTTACCAATAAATTTTACACTTAAGTTCAAACTTATAAAGTGAGCTAATAAATCCACGTGCAATGTAACTCAACAAGCAACATATGTCCCGTTAGATAATACATACACATATAAAAACCATATAAGAAATGAACATATTTTAATCATAGTTGTAATTTCGTAACAAGTTTGACGGGTAAGAGAGTGTGAGAGTCTTTGTACATGTGAAAATAATGATGTTTATATGATGTTACGAGTGTGGACGTATAGTCCGGACTGGGCCAGGAATGGGTCAGGCCCGGCAGACAGCGGCCCACTCTATGCCTAAACCCTAATCCATGCCCTATAAATACATGGCTGATCTCCTTCTTGAGGACATAATATATGTGACGATAACATGACATGTTACTCTAACCCTAATTCATCACATCGCACCGATACTAACTTGACCGTCGGAGGTGGACCCCGGGGCTACGGCCTCGGGTCTACTCCTAACGGGTTCTCTTTGTTGACAGGTCTACTTAAGGCTTGAGAAGACGACGAACGGCCCAGAGGGAGTCGTCGAATCCTGCCCGCGCCAGATTATGTATCAACAAGTTGGCGCCAGAATAAACTATGTTTCGTGTTCTCATATTACCGAAAAGCAGAAATCAATTTCTAAAGTCGGTAACTCTAAAACCTTTGCATTCTGCCATGCGTAAAACTTGCTTTACCATCATGTGGATTTAATATCTCATCTAAAGCACCTGCTTGTATTTAATAATGATGGCATGCACTTTTTACCCGCGTTAGGCCGTGCGTTAATTCGCGCACGATCAGACCTATTTTCTCTTTTAGCCGTGAATTAATTCGCGCAGATACTGTTTTTACGGTTGGTATACCTGTTCGCGCTTGTTTGTACAATCGAACAACGCAATCACGATAAATCTACCCGCGTTAGGCCGTGCGTTCGGACATCTTCGCAGATTAGCTACGAGCGCGAACAAACACCATGATGCTAGTCAATCGCCATGAGCGTACTGGACAAAGGCCGTGGTCATGTTATGTTCATCTGCGATCATCCACAAACGTTCGAGTCTATGCGGTCACGATATATCCATCTGCGTCTATTAGTCGCGGTCATGGTATGTCCATCCAGGTTTTTTTTTTTTTTTTTTTTTTTTTTTTTTTTTTTTTTTTTTTTTTTTTAAATTGATTATTTATGTAGCTTGTAAAACCTCGCGATAGGGGTAATTCGCACTGCCACTTCTCTTATGTGTTAAGTTTACATGCTATGTGCTATATATTGCTTCACTTCATTAGGTTTTATATGTTTCGATTCGTGGCATAAATTTTTAATATTTGCATTAAGTGTTTTACGCAGGCATAAATAAGTTTAATGCTCCTACACGAGTAGCACCATGAAACTTGGGGGGCTACCAGGGTATATATACCACTGTTTCCGTACGCGTCACGCAGGCATATTTGGAAGCAGATCGTATGTAAGAGGTATTGCAAGCCCGGTACAAAGACGGATTTAAATATTCGCACCATCTTGCCGCAGGGGAGACGTCCTCTGTCGGTTGTAAAGACGGATGTAATGTGCGCAGAAGCACGTCTTCTGTCGCACCTCTTTGTCGCGCACATCGTGCACTTCTGCTACAGAAGCACGTCTTCTGTCACACCTCTTTGTCGCGCACAGCGCGCACTTCTGCTACAGAAGCACGTCTTCTATCGCACCATGCTGCGTCGCTACTGGTACAAAAGGTACGCCCTTACCCAGGATGCAGCATACGGGATCCACTTTCACCATTGTGAGAGTCTCACAATCGCAATGTCACTGTTACCCCAACTATAGAACTACGTGTTCTTCTTACGGGGTCTTTACTGTCACACTGTGGCGGGAAACCTAGCATATGCGCTAAACAGGACAGCGCCATGGGTTAAGTGCGCACTGTCGCATTTGGGATGCGCAGTATGGTCCGTCCCATGTGCACACTTGAGTTGCGCACACATGGGCCATGCCGTCATGATTGATTGGGCCTACGCGGCCATGAACAGAACTTAAGTCTAGCATAACATAGCCATGTACTATCTCATACTAGACTTGGGGGGCTTGTGGACGTATAGTCCGGACAAGGCCAGGAATGGGTCAGGCCCGGCAGACAGCGGCCCACTCTACGCCTAAACCCTAATCCATGCCCTATAAATACATGGCTGGATCTCCTTCTTGAGGACATAATATATGTGACGATAACATGACATGTTACTCTAACCCTAATTCATCACATCGCACCGATACTAACTTGACCGTCGGAGGTGGACCCCGGGGCTACGGCCTCGGGTCCACTCCTAACGGGTTCTCTTTGTTGACAGGTCTACTTAGGGCTTGAGAAGACGACGAACGGCCCAGAGAGAGTCGTCGAATCCAGCCCGCGCCAGATTATGCATCAACAACGAGAAAGCTGCGAGAAACTTAAACAGACACATACAACCAACATATATACATTTCGAAGTCTAAAAGATTTTAATAAACGAGTTGGGAATTGCACAAATAGTTGGAATGACAATGGTTTTTCTCGTGCGGGTAATCAAACATGTCAACTTCCCGCATCCTCACCAAAAAGATACTTCATTCACTATATTTAGATTTCGTAATATAACCGTATTTATTCCCGCCGTTACACGGGCACCCAACTAGTGTTTTATAAAAGACACATGGATGCATCATATCATGATTTTAAAAGAAACCTTTGATGGGAAAATTAGGAAACTATATTTTGGTGGAATATAACATAGTTTGCATGCAAAAGGTAGCAGATTCTAGAAGATTGTGTCTAACAAAGTTATCAAAATGAATATAAACCCAAAAATGACCTAATCACAACCATAAACCCCATTACATCGACTTTATTGCTAGTTCGGCGCGTAAGTTACATGCGCCAAGGCTAAAATGGTATATTTTAGTATTTGGAATTCGATCAATTTGAATTTCACTGAGTGATTATTTGGTGTCAGCGTGGATGTGAAAAGTCTAGGCATTAGTACAGAAGCAGTTGTGTAAGTAATTGTTACGCTGGTGAACCCCCAATGGTTGTATTGAGATTTGGCAACATCAAAAGCATGTTTGGCGCGCGAACTTATCAGAGCTTATCATAGCATGAGCTTCTTTTATTTTTAAGAAAAGCAACCTACTATTAAAAGTAAGTTTCGTTTGTCTGATATAGCTTGAATGAGCATGTAAAAAAAATAAGCTACTAAATGGAATGATGGTTAAACTAACGTTTAGAAAAAAGCTCCATCTACATGCTCCAACAACACGCTCGAGTGCAAAACATACCCCAAGCCTCGGACGATTGTAACTTGTAGGTCTCTTTTGGTCATTCAATGAAATTTGGTTTCAGTGACATGTGTTCTTGTAAGTTTAGCTACATGCAATATTAGTTAATTAAGCAAGGTGCACGAAAATGTAACTAACTTGTCACTTTTTGCTTTGTTGTGTATATATAAAAGATGTGTTCTTGTAAGTTTAGCAGCGTGCAATAATAGCCAATTGAGCATATGGCACAAAAATGTAACTAACTTGTCACTTTTTTATTTCTTGTGTAGTCATTTTTATTTTCCCTGTTGTATATAATATATTGAATTTCATCTATTGTGTGTGTCTTATATTATTTGTAAGCTAGATTCTAGAAGTAGCTAAACATACACATGCTTCTTTTAAGGGTTTGGGTGCTATAAGTGAGAGTGACATAAGCTATATGGTAGTTTTTAATTATGGGTCGATTATCTTACTTAATGTTGGTGATTCTCAAGTTAATGAGCATTTGGAAATTGTAAAAGTGCATGCCTCAAATGTTGACATCACATCATAATGGCCTCTGGTCGCTCGTGACCTCCTCCCTGAACACGCCACCCTCAGGCTAAACGTCTATTGAGACTACGAGCGCAAAAACGGCTCCTATAGTTGGTTCTCGGGTACCGTCTTAGCATAAGGTGGGTCCGCCACCGTGTACATAAAATTTGTTAGCAGAATACATAATATATATAACTATGCAAATATTTTATCCCACATAGGTGGAAGAATGAAGTTGCTAGTTACTAATATACCATAATGTATGTTGGTTGCTTGTGATTAGACTAGTATTATGCTTTCGACTGTATGATTAACCTCATGCTTGAGAAGTTTACAAGGTAATAATATATAGCATGCGGCCAGATCATACATGTGAAAGTTAGTATGAATTCTTAATCTTTTTTACCTTATTTAGTAGTATTTCTTTATTTTTTATTTAGTAGCATTTCTTTATTTTTTTTTCCTTAGCAGATATTGCACACTTGTGTTGATGTGATCAAATTAAACAATCTAATCGTACTGAGTATTAATTGAGCCAAAATTAGAAAGGAAAAAAATTTACGCAAATAATGTCATACTCTTTTTAACTTTTAGACTTTACACTTTGTTTCCGAGTTTTAATTTGGAGAGAAAAGAAGAGAAGTGGAGAGGAAACTAAAAAAAACGTTGCTTGTGATTAGACTAGTATTATGCTTTCGACTGTATGATTAACCTCATGCTTGAGAAGTTTACAAGGTAATAATATATAGCATGTGGCCAGATCATACATGTGAAAGTTACTATGAATTCTTAATCTTTTTAACCTTATTTAGTAGTATTTCTTTATTTTTTATTTAGTAGCATTTCTTTATTTTTTTCCTTATCAGATATTGCACACTTGTGTTGACGTGATCAAATTAAACAATCTAATCGTACTGAGTATTAATTGAGCCAAAATTAGAAAGGAAAAAAATTTACGCAAATAATGTCATACTCTTTTTAACTTTTAGACTTTACACTTTGTTTCCGAGTTTTAATTTGGAGAGAAAAGAAGAGAAGTGGAGAGAAAACTAAAAAAAAATCGCATTCCCGAGTTTTTTCTGGAGAGAAGAGAAGAGGAGGGGTAATTAAGCAAAAACTTCTCTCATAATCTTCTTCCCAAATTAGGATGATTTGGAGAGAAAGTGATTTTTAAGCCTTTTTATGCTTATATCCCTCTTCTTTTCTTTCCAACTCAGGAACACAAGATAAAAAATAAAATTTATTTCATATCCTCTTCTTTTCTCTCTTTTTTTCCCCTCTTCATTTATCTTCTTTTAGTTTTATACTAGGGAACAGAGTGTAATAAAGAAATATGAGTAACGATAAAATTTTTAATCATGTTCAAACTTATAAAGTGAGCTAATATCCATGTACAATATAGTTCAATCATATATTTACGAGGGTGATCCCCTTTTAACAAAAAAAACATATAGTTCAATTATTATGTTTTGATAGTTATCAACTTTGAATATCCAAGGATGCGTAAAGGTCGGTGGGTTCAAACCCGGATTAGTGGGTCAAAAGATCGGAAATCACGGTTGCCCAAAAAAAATGATGCTCAATATTTCCAAATCTTTAAGAAAACTACGCGCGAGTTTAGAGTATAATTATTATGTGAATCCCTACAAGACCAAGTATATTAGAAGCCACCTTTCTTATCCGGAATCAACTGAGAGCAAATTTGATGTATTTGTTGAGCTACACTAGATATATGACTAGAAAAGAAGTAATGAACATATATAAACTATGATAACAATCGAAAAAATGAGAAAACTGTCTTAAGATGATTATTGTGGTTGTTGTTCACGCGATTTAAGCCACTCTATATGTCCAAGAAAGTATAATTGAAGACGAAATAGGTACACAAAGTACATGGTCTCTTCCAACTATTGAGCTCAAGCTTTAGAAAAAAAAAGAAGATAGCAACTAGACATAGGCCCAGTAGAATTGGGCTCAAGTGATGCATTTCTTTATATTCAGGCCCAGTTTTATCTTATGACGTTTGTTATATGCTTACAAATATGTAAATTCTTAATATACACAATGAGCATTCAAAAATTTGTAGTGATCGGCATAATGAGTTTGCTAAAGAACCCACGGTCGTAACAGTATAATAATTAAAAAATACTTTTAACTTTACCTCCATGACCAAAAAACGTTATTTAGATAAATAAAGGCTAACCCTTTTTTCTTAAAAAAAAAATCACATGTTGTTTTAGTTCAATGCTTAATCATTTACAATCTTTCGATTTTAAAACGAGAACAACATATACTTTCATGTTATCCAAGATGTTCCCTTCATAATTCGTGCTCCAAAAACACAAAATTTGTTCGCTTCTAAACTTCAATTTGGAGTTCCATGTAACAAATAGTTCTTTCACTTACTATTAAGAACTCTTGCATTATGTTTATGAAAATATTTTGTAACATTTAATACTAACACTTTATCCCACATTGGCTAAAGAAAGAAGTTGTTTGTTAGATATATAGTATAAGTGTATGTGTACTAATTGTGTTGAGAATGGTATAATGTTTTCGGTCACTTCATCGTTGTCGGGTTGGAAAAAATCCATCAATCTTGAGATAATCCGAAAACTCATATAAAATCTTAACTTTTTTTCTTTTAATTCTAACACAGTTGAAGGTTCGATCATAACGAGGATATCCTTCGGAATGTATTTTTGTTATAATGTGGTCTTAAACAAATACAACAACAATAGTGGCAATTAACAACTACTATTTCAATTGTCATGATACTTAGAGTTAGAATAATCAAGAATTTTTAAAACCATAGATCCATACTAAAACAATATATATATCCCCAAATATTTGAGAAGACCATGCACGAGTTTAGAGTTCAATTATTACGAGAATCTCCGCAAGACCAAGTATATTAGATGTTTCCTTTCCTATCCGGAACCAACTGAGCTACACATTGACGACGAAGGATTATCAAAATCCTGGCCATAACCTCCTATAAATATTGTATTTCTAGCGAGCTAATCTTAAGATGAGCCACACTTGATGACTAGAATAGAGGAAATGAGCAGATTTAAACTAGGAAAGCAATGGAAAATAGGAGAAATTTTTGTCTTATGATGATATTGCCGTTGCCGTTCACACAAATTAAGCTACTATACGTCCTAAGAACATATAGCAAATATTTTGATTTTTTTTTTCATGAAAGTCATGTTGTGGATGAATGATTTATATTGGTGGTGTATGAAATAATGTTAGTATGTTACTATACAAGTGAAGAGTCAAATGTAGTCCAATTATTAGGCTGGAGCCTTTGGGAAAACAAAAATGAGAAACACCAAGTTGGTATAAGCCCAAGCAATATGGGTTAAAGTGATGAACAATGAACAACTCAATGAATAAAACTCGTACATTATTTCTGCAAGTTTATAAAAGATTGTCTAGCTGCTTATCTTTCGATTTTGACATAAGTGCTCATCTTATAAGCATTTTCGTCCTAAAATTTTCCTAGCTACTTGCGAACCTAAATATGTACAATCATAATTTACACATTGAGCACTCTAAAAAAGGTTTAGCGATCAGCATAATAAGTTCTCCACATAAACGATCTCGAATATATAGATTTTTGCATAAATATTTTCATGAAAGGAAGCATGAATATGGAGTGAAGCATGAAGATTCACCAGGAAGCATAATATTGAGGTGTAAACAAAGTTATAGCAGATTTTCTTTTTCAGTGGTATAGATTGTATATCTTAATACGAAGGGAAAATTCACCAGGAAACAAAATATTTTGAAATGTGTGTAGTATTAGTTTTTACCAAAAACTATATATATGTAGTATCGGTTTGTATCAATAACTTTATATGTCGTATGTCTTAATTTTATTATATTGATGTTTCATTCATTTGTTATGCATGTAGACATTAATTTTCTACTATTACAAGTACCATTTTTTTATATGGACACTTTTTCTAACTTTCTAATCATAATCATTATATCCCACATAGGTTTAAAGGTAGAACTTGTTTGTTGTGTCGCATGTTTCGGTGAAAAACATTTTCATTATTAATATCCGATAGCATAAGCGGAAAAAGTATTTATTATTTTTTAGGAAAGAGTGGAGAACAATTAAATTGTTCAAATCATTATAAAAAGTAAATGAAATGAAAAGTTAGCAAATGGAAGTGAAGTAAATTAACTATTTAAGCAATCTCATACATGAGATTTCTATTTGTGAGACTTTTTATAACATTCTATCTCACATAGACTTAAGATAGAAGTTGGTGGTTACTAATATACACATAGTGTATTTGAGTCAAATGTGTTAAGAATAGTATTATGTTTTCAGCTATTCCACTATCTATCAACTAAAAGAAATTGATAAATCTTGAAAAAGGGAAAACTGATATAAACTCTTAACTTTTTACTTTATTTCTCTAATGTGAAATGTATATGGTGGTAGAGACCACTTTAATCTTTAGTTTCACACACGTTACAAAGGAACACATATTTTTAAAAGCCAATAAAGAAATGATACATATGTAAAAATGAATTAAAATGTGTTTTTTCTATTTGATTAGATTGAAAAAGGATTGCTAAAAGATTTTTTATAACAAGAATGAAAATGACGTGCAAAGTAAATCTATGACTAATTTAATGAAACAAGTTTTTTTTTCTTAGAAGCCAATAAGTGGAAACGCATACATGTTAACACATAATATGACTCACATTATTAGAATATGATTAGATTTTGAGACATAATATACTTACACACGTACATGTTAACATGACTCACATTACGTGAATAGTTTCATTTACGCAATGAGATATTACTTGTTTTAATTTACTAAAAAGGTTGTGATGACGGAACTAGCAAGCCATATGTATGCTTTGAGATTGATACGGTAAGTGGTTAGCTCGTGGTGGCCTTCATCAGCTAGTGGTTTGAACCACGAGCAAAATTAACGTTTTTTTTAGCAATGACTGCAGTGACCAAGAGAGTGATGAGAGGATAAACGGATTTGGTGCTAAACTGATAGCAGTGATGGACGATGGTCGTAATAGAGGCATTGATATTGCTTGTGTTTTGTGTCCAAACTGTGGGGCTGCTATTCAAAATTGTAATCATCTTTTCTTTGGCTGCTCGATGTCTGTGGATTTAGCTCGGTTGATTGGTCGATGTTGGAACATCCATATCCATAACTTTGGTGATCCTTCTTCATGGGAAACGTGGTTCGACGGTCTAAATCTCTCTAGTCTGCAAAAGAATTTTGGAAGCCACTTTTGTCTCAATGTGGTGGCATATTTGGAAGTTCAGGAACTCGTCTCTTTTCTCCTCAAAGAAGCCTCGTAAAGAGATGATTTTTGATGATATTGTTTCTCATACTTTCTTTTGGGTGAGTAATAGGTGTAGAAAGTTCAATGTTAGTAGCGTTGCGTGGTTAAATGATCTGCTAAATGCTTTATGATGTTTTTTCTTTTAGTCTAGCTTCTTGCTAGCTCCTTTTTAATAAGAACAATAATGAGGTCCAAAATAACCACTAGTCTAGCTCCACAACCAAAATATGTCTCATCCATAATTCAAACACGTATTGAAACAATTTATAAAGTAAACATTATACTCTCTATGAGTATAAGCACAAATGTCAAAGCTTAAACATTTTATAACCTTCTATTCTTTCATCTTATCCCACATAGGTTGGAGAGAGAAATTGTTTACGACTAATATACCATAATGTATGCGAGTCTTATGTGTCTAGAATAATATGATGTTTTCAGTCAATCATAACTTTGGCGAGTTAAAAAACTTAACTTTCCGTGTTTGTGATGCCTGAAAACTCAAATGAACTCTTAACAATTTTTGAAATCGGTTCACCGTAAATCATGTTTCGGTGGAAATTACTTTATTTTTGACTGTTTTGCATGTAGGTAGTGATTCTTTTGAGCAAGATCTATATAGAAAGTACCGAAGTTCATTTCTCTCTATTCTTATCGAAGATGGTAAAAATATGGTTTAAAGATCCTAGTTGCCACTAATGCAAGTATATATCTACAGTGCACCATCTTTCACATCAATGATGCCTTCTTAGAGTATGTTTTTTAAAACATCCTTTCAACACGCCAAAATTTTCTAGTTTGGGGTTGGTATAGTTTAAATGATTATATAGCAGATTACATGGGTATGTCCCTATGTTGGGACGAGGTCGGGAAAATAAGTTGAAAAGGCCCTTGAGCAAATGCTTAAGAAAATAATATTTATCATATTACTTATCCATGTTAAATTCTAGTTCGGGTCTGTTTCACCTTTGTTGGATTGGTTGGGTCAAAGTCCATACTTAACTAGGAGTGTACAAAACGTGGATCGGTATCGAGGAGAAGAGATACATGCTTGCTTTGTGTTGGGTTCAGTAAATACCCAAACCCCTTAATCTAGGATTTGAATAGAAAATAGCCCAAGTGTCTAGTCCGTTAAACACTAACAGGTCACTGAGTGCATAGTCTCTCAGTGAGCCATCTTCAGGATATTCAGTACGAGGCAACAAGATAGTCTCTCCACTCAGCAAGGCGGAACTTAAAGGGTGAAGACTAAGTCAAGAAGAAGATGGTGGATTCAGTGAGTGATGAAAATAACTCACTGAATCCCTAAGACTCCTCTCCAACTACTTACACTGAAGACAAACTGAAGTAGAAGACTGAAGGATGTAAAGAGTGAAGAATGAGCGGGACAAGGCGGGATAAGTTTGAATCAGATAAGACGAAGTCCTTATCAACCAAAGTCAACTTTCCCTGAATAGCAAAAGATCAGGCTCAGTGTCATCACTGACCTTAGGAAAGTAGTCTTGTCTCTTACCTAGAATAGCCTTTGTAAACAGAGACAAAATGCATCAGTATTTTGTCTTTTGTAAGATGTCAGTTTGTCACTTAGGAAAGATTTAAAACTCATACATGTATAAATAGCATAAGAGATGGAGTGAAAAAGTTAAGCTTGTGAATTGTAAAAACACACATACACGTGATAAGGTTTTAAAAGGTACCATTTTGAGGGGTCGTTTAAGTCCTTATTTGATCACTTTTGTATCCGTTATTGCTTAATATCGTTCCTTTTCACTTTTTAGGTCTCTTGAAGGCAAAATGCTGGAATGGCACTTATTTGGACGAAAAGGCGCGAATATACGAAGAAAATGGCCAAAGTCAGAATCGAGACACTCAAAGCTGCTGAAAACAGAAGGCGACGGCGTCAAGTGTTAATTGCAACGCCGTCGGAGGATTTTTGTGACGATACAGAAGCCAAAAACCCTATTTTCAAGTGACGACGTCGGGCTTTAAAAGAGTAGGCCGTTGCTACTCAGACGGCCTAGATGCGACCCAGACGACGTCAGAAGCTGAAGAGGACGGCGTCACAGACATAAGGTGACGTCGTCGCAAGGTTAACGTGGCCAAGACGAAACCCTAATGATGGCGACACGACGGCGTCACAAAACATAAGGTGACACCGTCGCATATGTAATATTATATATAGAATCCGAATTTTTCAGTTTTTGAGAGAGTCTTTTTGGGAGTAAAAACCTAAAACCGAACCAAGGGTGTCTTGTACAGTATTTTAGGGTTTCAAACCCTATCTTACATCAAGATAAGTATTTACTTCATCAATTCAATTATGTCTTTGATTATTTGTGTGTATGTTTGCATGTTCTCCATGTCCGGCTAATTTATTTGTGTGTTTACTTAGGGAGTATGAAACTTAATTATTGAATATTGATTGGTTGTTTCTTATCTTAGTTGATTAATGATCTAGTAATGCGATAGGTCATTCGTTGTGTATTTAATGCTTGATTCATCTTTGTGAACCTTAGAATATAATTACCTGAGTAGTTGTAAGCTAAACCATCCAAAGAGTGCCTTAGAGTAAGAGTTTATTATCCCTAGTGGGTTTTGTAGACGAGACCCTTTGGTAAGTTCAAAGAGTTAGGGACAAACGCATACCCTACAACTTTAGACACACAACGCAACTAAGAATAAGACGTGACAACTCAACCATCAATAGGAGATAATTAAGGAGTAGTAAAACCTAAGTAAACACATCTTTAAACTATCATACGAGCACACATTAATTAGACATAGACTACCACGACCTTAGTTTAGATAATTAGATAATAGTAGAGTAATCGGTAGAAATACCAACCCCCCAAATCCAATATCCGAGATTCGTACTTTTCAATTTCCTAAAAAACATAAAAAAGATAAAAAAATAATCTTCCTCAACCTTAACCTTAGCGTAGTAACTTCTCACTAGCATTCCTATTCCCCTAGAGAACGATATCAATACCCGTGGCTTACCCTAATACTACACTACAACGATTAGGTTCACTGCCTAGGGTGTTGAAAAACTTGCTCGACGAAAAGGAAGTTCCTTTGACCCCGAACGCGCTGCGTAAGCGTATCAAGTTTTTGGCGCCGCTGCCGGGGAATAGAATAGCTAGTTAGTAGTCCACCTCGTTTAGGTTCTTTGCTTGATTCCTATCAAGTAAATTTTTTCTCATTTTTAGCTTCCTCTTAGTCTATCCCCCTTCTTCGTGACCTTTGTTCGTAACACCCATCACTTTTCATCATGGAAGATGATAACCAACCACCACTCATCAACCCACCACCAAATGACCCGCCAAGAGCCCGTACTCTTGGTGAATACTCGAGACCAAGCCACTTAGGCTATAGGAACACCATTGAGCTTCCCGACAAAGCCCAAACTACGGCCCTGCGATCCGACACCATCCGGTTGGTGCAAAACGGATGTGAATTCCATGGACTTCGTTCCGAAGATCCAAATCAGCATCTGAGGGATTTCCTCAAAATTGTCGATTCCATCGACCTTGATGCTACTACTCGGGAGACCACGCGCCTGCGTCTTTTCCAATTCTCTCTGCGGGACCAAGCTAGTAATTGGCTTGAGCGACTTTCCGCCGGCTCAATCTCAAGTTGGGATGATCTTACCTCTCGCTTCCTTGCTCAATTTTTTCCACCAGGGAGAACCACTAAGCTTAGGAATGACATCTTGATGTTCCAACAACGTCAAGGTGAATCTCTCTACGAAGCATGGACCCGATTCAAGGACTTACTTCATAAAGTCCCTCATCACGGCATTGATCTTTGGCTCCAAGTCTAAATCTTTTATGATCATGTCAACTTCCCCACTAAGCGATCCATTGACCAAGCGGCCGGTGGAATACTTAGTGATCTCACGGCGGAAGAATCATGGGGTATAATAGAGGATCTTGCCCTCTACGACAACGAAAGTTGGGATGACCCCCGTGAGCTACCTAAAACCGTCAAGGCAATCTCCTTGCCTTCCATCAACTCACAACCTTCCGACCGTAGGATGATCGAACTTGAAGATCAAGTTAAATTCCTCATGAGTTCCTACGAAAATCCTAAGTCTTCACACCATGTGAACAAAGTTTCTTCCTCGTGCGAGCCGTTTTGTGATCCTCATAACACGCGCACTAGCACCCGATCCCTCGAACACGCTTCCGTTGACAACGCATCCTCGCGTATTAATGGAGCGGGAGGAAGATTCCCTACAACACCCGGACCTAGGAATTTCAATGAAACCCGTGAGGCATGGAAAAGCAAGCCCGACTTCTACTGGGGACAAACCAAAGAATTCACCTCTAATGATTTCTCATGGCCCCCACCTAACGGTCCTAACCGACAAAACATCGAAGGGATGTTGCAAAACCTAGTTGCGTCTCAAGAAACCCAAATGGCTAAGCTCTCGGACCGCTTTAACCACCAACAAGCCGAGATGGATAGGAAGATAGACAACCTTTTGAAAGCCATAGCCAATAGTGATAGGAAGGTTAGTGCTATCTCAACTCCCGAACCTTCAGGTATAGAGATTAAAGATCCAAGCAAGCTAACTAAGCACGTTCAATTCGTCAATACCATCGCCTTAGTGAAACCTGATAGAACAGATGACGAAGAGGACCATACGCTTGTGAATAATGAAACACCCGAGGAAGTAGATGAAGTAGACATTGACTATTTCAACAAATTTCCTACGGAAGAAGAACTATCTCGCCACCCTCACTTAGTGCGTGACCTCAGTCACATGTATGTTAGGAAAAGCCCTAGAATCAAGTTTGGGAACCCTTGGAATCTTAACATACCATGTTGCATAGGACACCTTTTTGTGGCAAAGGCCTACATTGATCGCAAATCCCCAATCAACATAATGACTAGCACCTACTACAATTGGATAATGAAGAAGCCTATCCCAACTAGGCAAGACCCCGATAATCCTAGGGATAAGTGCAATTTTCTTGGTAGAGTTAAGGGATTGCCCGTCTATGTAGGTAGTTTCACGTTCCCTACGGACTTCATAATTGTGGATGATATTAGCACGGCCATAGACCCTAGTTTGTCCCACGTTATTCTAGGAAAACCTTTCATAGAAAGCACCGGGATGACCTATGACCCCTCGTTATGAGTAGTGCGATTCAAGGATGAGACCGACGACATAGCTTACCAAATGCCGTTTAAGATTGAGAAGTTTTCATCACTCTCTAATGATGAAAAGGAACTTAAGCTGTCGGTCTATTATAGGAATGATAAGGATAGGGAAAAGGGAGTAGATTATGTTATGGCTAAGATTTTCGGGTTCTATAAGGATTGTTTGAACTTAGGACCGAAATATAGGACCGATTGGGGAGAGGATGAACTCTTAGAGAGATGCATCATAGGACACTTCTACAACGTGGAATCCCCCGGTAGAGACCGTCAAGAGGGCGGTAATGAGAAAACGTAGGAGTACGACTACGAGTCTAGCTACAAGACTCTTAAATAAAGAAAAGCGCTTCGTGGGAGGCAACCCATGCTTAATTGTTAGCTTGTTAGTGTCATATATCTTTTATTAATTGTTTATCCTCATGTTTAAATTTGTAAAAATGCTTTATTTTGTTTTTAACCTCGTCTTAATTGCATATAAAGGTATTTTACATAAGGGATAAGTGTAGGGAGGATTACACACGTTTTCAAAAGAAACGTAAACATGAGAATAACAATTAACTAAAAGATATATATGTTTGTTTGTTCGAGTCAAATGCTTGTATCGAGTCATAATGGATGTTTTCGCAGAAATTTTTCCAGATTCTAAAGATGTAAATTTTCCAGAATTTTTTTCAGAAAATCGTAGAACAGTTTTTGTCAGGATAACCTGACGGCGTCAGGATTGCAACCTGACGGCGTCAGGAAGGAGTAAAAACATCAGATTACTTTTTCTCGTTTTCTGAGCTACTTATAAATTTTTGGAATTTTCCAGGTCTTAATTTTCTTAGAAATTCTGTAAACATCCATTCCACAAGCATTATATCCTAGTTTAAATTGAGTCTTATATATATTATTACCGCCGATTTTACGCGAAGGTTTCGTTTGTTTTCTTCAAGTGTGCAGGTTTAATTTATCAAGAAGAAGTTACATAAGATTGTGGAGCTTTTCACAAATAAATTCTTCTTGGAAAGGATTTAACCACTACTTCACACACGGATCCTACCGAGCTAATCAGGAGAGTATTAGTTTCTTTCGTTTTTCATTACCTTCTTTTATCATAACTTTGATACTTTCGGGGAACATTGGGGACAATGTTCAGTTTAAGTGTAGGGAGGGAAAATAAAATGGGAACTTTGAAACTATGCTTATCCTTGATTATTTGCTATGTTCAATTGTGATTGTGTAATAAACCATGAGAAAATGTCGGTTAGGGTAATTTTGGCACCAAATTTAAAAATTTTCATGACATATAGGAGTGGGCCATTAGTCTTAACAAAAGCGTCTCACGGATAGGAAGTTATATGACTAGCACAAAACCCTTTACCACCCAAATTCCACCCAAAATGTGAGGATCGCCCTTAGATTAGTAGGAATTAAAGCATTCATCTTTAATGCTTAGAGTGTGAACCGGTAGTATATTAGATTCTAGAACTTGTTTTGTGATACATTCCGAGATCGTAAGTGAGACTACACTTGTGTAGTTAGGAATAACTAAATGATAAGAGGCATTAGGATAACCCTTGTTTGATACCCGTAATATAATTACTTCTTCCACATCGGTTGAGTAATTCCCCCACACCCTTTGCGTTGTACTCATCTTTAGTACACGATACCCCTAGTTAACCCCTCAGAGCCTATCCTTTTCGCGGTTCTCGTGATGTTTCGGTTTTTCCGGAATATCAATGAAGAGCATTGTTTACACCCCGCCCCAAATATACACCCAAATCGCCTTAGCCTACCCCTTATGCACTCACTTTTAGTGCAAATGTTTGTTATCACCCTAAACCCTTAGTTCAATTATCTGGTTGCTTGCATGAGTTGCTAAGTCGAGTCATATCCTTTGTATACAGTTTTGGGACGATTGGGATTCATGGGAAAAGTTAAAGTTTATGAAATGACGGGAAGGGAACGTTAAATTCAAATTCCCTTTGTTTGCGTAATAATGTACCCCAAGTGTTTTGATCTTTTCAATTCGAGTCAAATTAGTGTTAGAGTAATAAAAACTCAAGTGTAGGGATGTGCCTATAAATCCCTATCATTTTGATGTTAACGTAGAGGATGGTAGAGTAAAAGTGTATCAAAAAAAAAAAAAAAAAAAAAAAATCGAAAAAAAAAATAGAAAAAGAGAAAAAGAAAAAAATAGAGTGTAAAAAAAAAAAAAAAAAAAAAAAAAAAAAAAAAAATACGGGCTACCATCCTACATCTATCCTTTAAATTTATGTTTGTTTATTTCCGTTACCTAGAGTTTTAGAGTGTCGAGTCTTGGCTTAGCAACGCCATTCTTCGTATGCATTTAACATAGAGATTTTTGACTTACCACCACTAAATAGCCTATCCCACCAAACCCTTGTTTCCCTACCGTAAGCCTAATATTACAACCCTTTAAAAGGCCTCTTTGATAGTCTTTCCTAGGTGCTTACGCCAAAGCGATGGAGGTTTGATCTATTCTCAAGCCTATGGTAATCTGTGTACTAGGACCGGTTAATGAGTGTTTATCTTCCATTTCCTATGTTATATTTCATATATACACCCGAGAGAGATGTAAGTATCCAAACACCCCATGTGAGGTGCTAGTATGTAATTTCCGTGCTTGTTATGACTTTTGCGGGGCTTATATGTGTTGTGGACCGTTTTAAATCAATGCTTTATGACCCCTAACTTATAAATTAATTGGCTAAAAGCACATTTGCTTGAGGACAAGCAAATAACAAGTGTAGGGATATTTGATAAGGTTTTAAAAGGTACCATTTTGAGGGGTCGTTTAAGTCCTTATTTGATCACTTTTGTATCCGCTATTGCTTAATATCGTTCCTTTTCACTTTTTAGGTCTCTTGAAGGCAAAATGCTGGAATGGCACTTATTTGGACGAAAAGGCGCGAATATACAAAGAAAATGGCCAAAGTCAGAATCGAGACACTCAAAGCTGCTGAAAACAGAAGGCGACGGCGTCAGGTGTTAATTGCGACGCCGTCGGAGGATTTTTGTGACGATACAGAAGCCAAAAACCCTATTTTCAAGTGACGACGTCGGCCTTTAAAAGAGTAGGCCGTTGCTACTCAGACGGCCTAGATGCGACCCAGACGACGTCAGAAGCTGAAGAGGACGGCGTCACAGACATAAGGTGACGCCATCGCAAGGTTAACGTGGCCAAGACGAAACCCTAATGACGGCGACACGACGGCGTCACAAAACATAAGGTGACGCCGTCGCATATGTAATATTATATATAGAATCCGAATTTTTCAGTTTTTGAGAGAGTCTTTTTGGGAGTAAAAACCTAAAACCGAACCAAGGGTGTCTTGTACAGTATTTTAGGGTTTCAAACCCTATCTTACATCAAGATAAGTATTTACTTCATCAATTCAATTATGTCTTTGATTATTTGTGTGTATGCTTGCATGTTCTCCATGTTCGGCTAATTTATTTGTGTGTTTGCTTAGGGAGTATGAAACTTAATTATTGAATATTGATTGGTTGTTTCTTATCTTAGTTGATTAATGATCTAGTAATGCGATAGGTCATTCGTTGTGTATTTAATGCTTGATTCATCTTTGTGAACCTTAGAATATAATTACTTGAGTAGTTGTAAGCTAAACCATCCAAAGAGTGCCTTAGAGTAAGAGTTTATTATCCCTAGTGTGTTTTGTAGACGAGACCCTTTGGTAAGTTCAAAGAGTTAGGGAGAAACGCATACCCTACAACTTTAGACACACAACGCAACTAAGAATAAGACATGACAACTCAACCATCAATAGGAGATAATTAAGGAGTAGTAAAACCTAAGTAAACACATCTTTAAACTATCATACGAGCACACATTAATTAGATATAGACTACCACCACCTTAGTTTAGATAATTAGATAATAGTAGAGTAATCGGTAGAAATACCAACCCCCCAAATCCAATATCCGAGATTCGTACTTTTCAATTTCCTAAAAAACATAAAAAAGATAAAAAATAATCTTCCTCAACCTTAACCTTAGCGTAGTAACTTCTCACTAGCATTCCTATTCCCCTAGAGAACGATATCAATACCCGTGGCTTACCCTAATACTACACTACAACGATTAGGTTCACTGCCTAGGGTGTTGAAAAACTTGCTCGACGAAAAGGAAGTTCCTTTGACCCCGAACGCGCTGCGTAAGCATATCAACACGCAAGCCATCTTTTCACTCCTCCAAATACAACTTAATCCCTGAGATAGCTCAGTGGGTTCTAAGAGTTGTGCTCAGACTTAGCCTGAGCTTAGAGAGGAGTCACCAAACTTTGTTATTTCAATCCCAAGTACTGTTTCGTAAGTACTTGGGTAACGTATTCTTTTTTATTGATTTCTAATAAAGAATATGATGTTGAAAATTACTTTGTGTGTTTTACTTATGTTAATTTCAGTCATTGTTCACTATTAACTTGTTTTATATTCTTAAACTGTTTTAAACGATAGTGAACGGGGAACAACAAGTGGTATCAAAGCATGGATAATTATAAAACATTTTTTTAGGCCGCTCTAAAAGTTTTTAAATTAGGATCCTAAATGGCTGAAATTGATATACCCCAACTAGTCGATAAAAAGGGTGGAGCTTATTCAGTTGTTGCCCCTAGACTTGAAGTTGGCAAATTCAACAAATGGAAAAAGTGAATGCTTTGCTATTTGATTGGGATGGAACCTTATTATATCAAGTGTATAAATGAAGGTCCATTTGTCCCAAAGACTGCTGAAGGTTTGCCTAAACCTGAAGCTCAGTGGACCCAGGATGAAAGGAGAGTGGTCAACTAGGACCAAAGACTCAAAAATATCATAATATCTTGTCTTTCTGACGATATCATGAAGTCTGTTATAAGCTGTAGTACAGCTAAACAAACCTGTGATGACCTAGTTCATAGTCATGAAGGACCATCTGATACCAAGGAAAACAGGATAATTGACCTGAAACTTGAGTATAACACCTTCAGGGCTAAGGACTCAGAAACTCTCTCTCAAACTTACACCAGGAAAAAAACCCTTTTAAATGAACTATCAAATGATGGTGTTAAGTTAGGGCTGAGCAAATGACCCGAATGGACCGGACCAACCGACGGACCGACCGAGACCGGACCGGACTGGACCGGGCCGGACCGACCACATTCGGTCCTGTCCTCGGTCTCGGCTTTTGGCTAATTCGGTTCTCGGTCCGGTCCGGTCCGGACCACAAACCGACTAATTTAGGCTAATTTGGCATTGTTGGACCGGACCGACCTGACCGACTCGGACCAAGACCGGACCGACCACATTCGGTCCGGTCTCGGTCTAAGATTTTTGCCAAAATCGGTCTCGGTCCGGTCCGGTCTTGGCCGGTCCGGTCCGGTTTATAAACCGTGCTCACCCTTATGTTAAGTTGTCCAAACATGAAATCAATGTTGGTTTTGTCAACAGTCTCCCTGAGAAGTAGTTGAATTTCTCTCAGGGACTTAGGAATGCTAATCATATCCAGAATCTTGAGCTTCCTGAAATTTATGGGAAATTTGTTTATGAGGAAAACCTCATCAACAGACGATACCCTGACTTAAAGAAGTCTTAGGAAGTCAAGAAATCCCTGACCACCACCTCATCACCAATATCAACTGCCTTCTATTCAAACAATGTTGTTCAAGATTTTTAGGAAAATTCTAATGATGATCCTGATGAGAGATCAAGTGAGGAATACCTAAATGACCTGAACACTGAATTTCAGGAAAGGGCACTCCTTGCTAACTCTCGAAGGTTTATAAAAAGAAACAAAGGTTTTTCAAATGCCAAAGCAAATGAGGACACTGAATGCTTTAAGTGTCACAAAAGAGGTCATTTTGCAAAAGACTGTTTTTCAAAAACAATTTCTGAACCCTCTTATAAACCATCAGGGTCAAATCAGTCCTCAGGCTTTAGCAAATTTCAACCAAAAATCTATTAGTCTCATCAAAACTTTCAAAACAAATCTGATCAAAACAAAACTGTTGATTTTGAAGCTAAGTATAAGAAAGTCAAAGCTAAGCTTGCATTGCTCGAGGCCAGTCCCTCAGAAACAACAAAAAATGTTCAATCTGTGCAGGGTAAAAACAAAGGCCTTGTTGCTGAAACCTTTGACTGGGATGAAGAGCCAGTGTCATCAGATGATGAAATGGTTTATGTTAGTGCACTGATGGCCCTCTCAGAAGAGGACAAGCTGGCTGTTGGAAAGAATCATGCCAGGAATGGAGAATGGGTCAATATCACAATGAAGAAGGTAAATATTCTACTATCTATGGATGATGACTCTGATTGGCAGTCTTACATGAATTATCTTAATGTTGACCTTAAGTTCGTAGAGGAGCAAAGACTAAATCTTTTTTCAAAATACAACAAGCTAAGTTTTGAATTAAACAAGTGTAGGGATGAACTGCTTCTTTTAAAACAAGCTAAGCTTGAGGCTGTCACTTTGCAAATTCAAAACACTGAACTAGTTAAAAGAAATCAGGCTCTTCAAGACGAACTCAAAAAGGTTCAAGATATTCTTGATAGTTGGACTGCTAAGAATCCCAGGGCCTTTGATGCTGTGGGAGCCCCCAGTAGCAAGAAGAGAGTCTTAGGTGAAGATCATCTTCCTGACTCTCTCAACAAAGACCAGGGTCCTAAAACATTTGTGTCTGGTGGTATGATTACCAATATGTTGACTACTCCCAAACCAAGTGATTGGATTGAAAGGGTCAATCCTGAGAGTAAGTTTCCAAATTTCGATTCTGGAAGGATTCTGGAGCCTGAAAGCCAAGCTCCAAAGAGCATGCTTGGACTCCCTGATGTACCCAGTAGTACTGAACACATCTCTGAGTCTGAAGCAGAATCTCAAGCACCGCTTCCACCACTGAAACCTCTTCAGGGTGCTGCACCAAGCTCTGAGCTTACTCTATTACAATTCAATCCTCACTCACCAAAAGAAAGCTCTGGACTTGGTAGAACCATCATGAAAAGACCAACAAAACCAACTCAACAAGAGTCTACTCCTACTGAGACTTCAACATCCTCTGTTCCCACTGAAGCTGACCAAATTCAGCAACTGACTGAGCTTGTGAGAAAGCTGACTGAAAAGATGGAATCCATCGAAAAAGCTCCTGATTCAATCAAGGAAACTAAGTCAGCCTCATCTAGCTCATCAAAGTCAAAATCCACCAACAAAACCAAACATAAGTGTGAGTTGTGTCATTACACCAGCCATACCACTGACAACTGCTATAGAATCCTTTTTTGCATGATCTGCAAAAAGGGTGATCACATAACTGCGGGGGAATATTATATGACAAATAAGGCCCAAACCCGGTATGTGGGGTTGGGTCCGTTAGGGTTTTATTATGTATTATCTTTATATATATCGTATCAATAAAAGATATTGCCCACGAGAAATTATGTAGTCTAACACATACTAGACAAAGTTTCATGTTCAAAAGAGTACTTTGTTATGATTTCATTATAAGCATATAGCAACGACATAAAATATAACTGTAAAACCCTAAAAATACGAAACGTGTTAAAAGACTAAAATACCCTTGGAATCAAAATTTATTAAATACGTAAAATACATTGAAGATTTATTTAACGAAATTAAAATCGAACTTATGAATAATTAAAAACCTAACGAACATAATTAAGAAATTTACATTTTTACGACGAAAAGTTAAATGTCACGCAATATAAGTTTTGGCTTCATTCTTCGTTTATTTGTAATCAACTTTGGGCCGCTAGTTAGCTTTGGATCCGGTTGGATTTTCGAGTCGCGAGCCTAAGACCTTGGGCCGTGTTTGTTTGTCTCGTGGACTTCAAGCCAAGAGCCCAAAAGCTGGGCGTTTTCTTTTGTTTCGGATGGGTTGAGCCGAAGCCCACACTCAAACCCATAAGCCGACAAGTATATATACTCTTCATTAGTCCCTCATGCAAACCCTAGTTTTGTTAAGTACGGTATTGTTTTTCACCTCCTTCTCCGATTGGACCCAAAAGACAGCCAAGAAAGGTTGAAGCTGGTGGATGCGTAGGTCTTTGATTCTTCCTGCTAGTCCTCGTTAACGTTTGCCTAAGGTACCATGCGCATGATCTTTTCATCTCTATATAGCCGACGATACAAATTAATAATGAAGCCAACTTAATTTAATATGTACGCTACATAAGTCATAAAAGATCATGTAGGTACGTCGTATGCATGTAATGTTTACATTCTGTTGTGGGAAAATCTTGGGTTCGTGGGTTTGGTTATGTGGTTTTTATGTCATCACGACAACTTTGTGAGCGTGTGTACATGTGTGCCTCGAGTCTACGTGGTATATATGTGATCTTGAATACGTCGTGTGATGGTTACGATGTGTACAAACTATCTTGATAGGTCCTGGCATGTGTCGCGTGAAGTTTAAAACTCGTATGATTTAAGTAGTCTAAAAAAAACTTGTTGCAAACTGTTTTAGAAACAGCAGAGGGTCTCGATACCCATATATGGGTAGTTTCGGGTGTATGTCTCGTTTACGTTGTGGTAAAAGTATTGAGCACATATATTAAAAAGTCGAATATGGTGTCGCATGCATGTGTAACGGGTTGGTTCGGGTATGGTTCATGGACTGTTTGTGTTTCGTTAAGTTGGGTGTCGACTAAATGACATGGTGAAAGCAGTGGTGTTGTATTTGGGTCAAGGGTGCATGGTCGAATGAGAGTGTGGGTATATGAGAGTTGGACCGAATATGGGGTTAATAGGTTGGGTGTGAATGAGTCGACATGTGTGGGTATTTGTGTAAAGGCATGCATGAAATTGGTCATTTAAAATCCGTAACATGTCAATGTAATGTGTATTTAATATGGTGCTACAAGTTTGAGAAGAACCTAGGTCATAATTATGAGTTGATTAGGGTAAAAGCTGGGTGTGTTGATTCGGTATTTCATGTGAAAATAGTAAGTTCTGAGGTCATTAATAACCGTTGATTAAGCATATAATGAGCTAGTACTAAGTGTGTTGTACGCATGCGTAAGTTGTGATTTTATGTAAGGAACTAAGTGTCACGAATTAAAAGTATTGCATGCATGGTTTCATTAAGTTGTGTTCGAACAATGTTACGTGTGGGTCTTGGTCAATCATGTAAGGTATAGAAGTTTGTGTAAACTATTTTGGAAGAGAGTCCTAAAATCCGTTCTTGACATTTATAAACCCTATACGTTGAAAGATGATCATATAAGTCCTCAAATAAGATATTTGTCATATTAAACCCTTAAGTTTACCGTTTGTCATTTGCAAACCGTAAGTTTGACTAATTAATGAGTAAGACTCTAAAATGTTGGAAGTCCGTCTGTCACTAAAAATGAGAATATCCTAATAACTCCAAGAATATTAATGAGATTAATCCGTTATAACTTTAATGATGCTAATAAGTATTAAATAAATCGTAATCCGTGTAGATTCGTTGAAGGATACGTGACGTTATATCTTCGTGATTCACTCATTCGTTTGCTTTTCTCTCATTTGCTTTAAGGTACAGATATTCTGACCTTTTCAGTAAAGGTTCCTTATGACGTTCTTTTCGTTAGCTTTCTTATTTTACTTATTAGGGTTTCCCAATGCCATTGCTATGAACCCTTTTCTGATTGTTGGATCTGTTGCTTATCTGAACTTCTGTTTTTATTGAACCATGCAATATCTGTTTTGAACTTGTGTTATGAAGACTCTGATATGCATATTTGTTGAACCTCACTAAGTTTAATTATGAACTTCTAAATATGAATGTATGATTTGTGATTGTGATATGAACTTCTGACTTCTGAACATCTGAATATGAACCTTATGATATGAACTATCTGATATGTTATCTGTGACCTTGTGTTGATTATGATCTGTGTCATTTATGACAATCTGTTTGACCTAAGTTAGTTGATACCTGAGCCAAATATTAACTAGTAATGGGGGTTCCATGTCCGTATCAGTGATGCACCTCTGATATGACTCTAGGGCAGTAGAGTGATGTTCTGCCACGTCCATTTCTGTTATCTGTTTATTGATAGTAGGGCCACTATCTGTCTGCTGGGGCGTATGGATGCATCCTAGATCTGATCTGTTATCCGATATGATTTGTCTGATGAATGATGTCGTGTGCAATACGCGTCTTCACAAAACTCTGGGAGCTAGCTACTCCGAATTATTTCTGAGATTTTTTCTATATAATTATGATGTTTCTGATATGATATGTTCTGGGCTCGTGGTAGTTAACTAAACCCTTATCTGTTACTTCTGTGTTAAGTAATTTGTTATGATTCGGTATTTTCGAGTGGTTATATTATGTATTCTGATGTGATATGTTAGTGAATGTGCTCATGACGTATATGTTCAAGTGATTGCTAGTTGCCATGCTAGGATAGGATTAATATGTTTAAACATGATTCGTATATCTGATATTATGTTAGTTTATCGTTACGTGAATGCGTTGATCTGCGAGATGAATATGCTAGTGTACAATTGAGTGTTTTGGAAGTTTAGTATGTATGATGGTTCAGTTAATTTTATAAACCTTGTCTATCGGTTAGTTATATGTCTGCATATGTGACCTGTCATGTTAAAACTCTGCTGATGTTAAGATTTGATCTGAGAACTGGTTTAGCTTATGATATCTGTTCTGATAATTGCTAATGGCTATGTTATGACTTTGTCTATTTAGTTATAGTATGTCTACTGTGTTTTCTGACTGTATATGTGAGACTGCCATGATTTGACTGCTATTTCCGCTGCTGAAGTATTGAATTAAGTGTGTTAAATGTAGATTAATTGATTTGTACGAATGCCATGTTTATTTTCTAGAAATTGTTCCGTTAGCCCTTAGACTTTTCGTTTGGTTTATATGTAATCTATTATTCTTGATATGTTAAGTGTTTGGTTATTCTGATGTGTTTGCGTTTGTGTCATAAATGTGTTCTGAGGTGATCGTTAACTGCTATGTGTTTTTTGGATTTCTGTACATTTGTGCTTCCGCAGAATCCTCAATGATTCAGTATTCTCATTCCATTGTGATTTCGTTATTTGTATATTTGTTTCGTTTAGCTTTTGTTTCTGTTATATCTGTTCACTGGGCTTTGTAAGCTCAGCCGCATTTTCTTTTCCTGCGGCAGGTATTTAAGCATTTAAGATGAGCTTATGGGATAGCTGATCTGGGTTGAGAGTAGAGGCAAGAGCAAGATTTGAAATAGGGATCTTAGATTTATTTTGAATATCAAGTTATTTATGTTATCCTTTGTAAGTTTTATAAAGGCTTTCGCTAATGTATAGTACTTAAGGTTCTGATTTGAAACTGTATTTGTGATATCTTTACCCTTGTCGGGTTGGGGTGTTACAATAACTGCCCTGAATATAAAAAACATGCATCACTTCATATCGTTTCTAGAGCACTAACAACATTTATTTTCATGTTATTCAAGATGTTCCCTTCATAATTCGTTCTCCGAAAACACAAAATTAGTTCGTTTCTAAACTTCAATTTGGAGTTCCATGTTACAATTAGTTTTTTCACCAACAGTTGATAGATCTTGCATTATATATATCTTTCTTTCCATGTACATACAAATCTTTTATATGATACGAAGACTTTTCTAACATTTTATATTAAAATTTTGTCCCATATTGATTGAAGAAGGAACTTGTTGGTTAGTTACATACACTAGTCGTTTTGGGATATTGTGTCTCGAATAGTAGAGTGTCCTCATGTATGTTTTCTCTTGGAATCTATGCAAGTTCAACAAATTTGTAAAGATAACTTGTAAAACTTTCAGGGGGTGATTTACATGAATACTTGCATGAACGTCAAACTTTTTTTCTACAATTTTCTTTATTTATTATAGAACATGTTTTGGTGGAAACCATTTTAATTTTTAGTTTCGCATAGCTTAAGAAGTATAAATATGTTTGAAGTCAACCAAGAGTGACTAAAAGCTGAGAAAGAGTTTGAGTAACAATGATATTACTCAATTTTGACCAAGGGAGCATTAGTCTAATGGTTGAAGCACTTGTACTTGAGTCAATAGACTCAAGTTCAAGTCTCATTCTTGGCATTTTCTTCATATAGGTATCCACCTCCGCAAAACTTATGAGCACGCTGGAGATACTTTGTGGAATAAGAGCTCAGGGGTCCGAGTCTTGGCTCGTGTTCACTCCAGTTTGTGCCCCACTAGGCCAAGAGAGTTGCCGGAGCTATTCCTTGTGGGATGAATAATGGCTGATGCCAAAAGGCATCCGGAATCAGGATATTCCCGCCAATCTACACCTTTTTGTAGATATTACTCAATTTTGTTTTGATCATTATACGTAGTCAATGAAACGAATTAAACAACTTATTTCTTAAAACATTTTTGAAATTGGAAAAATCAATTTCTTTGCACATAAATGTTTATATATGAATATGGATTAATGTAGAGGTGGCTAAATGGTCAAATTTTTAAAAGATTTGGGCATATTTAGCCTCTTCCTTTTTTTGAAATGGGCACA
The DNA here is from genome assembly GCA_019973895.1 of Chrysanthemum seticuspe. Taxonomy (NCBI): domain Eukaryota; kingdom Viridiplantae; phylum Streptophyta; class Magnoliopsida; order Asterales; family Asteraceae; genus Chrysanthemum; species Chrysanthemum seticuspe. Next base: position 360,992,639 of record BPTQ01000009.1, read on the forward strand.
TATAGCCAATTGAAAACTTAAATGGGCACTAACGGGCACGTTTTTTCCCTCAATTGTAGAACATTACAATCGTTTAAAAAAAAATATTTTTTATATAATATATTAAGTTTTTTAAATATAAATAAGATATTACGTTTACGGAATTTATTTCGTCGTTTTAGGTATTTTATTAAGCGTTTTGTATAACATATGCCCGTTTAGCCCGTGCCCATTTAAGCGCATGCCCATTCTAGCCCGTTTAGCCCGTGCCCATGCCCGCCAGCCCGCCCGTTTTGCCACCTCTAGATTAATGCATGTAAATGATTATAATAAATATGGATTATTGTTACAAATAGCCAATGAAAGTATGTAAATTAACAATTTATGTTATCTCATACATATCTTAAAGGGCTAATGACTTAGAAATGCATCTAACTAATCAATGTTTGTTGTTCCATGTAGTTAACTTATTTTTTTGCCATCAAAATACAAACTTTTCAAATTTCGACATTTGTGTGGATTTTAAGACCATTTTACCCTTACCTTTTTCAGAATTTGAAGGGTAAAATGATTGTTTTACATAAACAAAATCTAATAAAGGTCAAAAACTTTAATGCTTTGTATTTTTTAGCAAAAAATAAAAGGGCAAATGATTGAAAAAAGTATCATACTTGTCACCATTTGCCTTTGTGGGTAGTGAACAAATTTTTTTGCTTTTCTGGGTACTTTTCTTTCAAATTCATCATTTTTAGGGTACTATGTGACATTTTTGCCCTTCGGGAAAAAAAAATCTATTAGCTAAGAGGGGCAAAAATGTCCAAAATTTTCGCAAAATACCCTAAAAATGATGAATTTGAAAAAAAAAAAAGTACCCACCAAAGCAAAAAGAATTTGTTTGCTACCTACTAATGGTGACAAGTATGATATTTTTTTCAATCATTTGCCTAAAATAAAATTACTACCCAGAACAACAAACAATGACAAGTTAAATCCATTTCGGAGTCATTAGCCCTATCTCAAATCTATTTATGAAAATTTTCATAGATGAAAACCTCACTCTCTATTTTGCATCTATGGAAACGACAAGAGCTCGATATAATACAAATGGTTACTTAATATTTTACCACAGTATGTTACATCATTACATATAGCAAACGTAAGTTGATCAGTTTCTATTATGATAAGTAAACGCTTACCCTTTTTTTCTTATAAAATATCACATGTTCTTATAACAACACTTAAACATTTGCAATCTTTCATTTTTAGAACAATAACAACATATAACTTTACGTTTTCGAAACTTTCCCCTTCATAATTTGTGCTCCAACCACATAAACTAGTTGCATCTAACTTCAATTTGGAGTTCCAACTAACTGTTAATTCTATCTTGCTATGAAAGGAAAGCGAAATATGAAAGCAAACTAAGAAACAATAAAAATATAAAAAGGAACCATGAAAGCTAACGTGCAAAATGCTTAAAAGTCGAAACTCGGGTTATGATAATTAACATGTCATATATATTGGTTGTGTATGAAATAGTGTTCGCTTAAGTTTAATGACCACTAACAGACCATCAACACTGTTATCCATTTTTTTTTTTTTTTTTTTTTTAAAGACACTTAATAAGAAGATTGGATAAACCAAAAAAAAATATATCTCAAAAAAATCAATTGATAAATACCCACACAGACAAACATTCATCCCTTTCCATTTCAGCTCAGTCGAGTCACATACTCACATATGCGACTGCTTCGTCTCTTTTTCCCTCATGCGACGCATCTCAAGTCGGGTGGTGTAACGGTGGCCGACACGTCGGTGGTGGCGACCGATCCTCTACACCAGGTCTTAGTATATATGTTACTATACAACAAGGGAAGAGTCAAATGTAATCCAATTAATAAGTTGGATCCTTTGATGAAAACAAGAAAGAGAATTTTTCACGTTTATAAAGAATTGTCGTAGCTGATTATACTAGAATCTTAAACACACGTTTTATAGTGCACTTGCACACGTACATGTTAACATGACTCGCATTATTAGAATAGTCTCATTTACGCAATGATTTTACTTGTTTTAGTTTACTAGTAATGAAGGGACTAGCAAGCCATGTATGATCTGAGAGTGATACGGCAAGTGGTTAGCTCATGGTGGCCTTCATCAGCTCGTGGTTTGAACCACGAGCAAACTTACGTTGTTTTTAGCAGTGACTGCAGTGATCGCATTGAAGTAAAGTAGATAAGAGTGATGAGAGGATAAACGGATTTGGTGCTAAACTGACGGTAGTGATGGACGATGGTCGTAATGACCACTCAATTGCTCTTAATATATCTTTAAGCAGCCCAATTAATCAATATTGGTTTCTCATGTACATCAAAACAATTCATTCGAAGGAATGCCGGTGATAGTCACAGGAATGTTACAAGGTGAAGAACTATCTCAATGCACAGTGATTTGTACTCAGCAGAACATGTTTCCAGACAAACCTAAACAAGTATCACAATATAACAAGATAACTTATAAAATAGCACATAGATTTCTATATAAACAATTTCAAATAAGTAAACGTAATCATCATTGGTTCTTTTATCCAAGTTGTTGCCTTTATGCTTCGTGTTATAAACACATAAAAGTAGCTTAGAAACTTCACTTTGATGTGCCATGTAAAATTTTCTTTCGTTAAGAACTCCTGCATTATCTCTTTTTTACCAATTTTTATGAAGATATTTTGTAACCTTTTATCCTAACACTCTATCCTACATAGGCTGAAGATAAAAGTTGTTGGCTATTAATATTCCATAATTATATGTGTGTACAATGTGTTGAGAATAGTATTATGTTTTCGGATATTTCAGTAACTGTCAGGTTTAAAAAATCTTGTCGGCACTGAAAAAACCGAAAACTCATATGATCTCTTAGCTTTTTTTCATTTCGTACTCTAAAACATGTTTTGTTATTTTTTATTTTTTATTTCACACACTTTAAAAGGATAACAAACAAACTGTGAAAACTAATAAAGAACCAATAGAGATATAAAATTGTGTCTAACGTGCAAAATAAATACACGTTTATAAAGAATTCTTTTGGTAAAATTGACATGAACATATTTTAATAGATGAATGTTTATAGTGAGGATATCTTTTCGAATATCTTATTTTCATCTAGTGATTTACATCTATTCGTTTAAATGTGATCTTACACGTATACAACAACGATAGTCACGAATAACAACTACTATTTCAATTACATGTTTAGGTACTTATCGACTTTGAATATTCAAGGATGCCTAATCCCGTCCATTTGATACACTCATACAACCACGTACGAATTACGAATACAATCGTATGTGGAATTTTGAAAAGCCGTGGATTTTAGAAGTCTCCTTGCAAAGTCTTCTCACTGGAAACCATGTGAGCTATACACCGGCCAAAATTTTTAGAGGTCTTGACCACAACTCTCTATAATTGTGGCATATCTTTCGAGTTAATGCTAAAGGAGCCACACTTGATGACTTGAAGCGAAGTAATTACTTAATGAGTTTTAAAATTATAACGAAGTTGTCGTTCACGCAATTTAAACCACTATTTCTCCTAAGAATATCTAGTTAAAAAATAGAGTTGAAGACCAAAGAATGACATAGAGGTCAGTGTTCCTGGTTGGATCCTACTGATTCAAAATTGGTCTTCAGTTTATGTATTTTACTCACCGTATCTTCGAATGATCTTTTATTTTAAAAACACTCGTAAGATATACCACTATACCCTGTCAAATATGGATATCAAGGCATTCACGAGTCCCGACCTCTTATGTTGCTGAAATGTTTTTAGCCATACGTTTAAAAGTTGGACCATATTAATCAAACCAAGGTATGGTTTATTACTTAATCAACTGTTTTACATTTGCTGCATGATGAGTTAACTAATCGCATCATGAACACAACAAGAGTATAATCTAAACCAATGAAATAATAATCTTCTCACTTACAACACGATACGTCTATAATGTCGCAAAATAATCTAAATATATGTCGATTGGAAAGGATATAAACTAAAAATATATGGAATATACTTGGTGTTATTGCAGTTTGATGTTTAAATTTTAGAGTAGAACACATAGCACGTGTACACTTTCACTCCTATTCTACCATTCTGGTATTATGATGAGATATTTGATACATATATAGACATATAGTTTGGTAATATATACATTCACGCTTTGAGAGTGATACGGTAAGTGGTTAGCTCGTGGTGGCCTTCATCGGCTCGTGCTTAGAACCGCGATCAAACTTAATATTTTTTTCTTTGTTGTCAGTGATTGCAGTGATTATGGTGAAGTGAAATAAAAGAGAGTGATGAGAGGATAAACGGATTTGGTGCTAAGTTGACAATAGTGATGGGCGATGTCGTAATGACCACTCAATTGCTCTTAATATATTTTCAGGTAACTCAATTAATCAGTTTTACTTTTTCATGATATTAGAAACTATCAGGATGGAATGCCGGTTATATTCATAGGAATGTTACAAGTCGAAGAACTATCTCAAGCATATGCAACTTACGCAAGAGATACGAGATGTAACATAATGCTCATCTTGTCAACTTTTGATTTGTCCTGTATATTCAAAAAATGCTTACTGATCTGCACTCGCAGAACAAGTTTCTAAACAAACCAAAACAAGTATCACAATATAACGAGAAATGGCATTCATGACCTGAACATGTAACTTACACAACAACATATAGATTTCTATATAAATGAATTAAGATAACTAAACACTAATCCTTTTATCTTAGTCAAAATCATCACATGTTCTTGTATCCAAGCTGTTGCCTTTATGTTTTGTGTTATAAACACATAAATTAGTTGCTAATAAACTTCAATTTGATGTTTCATGTAACAAATCTTTCTTTCTCCAAATGTTTAGAACTCTTGAATTATCTCTTTTTTACCATTTTTTTAAGAAAATATTTTTCTAACCTTTTTATCCCAACACGCTATCCCACATTGACTAAAGATAGAAGTTGCCGGTTACTTATATACCGTAAGTGTATGTTTGTTAAATGTGTTGAGACTAGTATTATGTTTGCGGACTTTTCACCATCATGGTTAAAAATATTCAACATGTGGTGGAAATTTCTCAAAACTCATATTATCTCTTAATTTTTTTCTTTACATTGGTACTTATTTTTAATTTCGCAGAGCTTATAAAGGAAAACAAATTGTAAAAGCTAATAAAGAACAATAGAAATGTAAAAATGCATCTTGATTCTTTTGAATAAAATCCCCAAAATAAATACACATACAATATAACTCAACATTTAAAAACAAACACAGACCTTATTAGATAATTCATACACGTATCAAAACCTTTTTTTTTTGGTAAAAAGGTTTCTGCCTAGGTGAATATATTGATAAGAAAAGCGTTCAAGTACAACAATGTGGTTGCATTACCACATTAATACATCATAAGTTAAACGTACTCTAATGCGTACAAGAATATGCATATGTTAAAAGCAACAACGATAGTGACAAGCAATAACTACAATTTCAATTATCATGTTTAGATACTTCTCGACTTAGAATGCTCATGGATTTTTAAACCCATAGATTCATTCTATATGATGCTCTATATTCCCAAATCTATGAGAAAACCGCGCGTGAGTTTGAAGTACAATCATTATGAGAATGCAGGAGGGACCAATTATTTTTGAAGTCTCATTTCTTAATTGGAACCAATTAACTAGCTACATGTTAACGAAGGATTTTAAAAGTATAAACCAAAACTTTTTGCAAATTTGGCACATCTTCTGAGCTAACTGCAAGAGGAGCTACACTTTGATGACTTGAAGAAGTGTAGTTAACGAATTTAAAGTACGTGGGCAGTTGAAAATTTGAGGTATCTTGTCTTATAATGTTATTCATTACATGATGTTGGGTTTTCGTTCACACAATTTAAGCCACTATATGTCCAAAGAACATGTATGGTTCCATTTTTTCAACTGATTCTAAATTTCTGGATATTAACATGTTAGACAAATCTATGACTATTGTTCCACATTTTGGGGAAATCAATTTGCTCTAACAAAGTTCTTGGTTGAGTTGGTGGCTTAAATCATTTTTCATTTTATCTGTCAAATAAAATTCATGTAACAAAGAAAATAAGTAACAATGTATGTACCACCTGAGAGCGGCTCAATAGATGTTTCATTCACCTTTTGTTTTTGGTTAACAATAATTTCTAACAATTTTGCTTGACTAATTTACATGGTTTTTAAGAAAGTTGCCACAAAGACTTAAATTAGGTAAAACTATCTCTTTTAGGAGGTTGACGTGATCATTTCATGTTAGTTAATCTGTACAAGGTTTAAACATGTCACTTTTCACACTTTGCCACTTTGTTGATGATAATCAATTGCCCATTTACCAACTCTGGCACTCCTTGTGAATAAGAGAAACTAGTAAAGTGAAGAATGAAACGCAGTTGATGAGGATCAAACCATGAAGAGCCATTATTAATAGTATTATGTTAACTAGTTGCTTCTAAACTTCAGTTTGGAGTTCCGACTTCCAAGTGACATATCCTTTTTCACCAGCTCTTAATAACTCTTGCATTATCTCTTTCTTTCCATGTACATAAAAATCTTTTATATGAGACCAAGACCTTGTGTAACCTTTTATCCTAACATTCTATCACATTGGTTGAATAAAGGAATTTTTGTTACTAATATACCATAGCATACATGAACTGATTGTGTTCAGAATAGTAGTGAGGTGATGAAATGTAACACCCCAACCCGATAAGGGTAGAAGTATCACAGTATGGTGTCATATCAGAACATACATAATGAACATAAATCAAACAGCGGAAGCCTTATAATAAATCTCAAGAGAATTCAAGTCAACAAGACTTATCAATACATAAATACAAAAGGAAAAACTCCGAAATTGAAAATATAGTAACAAAATCAAATGAAGTCTAAGGTGACTAGGCATGGTCTCTATATCAGCTCTTCTCTCAAACCCAAAAAAATCCCCAGCTCCTAGCTTATGTACCTGCCGCAGGAAAAGAAATGCGGCTGAGCTTAAAAAGCCCAGTGAACAGATATAACGATACAATAATAATAAAACTGAACTGAGAACAAGGTAAGGAATGTCAGTCAATAAATCTGGTATATCAAAGGAACAGAGTAGGGTAAATGAAACATAGGAAAAGAGGGGTCAGTTATCCACCACGAGCCAACAAAACAAATCAAATCAAATCATATATCCATAGTAGCCTGTAGTAACCAATAGTAACCATAACAGATATAACAGACATGGAGTGATCAGCTCCCAGATTGTGAAGACGCGTATTGCACACGACATCATTCACCAGACAAATCATAACATATCAGATAACAGAACAAATCTAGGATGCATCCATACGCCCCTGCAGACAGATAGTGGCCATACAATATATATCGAGCTCATAATCAGATAACAGAAAGGGACGGTGTGTAACATCACTCGTACACACTAGAGTCATGCCATTGGTGCATCAATGACACGGACATGGAACCCCCATGCCTAGTGATAGCTCGGGTCTCAAACTGACAGGTCAAGGCAATGTCATATCAAAAGGATTCGTATCAAAGGTTCATATCAAAGTCCATAGCAAAAGTTCATAATCAAAGGTTCATATCAAAGGTTCATAATCAGAAGGTTCATATCAGTGGTTCACATTAAACAATTCACATAGGAGATTCAATCAAAGGGAGCATAGCAGAGTTATAGGGAAGCCCTAGTAAGAAGGCTCAGAGCAAAGGATAACAGTTCAAAACCAATATCGAAAGATGTAAATGAATCATGAGAAACCCCTACTGAAAAGGGATAGAATATCTGTACCTTATTCGAAGCAAATCAACAATGAAAGCAAAATCAAGAAATGAGATCAACCCCGTCGCCCGGAACCTATATGAATTAGATAACGTTCCATAAGAATCAGATTACTCGTTTTAGACGGCTTTCCACTTTTAGCAAGTTCCCACTTTTAGTAATCTCTCCATTTTAAGTAACTTTCTATTTTAGGCAGGTTTCCATATTAAGTAACTTTACAAATTATAATGCCAATTTATTAAAATTAAAGCTTATTATTACCAATATCATAGTTTAGAGTTGATTTTGTCAATTTTCCAAAGATTAGGGTCTAATATGACAAGTTATAAAGGTAAAGGTTTGCATGCGAAAAATATCAAGGTTTAAGGTCTAAAATGAAAATAAGTATTTTATCAAATGTAGTTACTGATTTCATATTAAATTATTAGCTTATATTTCATTCTACTTATACATGTTTCGATCCATATTCAAGGTCGCTCGCGGTTCAAATGGCTAACCTTTACAGCCAAGCAAACATGTCAAATGACTAACTCCCGACTCAACTATTCCGACACACTTTTTATGTACCACATAACTCATCCGTTAATCCCGCGAGCACCCTTAAACATACCCCCCGTCAAGATCAAGAACATGCTTTTCTTTATGCCTCATGCATGCAATACACCCACGACAAGTATATGCAGATTTCATGTAATACACTAGACCAAACTCGTGCACTACTCGATTATCACACGCACACACACACACTCCTTTTTGACACAAATCGTTCCTATTTAATCCTTTCATAATATGCTTTTCAACACTAGTTTTACACACACCTGACTTTGGTTTAGAATCATTATTATTGTACACACACATGCATTCATACATGATCAAAGAGTTATAGTTTACATAATACACATGACTCAATTTAAAACTCACCCATTCACAACGGTTAACAATTCAACGCACACACCTCTTCTGTTTTAACATTCGCATGAATATATATATGAAGACCACATGCATAGTAACAAGAATTCATACACTTATGACCACACCATTAGAAATACAATGACCCATTCTTTGTTTTTAATCGACCATGCACCTTTGACATGACACACAGAGATGAGGTGTAACACATGATCGACCCCCAGACCCATACCAACATATGCGACATAACCTGATGATAAGCTAACACATGAACTATCCAAACCTTCAAAACCAAACCTGCTTCTAACCCCTACGTCCCACCCTCATTATACTCGATTATGGTTTCCTGTTTTAGGCCTCGTTAATAATAAAAGAATAAACATGTCGAGATGTCGTAAAATCATATTCAAAACCAAGATATATAGTATGCATTAAATCGACATATGTAAAGTTTAATTCATGATTTTATGTAATCATAATATTAGGTTTTCCATGGCTTTGTTTTAACATTCAATGAGACATGTTTTATGGTTCAAAAAGCATGAGTATGGTGTACTTATACACACGACCAGATTCAGAAACAAAGAAGGAAAAACGAGGTCATGATGGTACCTTGTAGCGTGACACAAGAAGAAGGGACAATGGCAGAAAACAAAGCAAATCGAAGCACTCACTTTGTGCTATAACTCACGACAGCAGCCCCCTCTTACCCATGATCAAAACCAAAAAATATTTGTACCAAGTACGTGACTTCAGCAGCCTCACAATCACCTTCGAACCCTTCCTCTTGGAGCCTTAGTGTCGACAGAAAATATGGAGGTGGGAGGGCTTTATGTTTGCCGTGACTTTCTTTTTGGGTTAGGGTTTTTGTGATATAATTTTGAATGAGTCTTGGAAAGTTATAATGTGATAGGTGAGTTATTTTAGGAGGAAATCATGGGCTTAGGCGTTTCTTTTTGCCGAATCAAAAGGAAGGGAGGGAGGACCAATCACACATTTATTTACTTACTAAGATTAACTTGTACATTTCATTTATTGTGTCTCTTAAGTAATACATGTAACATTTGAATATGTTATACTCATTTATTTATAAGTGTAACCTTTATTTCCAATGTCTTGAGTAATTGATTAAATGGAGGCACTTTATTTTGCTTACCCAAAAATTCATGCTTACCAAGGGACAAATCCCCACCATCCATCTAGTTTGATCTAATGGTGGGGATTAACCTAAGATTTAGTAGATAAACCTAAGTCCATGTTTTTTTTCTTGTCTTTTTGTCTTTCTTTTTTATTCACTTTTTTTTTTTGTTTTTTTTTTTTTTTTTTCTTATACACGTTTTTTCTTAATTAACGTTTTTTTTTTTTTTTTTTTTTTTTTTTTTTTTTTTTTTTTCACGTTTTTTTTATTTGTGTTTTTTTTCGCCTTTTTTTTATTCGTGTTTTTTTTCTTCGATTTCATACGTTTTCATCTGTTTTCATACGTTCTTATCCGTTTTCTTACGTTTTCGCCCGTTTTCATCATTTTTCTTTCATTTTCGTCCATTTTTCATACGTTGTCATACGTGTTTTTACTCTTTCATACGTTTTCGCCTGTTTTCATACGAATTCGTCCGTATTCTTACGTTTTCGTCCATTTTCTTAAGTTTTCGTACATTTTCATACGTTTCTGACTATCACAAGTGATTTCTGTGATATTCAGAATATCACTTGTGATTATCTGAATATCACTTTGTGATATTCTGAAAAACACAAGTGATATTTTGTTAATATCACTTTGTGATTTTCTGAATATCATGTTGTGATTTTCTGAATATCACTTGTGATTTTGTGAATATCACTCTGTGATATTCTGAATATCACTCTGTGATATTATGAATATCATTTTGTGATATTCTGAATATGAGTTTGCGATATTCTGAATATCACTTTGCGATAGTATGAATATCACTTTGCGATATTATCAATATCACTTGTGATTTTCTTGATATCACTGTGTGATATTTTGAATATCACGTATGATTTTCATGTTACAAAACATTAGTTGAAAATCACTTGTTATATTCAAAAAATCACTTGTGGCATTTAGAATATCACAAGTGATATTCTGAATATCACAGAATATCACTTGTGATATTCAGAATATCACATAACATCACTTGCTATATTCACAGTATCATTTGTGATATTCAGAATATCACTTGTGCTATTCAGAATATCACTTGTACTATTCAGAATATCACTTGTGATATTCAGAAATGTATGAAAACGTTTAAAAACGGCCGAAAACATTTAATAACGGATGAAAACGTATGAAAACGGACGAATATGTATGAAAACGTAAAAACACGTATGAAAACGGACGAAAACGTACGAATAATGGAAGAAAACGTAAGAAAACAGGTGAAAACGTATGAAAACGGACAAAGATGTATGAAAACGGACAAAAACGTATGAAATCGGGCAAAAACGTATGAAAACGGACGAAAAATAGATGAAAACGTATTGAAACGGACGAAAACGTATGAAAGGGAAGGAAAAAAAACGCGAATTAAAAAAAACGTAAATAACGTGAATTAAAACAAACAAACAAACAAAAGAAAACGTGAATATTAAAAAAATGCGAATTTTGAAAAAATTAAACGTGAATATTAACAAAAAAACGTTAAAAAAAAAAAAAAAAAAAAAAAAAAAAAAAAAAAAAAAAAAAACTACTGATTGTAACAAAAAACGTGAATAATTATAAAAAAACAAAAAAAAAAGAAAAAAGAAAAAATAACAAAAGAAGAAAGAAAGAAAGAAAAAAAAAACAAAAAGAAAAGAAAAAAAACATGGACTTAGGTTTAGACATATTAAATCTTAGGTTAATTCCCACCATTAGATCAAACTAAATAGATGGTGGGGATTTGTCCCTTGGTAAGCATCAAAATAAGAGTAAGCATTTGAAAATTCCTCTGATTAAATGTCCAACGTAATTTTACGAGCTCACTTTATTTTACGGTTTGTTAGTTGAGGGGCATAATAGTCTTTTAACGCGTTAAGATTTTAGGGTTTTACATGAAAATTTTGAAAGTTAATACAAATTCTCAATTTTTTATTTGTCATGTTTCCTTGTACTCACTACAAAAGATGTTTTAGCGAAACCGGTTTAATCTCTGATCTCACATGGAAACAGTATATTTTAAAAGTCAATTGATAAATAACAAGAACGAGATTTGTCAGCCCGTGCATTGCGGCGGGTGTTTAGGCATAAGTTGATGTGGTTTGATTAATTTTTCATTTGGATCACTCATTTGGATCTCATTTGTTTTTTATGGCGGTAAATTTTTTAAGATGTTTACTAATTAAGATGTAAAAGTGTGTATGATTTATGTTAATGTGATCATTTATTGGCTATATAGAGATGAAGTTTTTTTACTTGTGTAATAGAAGTAAAAACTAAAAACTAAAAAACAGGTTTAGACTTGTAAATCAAAATCCCAATGAAAGTTATTTAACCATAAATTTACTTCACAAACCAATGAAGGATAACAGTAATATACTTAGACTATGTGTAATAGGCACCCGTCAACGTGTGCTTACCACCAACAACACGTCCTTCGTTGTTACATCAACCACCAACGGCACGTTTTTTCAATAAAAAATTATGTTCAAACACAAAATTCTTTTATACGAATATTTTATCCCACATAGGTTGAAGAAAGAAGTTGTTGGTTACTAATATACAATAGTGTACATGAATTCCTTGTGACTAGATTAGTATTGTGTTTTTCGGGAAATCATTTTCGTAATGCTTAAAAGGTTTGAATTCTAGCGTGACATAAGCATTACTCAACTGGTTCCCTGATAATTAATATGAACTCTTTGTCTTTTTTTCTACTCTTTTGGTAATCGTTCTTTATTTATTTTTGTATCGAAGATCGCTCAGTTTTGTTAATGTCATAAAATTAAATAACCTGATTGACAAATAATCAAACCAAAATTTGGAAGTAAAAGCAAATTACACAAATAATGTCGTAAGTTTTTAACGTTGTTAAACTTAAGTCTAAAATAACTTTACATTTTGATTTACCAATACAATTAAGTTCAATCTTATAAATTGGGATATTTTAATTAGACTTGTAAGTTTATAACGAGTTATCATTTGGAATATATTATCTTCATCCACAACCATATATATTTTCATTCTAATGTAATTACCCAAATACAAGAATGATAGTGACATTTATAAATTATTATATTTATCGACTTTGAATATTCAAGGATGTCTAAACCCGCAAGTCCCTACCAAATGATGCTCTATATTCTCGAGTCTTTTTCACATCCACGTGCGAGTTTAGAGTACATTTATTATCAGGATATTTAAAAGAGCGACGATTTTGTAAGTCTTATGCGGAGTATCTCATTTTGAACCAACTAAACTACACGACACTACAAGAACTTAAGTCTTGGACCTCAACAATATGCAAATTTGGCATATCTTTCAAGCTAATCTTAAGAGGAGCCACACTTGATGATTAGAAAAGAAGTAATTAACGGATTTAAACTAAGGAGGCACTAAAGATAAAAGAAAAAGTTTGTCTTCTGATGATATTGTGGTTGTCATTCACACAATTTAAGCCACTGATACTATATGTGTTAAGAACATGTGGTCAGAAAGTAGTGTTGAAGAATATAGATAGACAAAGTTTAATGGTCTAACGTCTCATAACTTATTGGGAGGTAATAATCGGGACGCGTTTGAAATGTCGCAAAATAATCTAAATGTATGTTAATTGAAAAGGATATCTGAACTAAATGAACATAGTTGATGAGGATTATAACACGAAAAAACCATGGTAATATTAATTGGGCACCTTAGGCCAAATGAAGTTTCATAATACGTAGATACTTTAATTTCTTGATTCATGCTCCAAACACATAAATACTAGTTGCTTCTAAATTTCAATATGGAATTTCTAGTGACATTTATTTCTTTCACACACTCTTGCATTAATCTTTTCTTTCCATGTACATATAAATATTTTGAACCATTTTTTTACCGTATTTCTATGGAAACTTTTCTAACTTTTTATCCTGTCGTTATATCCCACATAGTTTGTAGAAAGAACTTTATGGTTACTTATATATCGTAGTATACTTAAAGTTTTATGTGTCAAAAAGAGTTTAATGTTTTCAAGTAGATCACTTTGGGTGTTTAAATTGTTGCAAATTAAAACACATAGGTGATATATTTGAAAACTTATATGAATTCTTGACTTTTTTTTCTTCTATTTTTTTTTTTAACATGTTTTTGTGAAGACATTTTAATCTTTTGTATAAACATTTTAATCTTTAGTTATGAGAAACAATTAAATTGTCCAAGTTTGTTCTGATCATTATAAATACCGAATGAAATTAAACTAAATCATATTTTAAACCAACTATTTAAGCAAATGGACGTGAAGTAAACCAACTATTTAAGCAATATCGTACATGGGATTTGTGTTTGTGAGACTTTTCATAACATTCTATCCCACATAGACTTAAGATAGAAGTTGGTGGTTACTAATATACAAATAGTGCATGGGCTTCAAACGTTTGAAGAATAGTATTACCTTTTCAGCTATTCCACTATCTATCAGCTAAAAAAATTGATAGATTTAAGAACTGCAGAAAACTTGCATAAACTCTCAACTTTTTACTTTATTTCCCTACTGTGAAATATATGTTGGTAGAAACCACTTTAATTTTTACTTTCACAGTTAAAAAGGAACACATAATTTCAAAAGCCAATAAAGAAATAATATAAATGTTAAAATGAATTAAAATGTGCATATCATATTTGGTTAAATCAAGAAAGGATGGCTGAAAGTTTTTAATAACAAGAATGAAAATGACGTTTAAATTAAATCTATGCCTACGATTTCAATTATCATATTTAGATACTTATCGAGTTAGAATATTCAAGGATGTCTAGAGAAAACCACACGCGAGTTTAGAGTACAATTATTACAAGAATCTCAGCACTGCATTTAAGCTAGTATACCGCCTGTTAGGCCGATTGAAAAAATGTGACTGGTTGTGTAAAAAAGTTTATGTTTCTTGCAAAGTTGCGATTAATCTTTCTTATAAAAGACAAACTGTACGTTGCGTTCATTGTTAACTTGTATTTTGTTGCACACGTTGTAGTGCAAAGTTGATCATTATATAAAAAAAATTGAATAACTATATAGAGAGATGTGTCCTATGTCATAAAATATCCATATATTAAAAGTTATAATCGGGCTAACAAGAGGTCAACCATGGCCGAGTGAGCGGAACACTTCCTGGGCAGGTGACTAGCCCCGCTTGACACAAGAAGCATGGCCAAGTAAACGGAACACATTCCTCCATGGTAGCCCGCTGTTCTTAGCCACTCCATAACGATAATGCCCCCACTCAAGTTACAAGCTCGGGTTACTGAGCTCGGCAACTGAACTGGTCCAAATTCAAAAATAGCACTTTGGTTTTTTGCTTGGACGATGTGGGACATCATTGAAGTTTTTGACATTTGTTAAACTCCCATTAAACACTAATTAAAGGTGTCCTTTTTCAAGGGTAAATCTTCTAACACTCATTATTTCTGAAAATGTTTGTCGGACCAGGCAAGATTTTAACCTTTGGTTGTTTGAGCGGAAAATCGCTGGGTTGGTTATGTCGTGATAAAACACGCAATTTCTGCCATATGATCAATCAACTTGAGATTGTATAGTCTATGAACATTGTTTGATTCTGGTTTTGGAACTATAAATGTTAGTAGTTTATGAAAATAGCCTTGTTTAAACTCTTATAATGTCAACCATGGCCGAGTGAGTGGGCCGAATCACCGTGCAATTCCTTGGAGTGCCTTGAAGCAGCTTATGTATTGAGGAGAAAGAAGCTTTAAGGCTTCTCCCGATTAAGACTCATTAATAATTTGGGCCCACATTTCTTCCTCATTAAGAAAAGAAACACTACAAAATGAGAGAATGTGAGAAACAATTAGATTATTTAATTTTTGTTTTGATCATTATACTTAGCAAATGATTGAACTAAACAACTTATTTCTTAAAACTTTTCTGAATCTGAAAAACATCGTATGTAACATATGGAATTGGTTAGGGTTAATGTATGTAACATTGTTACTTGTTACATATAGCAAATGTAGGTTGATCACAAAACATATTTCCCTAAGCTCATACGTAATTTTGTACTTAAACCTTCTCAGAAAACAAAAAGTAACAATTTTTGTGCAGCGGCGGAATCAAGGGTCTAGTGGTGTCACGTGATTTTCATATAATTTTTTTTCCTAGTGCTAACATTCATAAAAGCTAAGAATTCTCCTAAAAGCACCTGGATTAAAAAAATATGTCTCTAGTGCTAACTTTTTAGTTCTTCGAATGATAAGTGATGAACAAACTTAATTTTTATTTAACTCGACCGTTTATACATATCAGAACCAATGCTATGTTGGAATTATATAACATGACAAATCATAAATATAAACAATAACATCAAAGTAAGTGCGGAAGCGTATAGGAACATATAATGAATAATTAATTAACTAAAGAATAAAATATGCGTACCTTTCTTGATTCTAGCCGAACAAGAATCAAATCCACAAACTAGCAATTAGGATGAACCCTAATTAGGGTTTATAGGATTATAAGAATTACCCCTTATCGTTTTGTAATTCAATCCAAGATAATAACAAAAGTATGTTATTACTATGTTATTGTACACACGTACTAAACCGAATTAAAGTAATGCTAGTTTTTATCAAACAAATAACTTGGTGTGGAAAAGGTTTGAGGATCGACACCCTAAAGGAATGTACGATCGGTTTAAGAACAAAACACACACAAAACAATTTTAGGGTTTAAGCAATGTGCACAAGAGATCTAGAAAAATAAAACCCCAAGCCTTGTTTATATACCCAAGCAAACTTGGTGAACAAGTTGGGTTTTTCTTTCCTTGTTTTGATCCTTGGCCGATCGGTGTAGGATTCCCCAAAGGGATTCCGGAACCTTCCCAACTTTTGCAATTTAGTCCTTTTCCATAAACATTTAACGACCGTTAATCCATTACATTAATTACATAACGTTCGTTAGTTATTTCGTTTAATAAATAAATAAATATAACATTTATATTTAATTATTAACTTTAAATTCTCATACGTAAAGTGTGCAATCCCATAGTCTCGAGTTCGATCCTAACTCACGTCTACTAATTTATATCCATAAAACCAACAGCTCCCACTTGGATATATCTTAATAGAGTGATCACATTCGGTTAGCGTCTAGCAACACTTCGATGCCTCTAGTACAACTCGAGCAAGGCTCCTGGAAAACCTTTTAATGATTTCTCATTATTATTATCCTTTTGTTTCTAATACCATGTTAAATAAAGATATGGAATTAAGTCATTCTTTATTCAACCATTTTGTTTCTCGTTGTTAGTGATTGAACAAGATTACCAAATCTTCTGAACATATTCAGGGGAGAACTTTGGGCATGGCCATGCAAACATCTTGTCAACCCTACGAGGGGCCCAGCAGTATTAAACTCCAAAATAAATTTGAAGGAACAAATTCTATCTTGACTACAAGAATAACCCACAAACTTTGCAACACTTCAGGAAACAACCCTTATGACTACCAGTTACGTATAGCGTTAAGTTGTTCCACAGAAGTGCACTACATTCATGACACTTATCTGGTATCTCAAGTCTGAGGATAACTATTCATAATTTACTTAACAACAATATCCATAAAGTAATTATGTAGTTGGGATAAGTCCTATATTCAATTCATTGAATATCATCTGAAAATGGTATGCATTCTCATCAATATACTTTCAAGTATATTCTACCACATCTCTCAGATTTGTCTTAGTTTAATGATACTCCCATATCATTAATCGACAATGGACGATTTAGAATAAATAAATTTATTCACGGATTAAACATGCAAATATAGGATACAATATATTATAAAATCAATCATACCAAGTATTTGATTTATTATAACAATTGTTTAACATCCCTTATCCAAATACCAAATAGATCAATGCATGAAAATTCCAGTTGATGAATTATGCTTCAAGTAATGACAATCATACTTGTTGACAAGGCATGAATCAACCAACGTGATCTATCATAATTTTGAGAATACTTATTTCAAGAATTCAATTAATGAAGTCCTTGTATGTGTGCATTCAATAATCCACATAATAATTCATAAAGTGTGTGACATCCTCTATCACAAATTTATGACAATTTAAACTTTCAAACATTTCAAAGTTTAAAGTATTCTTATTCTTTTAATGTATAATGCAACTGTGCTCTTAGATAAGCACCACTAGTTCACATGGCCATTAACAAGGATGAAATCCTACCACAACTAGTATTGAGTGTCATCTCAATTAAACCAGCATCATTGTATACAAACAACAATATGCTTATTAAAACTCCGTAAACTTTAATATCTCATTGTGTAATGTTTTATGCTTTCCTAACTTTTAAGTTTAAAACTGATGACAATTTGCACAACATTTGACATATTGTTCATCCATAGAATATAGGAGCAATTCCAGGTTTTGAGGATGTAATTCTATTAGAATATTCATTACACAAGTTATCTAATAACTTTTAATTAGATATCAATGTTGTCAAATCACTTCTTATTCAAGAATGATACAACAATTTTAATACACTACATGATGATGAATCTACAGTTCAAACTTAGACTTCATTCACGTTCTATCTTGTCAAAAGATATTTATCAATTTCCCAAATGATATATCATGTTTTATTAGAATCATTTATTTTACTGCACATGTTTATTAACAATAAACATATATTCCAAGGTTGTATGTTTTAATTCTTAAATCTTACAAATGAAGTTTCATTCCAATCTAAGACTTAACATTTAGCTTACAAGGAATGTTACTTCTCATATGTTATACAACATATAAGATTTAAAACCTTAACATAATACTCCCACTAGCTTTCAGGAATACTTAAAATTTATCTTATTTCAATTATAAATCAAAACTAGAATTTAATAATTAAATATAAGAATAATTTCATAGATGCATGCATTTATCCATTCATGAATTATTGCACTTCGTACACTTCCAAAGATTATATGAATTCAAAAAACCTTTCAATTACTTACCGTCCTCGCTAAAGTAATTTTTCAAGAAAGAATTTTGATATTCCATTGTCATATTTCATATTAATGAAAACAAGTATGACAATTATCATCTTTATATATTTAATGTGTCTAGAAAAGAATATTCAATCATAATTAATTGCTTAAGTATGATTAATAATCTTGTCATAAGACATGCATTAAATATGTGTAGAATATTGTCCATATGATTTCTACATAGAAATTCAAACCACTAGGGTTTTTCATCTCTTTTGAAGAAACTCATTTCCATTCTCTAGTCTAACTATTAAGATAAACCAAATTTCAAAAATTGATTATCTTTATGGACAGCATCTTTAACATTCATAGTATGAGTAATTTTCCCAATTCAAAATTTTGTAATCCATCATAATGATTATCAGGTTTACTATAATCCTGTAACTCATATTTCTCAGCATATAAGTCAAATATCTGAGATATCTTTGCAGATCTATGAATGAAAATTCCATCATCATGAGGTCTATCATTTACATGTCTAACCTCATCATGATATTTACTAGTGTGTTTTAGAAGATTATGTATCTTGTAATTTTATCTTTCAAGATAAAAAACTCCCACTTGCCTTTTGTAATATATAGACTATCTATATATACTTAGCAATTAGAGCAAAACTACATTGTTCTCTATTTGGGACATTACAAATACACATTGATAATTCTTGACATTAGTTTGTTAATAACCTATTCATAAGTAGTTTAACAAATTCAGAATCTTCAACTTTAAAACTTAATGTGATTCATCACATTCCATAATGAAATGGTGTTTTATTAATCTTCTAGGTTGGAGTCATATCGAGTATATTCAATCCATACTCAATATTCTAACCTTGTTACTATTTAAGAAAGAAGTTATGGTTATCATGAATCAAACAAATCAAATTGAGTTTGATTCTCCTAACTGAACATACCATCAACTTGTGGTATTCATTAGAATTAATATTGTAAGACAATCTAACAATATATAAGATAAACATATTCCTTTTGGCTGACCTATTTACCAACTAAGTCAACTTAATGGTATAATAGACTTTCCAAGCCAATTACATGCTTTATAACACAAGTACCCTTTAACCAAGTCACTTCATATCCATGTTTCAACAAGAAACATAAACTGTTATAATCCCATTATACGTTATAAATCATTGATCAACTCAATGACTTCTTGTATATGTCTTAATTAAAAAACATAACAAGTTAACGTCTTACTTTATTATAAGTCTTAAAAGACTTTATGTTTATGTCTTTACAATGAATCATAAACATGTTTAACTAAAGTAATTATGAACACAACTCTTGGTTTCAATAGTAATTTCAAGTTAATTTATTTTACTTCACAATAATGTAGGACTACATTATTTATTCATTTATTTATGTCATTCCAAAATTCATAAATATACAAATTAAAGTAGTATTAGATTACTTCATTTATTTATGTCATTCTAATAATACATAAAAATCTAATTTGAAGTAGTCTTATATATCATTTTGACACATGTTCTAAATACTTGTCTAATTTAGAAACTGTAAATATGTCCATGCAAGATCTCACTTTACATTGAGATTTACTTTGTTGTTGCAATCTCGCCAAGTTCTCACATGACGTAAATTGTAACACCAAGTGTTTCTTGAATTAGATATGTACAAGTTATATTAGAACGTTAGTCTCTTACCTTGCAGTCAAGAGAATCCGTTAAATCATATACTTATATGTTGTACCTTGCACACAATATAGATTTCTCCCACTTGTGCATGGAACAACATCATGTAGCAGATAAACAACACGACATATGTTTGTTTATGTGACTAATATGATTGTGTCATTGATATTAGCATAACTAGTAGATGTAGAACCACTTCATTGTCTAATAAGGAAACGTACATGACTATCCTTGAAAACATAAGTGTCTACAAGTGGAAAGTAATTATCTTAAGACATTCTAGAGATAATCTGGGTTACTACCAAGATGACAAAGCTTGTAACTCCCACTGAATAAGAGATCATTACATTAATTCCTTATTCAGTAATAAGAACACAACACTCCCACTGGATTTGACAACATTGTAAGTGTTTCATTAACCAGTGAAAGAAAATAGTGTATTATTTACTTCCTACACCTTTGAGAAAGTCCATACATAACAATTACAAATGTACTTAAAAAAAATGTATTCTACTATGTAGATGATGAATTTATCCATCATTGCTATTAACTTGAAAAATTGGGCATGCAATTTCTTTCTTAATAGTTCTACTATTCCAACGATTGTAAGTAGTACTTTTAAATGGTCAAAGCACAACAACTAGATAAAATATGCTAGTTTGTCTTTTACCAATTATACAGTAATTAGTCTAGTTTGTAATTTAATAACTCAGAAAATATGCAATTTTCTTAACTATTAAAAATGCTTACGAGTTATGTATTTAGAATTTAGACAATTCTAATTGTCCTATCATACCTTTCTTCATTCATGAAAAGGAATAGGATTGAATCTCACTCTTTCGCGTGAAAAGAGGACTAGGTTTATTCTCTTAGCAAAGTTGATTCTACCAAAAACCCTTACAGGTGTAGATCAATTTACCAATACAGGAATAACCTACGTTTACGATTTAATGTTGCATTAATACATTTAAAGAATTAGCAAAATTCAATTTTAGTATTTTCGATAATTAAACTTTTCAAGAAAATAAAATACCCAAGGTAATATTCATATAACCATAGAATTTTCTCGAAAACTAGGATCCAAATTATCATAGGTTCATTACATCAGTTGATCTGCTAGTAACGAAAGCACATAATAGGGTAATCTGTCGAACAATAATTGGCAAACAATTTCCAACTCCTAGATCATTATGGGATTTATATTTTCCAACGCTATTGCAAATATAAACATGTTTCATCCCATCTTATGCCATTGAGTCCAAGATCTCACTTCCTACTCAACTTAAGTGTCTAACTTAAAGAACTGCAAATATGTCCATGTAAGGTCTCACTTAACATAGAGATTTACCTCTCCATCACAATCTAGCCAAGTACTCTCATGACTTAAATTGCAACTTCAAGTGTTCCTTTTAATTAGATGGCATATACCTTAATTTAAAAGGGTACTAGTTTTGATTTTATGTGGTCAAATCAAATATGTACAAAGATGTCATGCATTCATCTTGTAGCATAATTTTAATAAAAAAAAACTTTTTATTACCAATTCATAAAGATCAAATTATCAAAGTTTTGATTGAGGTATTGGGTTCACCAATCAAGGAATTTAGTGTTAATTATCATCCATTATACCGTACTTTTGCATAAGTGTAAACACTTAGTGTTTCGGATAATTACCACCGAAGTGGCGCATGGAATTAAAACTAATTCGCCCTTAAGATGAGCTTGCACTTTTATGGCTTACTAAGTAGCTCCATTCGAACTTACAGAGGGTAGAGGACCAGGTAAGCGCAAACGCATAACCTTAGACATCCTTTCAGTGTGACTGTGCGCACTTCTTAAATAACCCCTTTATAGTTCATTCGAATGGGTGAGCCGTTCAGTCATTGTACCAAAGTCACCAATCAATAAAACTATTGAAAACTTAACTCTTCCAAAACAAATCAAATTTCGCCATTGTTTAGTCCGTATTATTTTTCTATTCAAAATTACCCTTTGCTTAAAACTGTCTAACATAATAAACAAACAAGTAATACCAATAAAAAAATATAAACAACTAAAAAACAATGCGCACATAATAAACAATTTATACGTGTAAACAAGTAGCCACATGCAACTTATTCAATAAAACCCTATTAATAATCAATGTCTAGGTTAAATTTAACGTATATATTAATTAGGGCTTTCACTCTCTCAATTGAGAGTGAGCCACATACATCGACGAATCGATTGCGTAAACCCATAATTAATGATATACCAAATTGCACATAATTGATTCATTAATGTATATAATTGGAGTCATCCCCAATTCAAGATTTATCATAAATATACATGTGTATAAAACTTAACAATTAATCAAATCTTAACAATTAAATAATAATACAAGCAACTATCCATGACAAACATGCATGTATCATCATGGATATAACATAACAATTATTTAATTAAGTCACAAGATCGCATACAATTCATGTCACATAACACTTTATTCATGAATTTATCACGTAACAAATATATTAAATCTAGGTTTCGATATGGATAACATAACAATTAATATAAACCTTAAAAAATTTTAGGAAATCGACTAAAAAATTTTAGGGTTTCCACCCAAAAAAAAATTTTCGATCCATAATAGATTTTTAAAACCAAATTTAGGGCAAAATCTTTAACCCTAAAATTAGGGTTTATATAATCATAACCAAAACCCTAGAATAAATCATATCAAACACAATACAATATCCGTTTTTTACGTGTTTAGTAATTAATTACTCATTAAAACCAATGACTCGTGATGCCACTGTTGGAATTATATAACATGACAAATCATAAATATAAACAATAACATCAAAGTAAGTGCGGAAGCGTATAGGAACATATAATGAATAATTAATTAACTAAAGAATAAAGTATGCGTACCTTTCTTGATTCTAGCCGAACAAGAATCAAATCCACAAACTAGCAATTAGGATGAACCCTAATTAGGGTTTATAGGATTATAAGAATTACCCCTTATTGTTTTGTAATTCAATCCAAGATAATAACAAAAGTATGTTATTACTATGTTCTTGTACACACGTACTAAACCGAATTAAAGTAATGCTAGTTTTTATCAAACAAATAACTTGGTGTGGAAAAGGTTTGAGGATCGACACCCTAAAGGAATGTACGATCGGTTTAAGAACAAAACACACACAAAACAATTTTAGGGTTTAAGCAATGTGCACAAGAGATCTAGAAAAATAAAACCCCAAGCCTTGTTTATATACCCAAGCAAACTTGGTGAACAAGTTGGGTTTTTCTTTCCTTGTTTTGATCCTTAGCCGATCGGTGTAGGATTCCCCAAAGGGATTCCGGAACCTTCCCAACTTTTGCAATTTAGTCCTTTTCCATAAACATTTAACGACCGTTAATCCATTACATTAATTACATAACGTTCGTTAGTTATTTCGTTTAATAAATAATAAATATAACATTTATATTTAATTATTAACTTTAAATTCTCATACGTAAAGTGTGCAATCCCATAGTCTCGAGTTCGATCCTAACTCACGTCTACTAATTTATATCCATAAAACCAACATGCTAGTAGTCCTTTTTAATGAAAATGCTGTTCAAAAATAAAAGAAAAAAAGAAGTGTTTCATGCTCTAACTCTTGCACTATTTCTCTATTTCTTTGTTTCATGTACATAAAATTAGTTGCTTCTAAACTTTAATTTACTTTGATGTTCCATGTAACAAATGTTAAGAACTATTAAATTATCTATTTCCTCTTTCTTACCATCTTTTTAATAAAGGTATTTCATAACACTCTATCCCACACGGGTTTAAGATAAAAGTTTTTTTTAATAAAGGTATATATTTCATCAAATGTTAACCACTATTGAACTATTGTATTTGAGTTAAAATTTTTTTGAATAGTATTATGTTTTTCTTAAACCTTCTGAATGCAAAAGCAAAAGCATTAACATGCTGACGATTATGTCCAAAAAATGTAATATAGAATTTCTACGAGATTTCAAATAAGAAAAAGATCTATAGATTTCAGACAAGTAAACGCTTGAAATAATCACAAGTTCATTTATTACAAAGTACATTTGCAATCTGTTATTGTTAGTGATTGCAGTGATTATGGTGAAGTGAAATAAATGAGAGTGATGAGAGGATAAACGGATTTGGTGCTAAGTTGACAGTAGTGATGGGCGATGTCGTAATGACCACTCAATTGCTCTTAATACATTTTCAGGTAACTCAATTAATCATTTTTAGTTTTTCATGTATATTAGAAACTATCACGATGGAATGCCGGTTATATTCACAGGAATGGTACAAGTCGAAGAACTATCTCAAGCATATGCAACTTACGCAAGAGATACGAGATATAACATAATGCTCATCTTGTCAACTTTTGTCACGGACGGACCTAGGATTTTCAAATGGGTGTTGCACAATTTTTTTTATAAATTCCAATAAAAAATTTCAACGTTAAATAAATTGTAAAAATAAAAAATTAGTCAATAAAGTACCTTGTCTATTATTATTGACTTAAAAATGAAAAACTAGTCAATAAAGTACCTTGTCTATTATTAATGACCTCTTCGACGTTTCGAGCCTTGAAAGCGCTTCATCACGTCTTCAGTTGTAACCTTAGCAAACAGTTCATATAATTTTCACCCATTCTATTGCGGATATTTGTCTTTATCAATTTCATTGCCGAAAAACATCTTTCTACGGTTGCAGTTGCCACAGGCAAGACTAACGAAAGCTTCAATAACTTATAAATCAAAGGAAAAGAAATATGCTTCTTTCGTGTCACCATCAACGTAGCAAGCTCAGCAATTCCTTTTAACTTCATAAAGTCTTCATCATGAATAACGGTCTCATAGTAGAGGTCAAGTTCACGCCTAAAAGAAAACATATCCGCATCCGTAAAATCATCTTGATAAAACGTTGTTAAAGTGATTAGCTTTGATGCATCAAACATTGTAAATGAATCACATGGACTCAAAGCTGACATATTAATAAGTAAGTCTGTGCTTATCTCACTAAATCGATCACCAAACTCTTGTATTTGCATATCCAAAATTGTGTTAAAATATATCAATCTCAAAATAGTGTCGATTCTTTATGCCAGCTACTCGGTTTCTTTTAGCAACACAAATTTCGTCCATCTTCAATACTACAATATCATGTTTATCACAAAAAGAATTCACTATCTTCAAAAATGCATCAAACCCACTTGTTCTAAGTCTTACCAATGTTTGTCTTGTTCCTTTTATCATTGAATTCTCCTCTACAATATTTTGATCACATTTTTGAAGAGATTTCGACAATTAATCCGTGATTCCTAAGATGTGCTCCATCAAGTGAAAATAAAACGTAAACTCAAACTTTTTAAAATATGATAAAATACCAGTTGCTTGATTTCGGTTCCGGCCATCAAGAGCTTCCTTTTCAAACTTGTCTTTTTACTCCAACTATCAAACCCCTGTACCGTAAAAGCATCACCCGCACCATGATCTCTAAACAAATAACAACACAAACAATATGCTTTGTCTTTTTTACACTATATTCTAACCAACTAAACTCATTAAACCAAGTGACAACAAAACTTCTTTTCTTAGTCCCGACCATTTTTGTTGGAAACTTGTGGCCCCTTGGTCGACAAGGACCTCTATCCCAATACATTCGCCTTATTTCCTCTACGATGTTAGGGTCATAACTATAGATGATTGGCCTATCTGATGGATCCCGTGGAAGATCATCTAGTTTCATATTAATTGGCGCTAAAGGAGCTCGAGTAGATTGTGAAATAGGTTGCGGAGTAGGTTTTGGAACCGGATCTCCACCTCCATTATGACTATGAACATTTTCCCAAAGCTTTCTATATTTTTCCATAGTTCCGTAAAAAATGTTTAAACAAAGATAAGCAGATAATCATAAAATTAAATCTTTTGATCGTTTAAATGGTTATGATATATACAAGTATAAGTATTCATGAAAGTGTGAAAAAGGCTCTTAACATGCTTGTAATATTCAAAACCCTAAAATAAAAAATGACGCTAAATCATAAATCTAAATTATATTAAATGTAAATTCTACTCCTTTTCAAACAATAATAAAAATATTTTTTTGATAGAATGATAGCCACCTTTTGTCTTGAATGATGGTGGAGCTTCGAAGAGTTGAAGTTACTTTGAATGTTGAATCCTATGACAAGGTCCCTGTGAAACAATTGAGTCGACGACACTAAATGATATAACAATTGTATGATATATCATAGTTAATGGGTTTACTAATCATTGGGCTTTGTATTTTTTTTACAATTATATTATTGGACTAAATAAAAAGTGATCCATAAAGTATTGTCAAACTAACTAAAGTTGCACCAAATAAAATGAAAGTAGCAAAAAAAATTATCGGGGGTTGCACAAATCAAGAAATGACAGTTTTCAAAAAAAAATTGCACTTCGTGATCTAAAAAAGGGTGTAGCTCGTGCCACACCCAGCATTAATGTGGGTCCATCCATGACAAACATAAAAAAGGGTGCATCTTGATTCTTTTGAATAAAATCCACAAAATAAATACACATACAATATCAACATTTAACAACAAACATAGATCTTATTAAATAATTCATACACGTATCAAAACCTTTGTTTTGGGTAAAAAGGTTTCTACCTAGGTGAATATATTGATAAGAAAAGCGTTCAAGTACAACAATGTGGTTGAATTATCACATTAATACATCATAAGTTAAACGTACTCTAATGCGTACAAGAATATACATATGTTAAAAGCAACAACGATAGTGACAAGCAATAACTACAATTTCAATTATCATGTTTAGGTACTTCTCGACTTAGAATGCTCATGGATTTTTAAACCCATAGATTCATTCTATATGATGCTCTATATTCCCAAATCTATGAGAAAACCGAGCGTGAGTTTGAAGTACAATGATTATGAGAATGCAGGAGGGACCAATTATTTTAGAAGTCTCATTTCTTAATTGGAACCAATTAACTAGCTACATGTTAACGAAGGATTTTAAAAGTATAAACCAAAACTTTTTGCAAATTTGGCACATCTTGTGAGCTAACTGCAAGAGGAGCTACACTTTGATGACTTGAAGAAGTGTAGTTAACGAATTTAAAGTACGTGAGAAATTGAAAATTTGAGGTATCTTGTCTTATAATGTTATTCATTACATGATGTTGGGTTGTTGTTCACACAATTTAAGCCACTATATGTCCAAAGAACATGTATGGTTCCATTTTTTCAACTGATTCTAAATTTCTGGATTTTAGCATGTTAGACAAATCTATGACTATTGTTCCACATTTTGGGGAAATCAATTTGCTCTAAGAAAGTTCTTGGTTGAGTTGGTGGCTTAAATCATTTTTCATTTTATCTGTTAAATAAAATTCATGTAACAAAGAAAATAAGTAACAATGTATGTACGACCTGAGAGCGGCTCGATAGATGTTTCATTCACCTTTTGGTTTTGGTTAACAATTTTGCTTGACTAATTTACATGGTTTTCAAGAAAGTCGCCACAAAGACTTAAATTAGGCAAAACTATCTCTTTTACGAGGTTGACGTGATCATTTCGTGTTAGTTAATCTGTACAAGGTTTAAACGTGTCACTTTTCACACTTTGCCACTTTGTTGATGATAATCAATTGCCCATTTACCAACTCGGGCACTCCTTGTGAATAAGAGAAACTAGTAAAGTGAAGAATGAAACGCAGTTGATGAGGATCAAACCATGTAGAGCCATTATTAATAGTATTATGTTAACTAGTTGCATCTAAACTTCAGTTTAGAGTTCCAACTTCCAAGTGACATATCCTTTTTCACCAACTCTTAATAACTCTTGCATTATCTCTTTCTTTTCATATACATAAAAATCTTTTATATGAGACCAAGACCTTGTATAACCTTTTATCCTAACATTCTATCACATTGGTTGAATAAAGGAATTTTTGTTACTAATATACCCCAGCATACATGAACTGATTGTGTTCAGAATAGTAGTGAGGTGATGGCAAATTTGAAAGTTAACACAAATTCTCAATTTTTTGTTTGTCATGTTTCCTTGTACTCACTACAAAAGATGTTTTAGCGAAACCGGTTTAATCTCTAATCTCGCATGGAAACAGTATATTTTAAAAGTCAATTGATAAAGAACAAGAACGAGATTTGTCAGCCCGTGTGTTGCGGCGGGTGTTTAGGCATAAGTTGATGTGGTTTGATTAATTTTTCATTTGGATCACTCATTTGGATCTCATTTGTTTTTTATGGCGGTAATGTTTTTAAGATGTTTACTAATTAAGATGTAAAAGTGTGTATGATTTATGTTAATGTGATCACTTATTGGCTATATAGAGATGAAGTTTTTTTACTTGTGTAATAGAAGTAAAAACTAAAAACAAAAAACAAAAAAGCAGTTTAGACTTGTAAATCAAAATCCCAATGAAAGTTATTTAACCATAAATTTACTTCACAAACCAATGAAGGATAAGAGTAATATACTTAGACTATGTGTTATGGCACCCGTCAACGTGTGCTTACCACCAACAACACGTCCTTCGTTGTTACATCAACCACCAACGGCACATTTTTTCAATAAAAATTATGTTCAAACACAAAATTCTTTTATACGAATATTCTATCCCAAATAGGTTGAAGAAAGAAGTTGTTGGTTACTAATATACAATATTGTACATGAATTCCTTTTGACTAGATTAGTATCGTGTTTTCCGGGAAATCATTTTCGTAATGCTTAAAAGGTTTGAAAGCTAGCCTTACATAAGCATTGCTCAATTGGTTCCCTGATAATTAATATGAACTCTTGGTCTTTTTTTCTACTCTTTTGGTAATCGTTTTTTATTTATTTTTCTATCGAAGATCGCTCAGTTTTGTTAATGTCATAAAATTAAATAACCTGATTAACAAATAATCAAACCAAAATTTGGAAGTAAAAACAAATTACACAAATAATGTCGTAAGTTTTTAACGTTGTTAAACTTAAGTCTAAAATAACTTTATATTTTGATTTACCAATACAATTAAGTTCAATCTTATAAAATGGGCTATTTTAGACTTGTAAGTTTATACCGAGTTATCATTTGGAATATATTATCTTCATCCACAACCATATATATTTTCGTTCTAATGTAATCTTACCCAAATACAAGAATGATAGTGACATTTATAAATTATCATATTTATCGACTTTGAATATTCAAGGATGTCTAAACCCGCAAGTCCCAACCAAATGATGCTCTATATTCTCGGGTCTTTTTCACATCCACGTGCGAGTTTAAAGTACATTTATTATGAGGATATTTAAAAGAGCGACGATTTTGTAAGTCTTATGCAGAGTATCTCATTTTGAACCAACTGAGCTAACATTTATTATGAGGATAATTAAAGGAGCGATGATTTTGTAAGTCTTATGCGGAGTATCTCATTTTGAACCAACTGAGCTACACGACACTACAAGAACTTAAGTCTTGGACCTCAACAATGTGCAAATTTGGCATATCTTTCAAGCTAATCTTAAGAGGAGCCACACTTGATGATTAGAAAAGAAGTAATTAACGAATTTAAACTAAGGAGGCACTAAAAATAAAAGAAAATGTTTGTCTTCTGATGATATTGTGGTTGTCATTCACACAATTTAAGCCACTGATACTATATGTGTTAAGAACATGTGGTAAGAAAGTAGAGTTGAAGAATATAGATAGACAAAGTTTAATGGTCTAACGTCTCATAACTTATTGGAAGGTCATAATCGGGACGCGTTTGAAATGTCGCAAAATAATCCAAATGTATGTTAATTGAAAAGGATATCCGAACTAAATGAACGTAGTTGATGAGGATTATAACACGAAAAAACCATGGTAATATTAATTGGGCACCTTAGGCCAAATGAAGTTTCATAATACGTAGATACTTTAATTTCTTGATTCATGCTCCAAACACATAAATACTAGTTGGTTCTAAATTTCAATATGGAATTTCTAGTGACATTTATTTCTTTCACCCACTCTTGCATTAATTCTTTCTTTCCATGTACATATAAATATTTTCTACCATTTTTTTTTCCGTATTTCTATGGACACTTTTCTAACTTTTTATCATGTCGTTATATCCCACATAGTTTGTAGAAAAAACTTTAGGGTTACTTATATATTGTAGTGTTGGAATCACTCCTAAACCATAATCAAGTGTTAGTAATTAATATGTAATAGTTAGCTTTATTATGGTCTTTATGTTTGCAATTTGCCTTAGGCTTATGTAGAAGGCCCATAAGCCTAGGCCTTAGTCCATTAAGGAAAGGATAGAAACTAGGAGTGTTGCCCTAGCTTTCCTCCTATAAATACCTCATGTAAACCTTCATTTGAAGGTTGGTTGTTCAAGTTATTTCTTTCACACATATCCTATGCCTAACCGTGCTACTCTTAACGTGTGTGTGTTTGGTTTACTTGTTCAATCGCCTTAATCTCTTTCTAGTAAGCTTGTGTTGTAAAACTAGTGACCTAACAGTGGTATCAATCGCCTAATAGTTGAGTGAACGTATTGTTTGAAGTGAGTTTTGGTCTCACGCCTAACTTGCGTATCCGAAACTTTGGCTTGATCAAAAACGTATTTTTTACACTTTTTAATCCAAGATTCTTGTCCTTTCAACGTTATAAGGTGTTAAACTTACTGTTTTTGGCAAAAAGTTTCAAACTTTATGTGTAGATCATTGTTTTTCATCTAGTTTTTGAACGAGAGTATCATCCTACGCGTAACTGTTTTAAGAGCTTTGGATCATCAAGTTTCACACTTTTGTGTCTTTTGGTGTTATTGAAGCTATTTCATCACACAAAAACTGGTTTAGAAACATCTTTGGGCATTATCATTTTTACGAGTAATCCTACGCGTAGCAAAACCCTAAAACTACGCGTAAGGTTATCCTTGGTTTGATCTTCATTTTCGTGGTTTACTCCGTGTTTTCTTACTTGGATAATTCTGAATATACGTCGACTATGGATATCTTTTGCACTGTGATAGTGTAAAAGATCATTTGGGCAAAACCCTAAAATTACGCATAAGCATAAGCTTACGCGTAGAAATCCTACGCATAAGATTTATCTTACGCCTAAGCCTAGTCTTACGCATAAGATAATCCTACGCCTAACTTTTGTCTACGCATAACTTTAGAGTCTTTTCCCTACTTACGCGTAAGCTAAATCTACGCGTAACTTCTTATTGTTACGCGTAACTTTGGTGTTTTTACGCATAAGTGCTACTTGGCTTTGTGATTTCTACGCCTAAGGATACTTCTTCATCAAAGGTTCATTCGACTACAAAGATCCATTTTTACCAACACAAGTTTTCAACATGTCTCAACCACCATACTCTAACTATTTCCCTTACACTTATAATCATCAACAACAACAACAATTAACTCCACAACATCAACAATGGAATCAACAACAAGCAATTTATTAACAACAATTTAATCAACAACATACTCCACAACTTGGTGCAATTCCACCACCTCAAATGGTTCAACTACCACCTAGTCTTCAAGTACTACCTTACACAGACTCATACAATCAACATCCATCCAGGAACACTATGAAGGAACCGACATGGTTTGGCAAAATGTGTGAAGCTTTAAGTAGCCAACAATCAATTCATGAGGCTGGATCACTTGATATACCTCCAATGCTCACTCCAGGAAATTACGACCAATGGACGCTTAGATTCTTTAGTTTTTGTGATCTGAAGAAGCCACATGGCAAGTTCTTAAAGAAGGTTATCTTGGAAGGTCTATTTCAGATGCCTACTGTCACCATACCCGGAGATCCTACTGCTACTCCACCAAGAGATGAACAAACAAACATTGCTACTGTTGCAGATCTGAATCCACAAGAACTTCTACACTATGAAGCTGATGAGCTTGCAATGCAATATATCCTTTCAGGATTACCTAACCCAATTCTTCGAAGTGTTGATGCTCAAAAGACTGCACAGAAAATGTGGGAACAAATTCATCTACTCATGGAAGGAACTGTACTCAATCAGAAGGATTTGGAATCCAAAATATACCTGGCTTATGAACACTTCATGATTGAACCTGGGGAGACACTTGAGTCATACCATCATCGATTTTCAGACATCATTAATGATTTGGATAAACACAACATCATCATGCCACGTATTGCTGTCAATACAAAGTTCCTAAGTAGTCTTGGTCCAGAATGGGAGAAGTATGTTATTTTCCTCCTGATTGTTGTACTCAATCAGGAGGATTTGGAATCCAAAATATACCTAGCTTATGAACACTTCATGATTGAACCCGGGGAGACACTTGAGTCTTATCATCATCGATTTTCAGACATCATTAATGATTTGGATAAACACAACATCATCATGCCACGTATTGCTGTCAATACAAAGTTCCTAAGTAGTCTTGGTCCAGAATGGGAGAAGTATGTTATTTTCCTCCGTCAAGCGAAGGATATGCATCATGCGTCTTACGGATTGTTGTACGATTACTTGAAGCCTCATCAAAAGGAAGTTGAAATGAAAAGGATTCTCCGTGCACAAACTGCTCCACAGTCACATCCGGAAAATCAACAACTTGCCTTGTATGCTCAACAGAATTATCCCTCTCAACCAGCAACTCAACCAACTGATTCAATCACACCTTTACAGCAACAACCTCAACAAAATCAATTGGTTCCATACAACAACAACAATGCTCAAGCATATGTCAGTGAAGCTAATGAGGAAATCGATCTGTTCGAATCATTGCAACAAGGATTTGTTATGATTGCTAATGCTTTTGGCCGTTATACCAACAAATCCAACAATCGTATTCGTTCCTCCTCTAACACACGGACTCAAGCTGTTGTGAACAATGGACGTGTTGAAGTTCAGAATCGTGATTATGGTCGTCAGATGGTCGGTGGTCAAGTGTTTAATGCTGTGGGTAGGAATAACAACAGAGCTCAAGTGGTGGAACAGGGAAATGATCAGAATCGGTTAAATGGTCTTCGATGCTACAACTGCAATGAGAAGGGACACCTGGCTAATGCATGCCCAAAGCCGAGGACTAGGGGCAGTGCTTATTTCAAAGAGGCTTTACTTGTGGTTGTCATTCACACAATTTAAGCCACTATACCATATGTGTTAAGAACATGTAGTCAGAAAGTAGAGTTGAAGAATATAGATAGACAAAGTTTAATGGTCTAACGTCTCATAACTTACTAGGAGGTCATAATTGGGACGCGTTTGAAATGTCTCAAAATAATATAAATGTATGTTAATTGATAAGGATATGTGAACTTAATGAACGTAGTTGATGAAGGATTATAACACGAAAAAACCATGGTAATATACACTGGGCACCTTAGGCCAAATGAAGTTTCATAATATGTAGATACTTTAAGTTCTCGATTCATACTCCAAACACATATATACTAGTTGCTTCTAAATTTCAATATGGAATTTCTAGTGACATTTATTTCTTTCACCCACTCTTGCATTAATCTTTTCTTTCCATGTACATATAAATATTTTCTACCATTTTTTTTACCGTATTTCTATGGACACTTTTCTAACTTTTTATCCGGTCGTTATATCCCACATAGTTTGTAGAAAGAACTTTATGGTTACTTATATATCGTAGTATACTTAAAGTTTTATGTGTCAAGAAGAGTATAATGTTTTCAAGTAGATCACTTTGGGTGTTTAAATTGTTGCAAATTAAAACACATAGGTGATATGTTTGAAAACTTATATGAACTCTTGACTTTTTTTTTCTTCTATTTAGATTTTTTTTTTTTTTTTTTTTTTTTTTTTAACTTGTTTTGAAGACATTTTAATCTTTAGTATAAACATTTTAATCTTCAGTTATGAGAAACAATTAAATTGTCCAAGTTTTTTCTGATCATTATAAATACCGAATGAAATTAAACTAAGTCATATTTAAAACCAACTATTTAAGCAAATGGACGTGAAGTAAACCAACTATTTAAGCAATATCGTACATGGGATTTGTGTTTGTGAGACTTTTCATAACATTTTATCCCACATAGACTTAAGATAGAAGTTGGTGGTTACTAATAATACAAATAGTGCATGGGCTTCAAATGCATTAAGAATAGTATTACCTTTTCAGCTATTCCGCTATCTATCACCTAAAAAAATTGATAGATTTAGGAATTTGCGTAAAACTTGCATAAATTCTTAACATTTTAATTTATTTCTCTACCGTGAAATATATGTTGGTAGAGACCACCTTAATTTTTAGTTTCGCAGTTAAAAAGGAACGCATATTTTCAAAAGCCAATAAAGAAATAATATATATGTTAAAATGAATTAAAATGTGCATATCATATTTGGTTAAATAAAAAAAGGATGGCTGAAAGTTTTTAATAACAAGAATGAAAATGACGTTTAAATTAAATCTATAACTAACTTCATGAGTCACATGTTTTTTATTTTTTATTTTTTTTTCCGCGGAAGCCAATAAAAAAATGATAAACATGTAAAAATGAATTAGAAAAAAAATACTTACGTCTCATTAAATTATTCATAGCGAGGATATCCTTTATATACAAATACAACAACGGTGGTGACAAACAACTACTATTTCAATTATCATGTTTAAATACTTATCGAGTTAGAATATTCAAGGATGTCTTGAGAAAACCACACGCGAGTTTAGAGTACAATTATCTCCGCACCGCATTTAAGCTAATATACCGCCTGTCAGGCCGATTGAAAAAATGTGACTGCTTGTGTAAAAAAGTTTATGTTTCTTGCAAAGTTGCGATTAATCTTTCTTATAAAAGACAAACTGTACGTTGCGTTCATTGTTAACTTGTATTTTGTTGCACACGTTGTAGTGCAAAGTTGATCATTATATAAAAAAAATTGAATAACTATATAGAGAGATGTGTCCTATGTCATAAAATATCCATATATTAAAAGTTATAATCGGGCTAACAAGAGGTCAACCATGGCCGAGTGAGCGGAACACTTCCTGGGCAGGTGACTAGCCCCGCTTGACACAAGAAGCATGGCCAAGTAAACGGAACACATTCCTCCATGGTAGCCCGCTGTTCTTAGCCACTCCATAACGATAATGCCCCCACTCAAGTTACAAGCTCGGGTTACTGAGCTCAGCAACTTAATTGGTCCAAATTCAAAAATAGCACTTTGGTTTTTTGCTTGGACGATGTGGGACATAATTGAAGTTTTTGACATTTGTTAAACTCCTGTTAAACACTAATTAAAGGTGTCCTTTTTCAAGGGTAAATCTTCTAACACTCTTTATTTCTGAAAATGTTTGTCGGACCAGGCAAGATTTTAACCTTTGGTTGTTTGAGCGGAAAATCGCTGGGTTGGTTATGTCTTGATAAAACATGCCATTTTTGCCATATGATTAATCAACTTGAGATTGTATAGTCTATATATAAATGTTAGTAGTTTATGAAAATAGGCCTAGTTTAAACTCTTATAATGAACATTGTTTGAGGTTAATGTGGAATCTCATGTTTGGGAAGCTATTTGAGTATTTGTCCTAGAGGCAATGAAGTGTATTGGGCATCTATTGTCTGAATCTTTCAATGCATTCCTAGACATGTGTTTCTCGTTTGGCTTATTATGAGGAAAAGGTTGAAGACGCAACGAGATGTTGGTCCAAGTCCAACAACCAACTTAAACCTGTTTTTGACTCTTGTGTCCGTTTTGCAAGGTTATTCCTGACTCTCATGAACATCTTCGAGTGTGCTTATCCGTCTCAAGTCTGAAATATGGTTCTTAACATGGCTGCAATGGATGATGTTGGTCGACTGTGGGACGAAAGTATATTGTGGATAAAACCTATTGCGTTGAAACGTACGGCTGTGAGTATTATTTCTCGTCGAGTGGTTGCTGCTACGGCCTACTTCATTTGGCAAGAGAGGATTTTTCGTTTAACCAAGAATCAAGTTCATTCTACTGCTCAAGTTCGGGATATCATTGTGTATAATGTGAGGCTCAAGTTTATTACATGTCGGTTCAATAAGAAGCAAACTGTGGCTAGAGCTTTTTAGTTGTATGTCTATGTTTGTTTAATGTCTCATGCATTCGACGTGTCATTGCATGTAGTTCGGTGATACGCATGTTAATGCCTTATTAATATGGTACTCAGCCACATTCATGTACGTACTTAAACGCTTTTTTGAGTTAATATATTTATCTGGGTAAAAACCCTTATAATAAATTTAAAAAAAAAATGCAGTCTATTTTTGGGTGAATTGGGGATGTTATAGAGTAATGCCAAAGCAAAAATATGTTTGACATTGCTTATTGACTCTTGAAATGCAAAAAAATAAAATAAATAAATAAATTTTGGTAGATTGATAAGAACAATAATGAGGTGCAAAATAAACCAATAGTCTAACTCCAAAACCAAAATGTGTCACATCCATTGATTAAACATTTAATTCTTGATGACTACAAACACAAAGCTTAAAGCCTTAAACATTTGCAATCTGACATTTTCAGATAACATATATATTTTTGTTGTTAGTTTCATATATATTTTTGTTGTTAGTTTTTTGTTTCGTGCTCTAAAACCATATAAAGTAGCTTATAAACTTGAATTTTTTACTTCCAGGTATCATATCTAATTCTTTCCATGTACTTACAAATCTTGTTTATGGTGTAATTTTATGTTTAATAAAGACATTTTCAAACATTTTGTTCTTTCATTTTATCCCACATTGGTTGGAGAAAGAAATTGTGTGTGACTAAGATACCATAATGTATGCGAATGCTATGTGCCTGGAATAATATGATGTTTTCAGGGTGATTATAACCCTCTGAAACCTACTCATATAAACTCTTAACAATTTTTTAAGTCTTTTTACCATAAAACATGCTTTGGTGGAAACTACTTTTATCTTTGATCTCACACACATTGATTAGAATGCAAAAGGGATAACCGTGAATATTTCTAGTACTAACTCAACAGTCAACAACCAATCGTATATCTCATTAGATTATTCATACACATATAACCCTCTGAAACCTACTCATATAAACTCTTAACAATTTTTTAAGTCTTTTTACCATAAAACATGCTTTGGTGGAAACTACTTTTATCTTTGATCTCACACACATTGATTAGAATGCAAAAGGGAAACACACAAATCACAAATCTGTCTTTGACCAAACAAAGGTAAAAGGAAAAGGTTTAGCAAGTGTCACAACTCTATGAAATTCCCGTGACACCGCGAGACCACCATTGATTCCGCCGCTGCACGAAAATACATATGACACTAGATGAAAAGAAAGATATTTCAAAGAATATCATCATTATGAATTTTCAGCCATGATTAAAATATGTTAAGTTCTTAGATGATTATAATATGTGTATGAATAATCTAATGAGATATACGATTGGTTGTTGACTGTTGAGTTAGTACTAGAAATATTCACGGTTATCCCTTTTGCATTCTAATCAATGTGTGTGAGATCAAAGATAAAAGTAGTTTCCACCAAAGCATGTTTTATGGTAAAAAGACTTAAAAAATTGTTAAGAGTTTAATCTTTTACTTCAAATAGCTTATGAGGGAAAAATATATTAGAAGTTAATTAAAAAAAGACTAAAAACTGAGAAAGAGTAATTTACTCAGTTTTTCTTTGATCACTATAAATAGCAAATGTAATTGAACCAAACAATCCCTTTTTAAAAAACATTTCTGAAATTGGAAAACTTAACCATCACTTTTCTTTGCATATGTATATGAATGGTTTGGGATTTATATATGTAAAATTGTTGTATTTATATATTAATAGTAATTTTTTTTATTGTTACAAATAGCAAATGCAAGTGAAGTAAACTAACCATTGATGTAATCTCATGCTTCATGGTTTCTGTTTGTGAATCTTTTCTTAAACGAAAATATCACTTTCTATTTTGTATCTATGAAAGATGGTTAGAGCTCGGTTAAGTAACAAATAATTGTTATGGTCCTACAACAATGTGGTTCGCCGTTACTAATAGCACGCATAAGTTGATTACAAAATGTATTTCCCTAAGCTCATACATAAGTTTTTCTTAAACCTTCTCGGAAAACAGAAAGTATCACTGTTGATACAAAAGTTAGGCGTTCCTTGTTTGGACCGGTTCCCGTATCAATTAGATCTTAATGCTTGAGACATGCGCACTAAGTAAACAGAAAACACCTTTAGACTTATCGTGGGATTGTCTCCCACGATTATCCTCCGGCGTGAGAGTAAGTAATCGGTTTTAGGGTTAATGAAGATTTAGGGTTTTAGATCGTACCTTTAATGAGGACTGGGATGCCCTTTATATACACACGAAATCCTTGTTGGTTTCGTGTTCCCCAACCTTCGGCGTATCCCACCTAAGTCGGTTAGTTTAATGCATATCTCATAAGTAAGAGATATCCGATATCCAATGCCATAAATAACTTTGGGTTTGGGCTTTCGTGAGCCCAAACCGTTATTGGGTTAGCCCATACGTAATGGGCTTGTTAGTGGCGTTCACTGATCGGGTTCGTAACCCGAATGCGGACTATACGTCATCATGTCCCCCAGTCTAGTATGCGCAGTGACTAACTGCGGATGCTAGACTAATAGTTGTAGCCAATAAAATCTGCGAAGCGTAGCAAAGAAGCTAAAAAAGGTTTCCCGCTTTGAAAATATACGGTGAATCTAGACAAAATATCTCAAATTCCCACCTCGTAATTCGTGGGAAAGTAACTGAAAATGTATCATGTCAATCCATCCTATCCACACATAGGGAGATAGTGGGATCCACGTGGCGATCATCGGGTGGCTGTAAAAACTATATAAATGTCCGCCTCCTCGTTACTGTGTTTATCACAGTAAAAACATTTCCGTCATTGTTACAAAAGCTTCAAACTTTCCTCCAAGAAAACGCTAATATCCCAGAGGTAACCTCGCGTGCGCCTTTAAAAACTGTACCATGGTCCGGGGTTTGCCCGACTTTACCTCTGATCTGACAGAGGATGAACTGCGTGAGTTCACCTCGGATTATTATATTCCGATGGCGCTGCATCCGGTGGTACCGGCTGCAAAGGCGTCAATAGCGGATTTCCCCGAAGGGAAAGTAGGGGTATACAAACGTTTTTTCGAATTTGCGAATCAACGTGTGCCCCTAACCCTATTTCTATGCGACGTGTTAAACTTTTATCGCCTGCACATATCTCAGCTGCATTGCATAGGTGCAGCAAAATTAATGAACTTCGAGGTTAATTGTCGATTATTGGCGATTAATCCCACCATCTACCTCTTCCGCGCGTTTTACCACACGACGTGGTCAAACGGGTGGGTTTCATTCGCTAAGCGCGCCGGGGGGGGGGGGGGGCACAATGTTACACCGATAAGTTGGACGCGCTTAGGGACTGGATGGAGAATTTTTTCTGGGTCGATGACGCGTTGTTCCCATGGCGCTTTGACTTCTACACCCAGAGTTCGCTACCGAAGGATGAGCGTCCCCTCCCTGGTTCATACAGCGCTGATGATGCAAATACGATAAACGCCAATCGTATACCCATCAGTTCCTACCCCGAGGAATTTTTAGTGCACGTGGGGATCAGTCGTAATTATTTTGGCGGACCTGACGAGGTGCCAATCTTCTTAGACACGGATGGCCAGGGTGGGTGCTCGTCCTTCTGCACTCCTTTACTTTATTAATGTAAGCCTTTCGTTTCCCCTTTGTACTTTTTGTAACCTGTTTGTTGTTGTCTTTTGTTGC
This sequence comes from Chrysanthemum seticuspe, assembly GCA_019973895.1. Lineage (NCBI taxonomy): Eukaryota > Viridiplantae > Streptophyta > Magnoliopsida > Asterales > Asteraceae > Chrysanthemum > Chrysanthemum seticuspe. Next base: position 361,033,069 of record BPTQ01000009.1, read on the forward strand.
GCAGAAATGGATCTATTCGGAGTTGTACAATTGGCGAAGCCGCGCCAGGTCACTGTGGGGGTGCGCCCACTGAAGGAGGGGGAAGAGCCCATTCTAGAAGCTACAACGGGGCGTACCTTAGAAATGCAATTAGGAGAAACGGGAGGTAGTTCTTCCGAAGCGCTGGAGGCGACTCCTCTGCAAAGCGTACTAGCCCCAGGGTTCCTTCCCCGATAGTGGAGCTTTCACACGTAAATGTGGCTGAAAGCGTTGAAGAAGAAGAAGAAGAAGAGGAGGCAAGCCATGGATTGAAGCACAAGAGAGCGCTTGGCGGCGATGGCGCAAGCTCCTCCAGGAAGAAGCGTCCTGTTATACTTGTCGTGGAATCATCATCCAGTGATGTTGCCTCCCCTCGCTCCTCGGAGACTGCTCTACCCAAGTAAGTATTATTCTTAAAGCCCGCATTGCATTCCCTGTTGATGTTATGAAATAATCGCTAATCCTCTTTTTTACGTGCAGTATTGAACAATCTGTGGAGTCGCCCCCAAAGGCTAGTCCTGTTTGCGCTGAGTCTTCTGAACCAAAGAGCCAAAGCGTTGAGCCATTGGCCTCGGGGGATGCGCCAATGGATCAGATTGTTGAAGATGTGGTGCTGGCTACTGCGCACCAAGCTAAGTTGGTTGCGCAACTAAAGGCTAAGTACTCGGGAGAAAGTAGCCAGAGCGCGCAAAAGGACCAACAAATTGCGTTGCTGGAGGCACGTTTGGCAAGTGCCAAGGTTGAAGCAGAGGCTATGAACGCGTACGCCCAAAGACTTGCTGAAGAAAAGATGGCACTGCTGGGCCAAATAAGTCAGGAGCTTACTGCATCAGCGGGGTATAAGGCATCGTGTATATGGGCGCTGAAATATCTTGAGAAGGGGAAAGAAGAGTTGGTCTTTCAGTTGGAGAATTTTGGTGCAACTGTGGGTAGCTCACTGGAAGCGCAGGAGATGAAGTTGCGCAAACTCAGCATTGAGTATGATGATGAGTTATATCCCCAGCTCATGTCTTCTATCGTTGAGCGAAGGTGGCTCATCGGCCATGGTCTACGCCTCGCTGCCCTCAGTACCTTAGAGTCGCAAGAGGTAGTGGACGCATTTGGTGGGGTTGTGCAGTGCGCGTTGGCACGGGGCAAAGCAGAAGCTGTAGAGGAGCTCCATGAGGCTAATCTGTTGAAGGTGCCTGCTGATAAGGTACCTGGCTATAATGAGCATGCGTATGATGATCTGGTTGCCGCAATGGAGAAGATGAAGCTGTTGGAGCTTCCTCTAATTGCTGAATTGGAGCGCGACCAGGATTATCCCATAGGGGTAATAATGGAGGGGCTAACCTTGGCTCGGCATCGTGCTGAAAAAGCGGAGGCGCAGCTTGATTACTTTTTGAAGCCTAATGAGTCCCAGCTACAGGTGCCTGTGTTTGCTCGCCCTCGCGACATCTTGAATCCAGTTTGAGAACAGCTAGAGCAGCTTCGAAACCCTGTCAAGGAGATTCTTCAGAATTCCACCTGATCACAGGCAGTACTTGTACTGATCAACTGGGAACTGTGGGTCGTGTACCTCAATTCAACGAAAGTGATCAAAGACATTTTCGTATGTTTTATTGCTAACTGTTGGTTGCAGGTACATTTGGACGGTTGCAGCTGATGAGAATTGAGGAGTCAATCCAAAGCCACATGCTCACAGCATTCACACTTAATTTAAAGAAATCATGACTTGTGCATATCTATAGAACCTGGCTCAGATATTTCTATACTATGTTCCTGCTGCGCTGCTGCAAATATCTTGAACCAGTAAAAGCTTCCGCTACTCTGATGAAAAGATGTCATGATTTAGAAAGTGTGAGCATGTCGGTCCAAAAGTCACAACATCACATGATGGCAACACAATAAATGGTGATCCAGAGATTTAATGTGGCTGATGTTCTCGAAGAAAGCTTAAAGATCATTAAGATGTGGATCAGTTCAGAGACCTCCACTTAAAGTACAAATCAATGCGGACTTTGAAGAAACGCTACCAAAGCACAAAGATGCAGAAGTTGAAGAATTCAAGTCTACGAGCTCAAGACTGAAGATTAAATAGAATGCTAGGATTCAAAATGTAAAACATGGGGTGACCTCCCTTAGGAGGAGATTGTTAGGAATTGGAAATTCCATTGTGAAGAGTCGGTCACCCCAAATGTTATCTAGCATATGTTAGCTCGTAGACTTGTCGTTAGTTACGTTATTTAGTTGTTTGTTAGTTAGTTTGTAGCGTAGTTTAGTTTAGAGCAACACCGTGGAGGACGGACGGGTCTTTACCCACTGTATGCCTGATCCACATCCCGACAGGAGGGCGAGTAGTCTGTAACTATAAATACCCCTTCCATCCATGGAAGGGGTGGACCTTTCAATCTAACATTCTTTCTTTTGTTACTTTTTCTCTCTAGAAAGGCTCCCACCCTACTTTGTCTCTCTAAACCTTCAAACCATACGCCCTAATTTGTATGTTATGATGTGTTTATGAAATAAAATATGTTACAAAACATGTTTTGGTGGAAACCATTTTAATTTTTAGTTTCCCATAGCTTACGAAGTATAATTTTTTTTGAAGTCAGTTAAGAATGACTACTTGAGAAAGAGCGTGAGTAACAATCATATTACAAATAGCCAATGAAAGTGATGTAAATTGACATTTATGTAATCTCATACATGATGTCTCATATCTGTTTATGAAACTTTTCATAAATGAAAACACCACTCTATTTTGCATCTATTGAAACGATTATAGGTCAATATAATACAAATGGTTACTTAATATTTTACCACAATACGTTACGCCGTTACATATAGCAAACGTAAGTTGATCAATTTCTATGATGATAAATAAACGCTTACCCTTTTTCTTCTACAAAAAAAATCAGAGGTTCTTATAACAACGCTTAAAGATTTGCAATCTTTCATTTTTAGAGCATGCAACATATAATTTTACGTTATCAAAAGTGTCTCATTCATGATTTGTGCTCCAAACACATAAACTAGTTGCTTCTAACTTCAATTCGGAGTTCCAAGTAGCATATATTTCTTTCATTAACTGTTAATAACTACTTATATCTTACTATTTTTCTAGATCCTTTCTAACATTTTATCCAAACATTCTATCCCACATAGCTTGAAGATAGAAGTTGTTGGTTACTAATATACCATAATGTATGTGGGTCAAACATGTTGAGAATGGTATTATGTTTTCGGAGATTTCACTATCTTTTGAGTTAGAAAAAAATCTGGAAGGTTTGAAATTTCCTGAAACTCATATAAACTCTTAACTTTTTACTTTTAGTTTGGTATTGTAAAACATGACCATGGTAATATTAAATTTCAAACTGGTTTGAATGAAAAACGAACTATGAAAGCAAACAAAGAAACAATAAAAATGTAAATTCCTATCAAAATTTGAAAATAACAGACTCCAAAGTTAACAATCTATGACTATAGGCACAAAGAACAAATCTTACACTTAACGTTTTTACTATTTTTCAATTTCATTTTTAGAGCAATAACAACATATAATCTCATGTTGTTACCTTCATGTTTCTTGTAAGATTGAATTAGTTCCGAGTAACATATCTTTCTTACACCAACTCATGCATCATTCCTTTCTTTCCATGCACATTAAAAATCTTTTTTATGCTGTACTATTTTACCATTTTTTTTGTTTATGGAGACCTTTTCTAACTTTCTATTCTTTCATTTTATCCCACATAGGTTTGAGAAAGAAATTGTTTGCGACTAATATACCAAAAAGTATGCATGTGTTATGTGTTTGCAATAATATGATGTTTTCAGGGTGATCATTATCCAAAAAGTTAAGAAAACTTAAATTTTTTAAATATTTTTTACCGTAAAATATATTTTGGTGGAAACTATTTTTATCCTTAATTTCACACAGTTTAATTAGAATGCTAAAAGGATAACCGTGAATTTTCTAGTACGCCAACATATATCTCATTAGATTATTCATACACATATTATAAGCATCTAAGAACTTAACAAATTTTATTAACAGCTCAAAATTCATAACGAGGATATCCTTTGAAGTTTGAAATATCTTTCTTTTCATCTAGTGTCGTATGTATCTTCGTGCAGTGTGCTATTAATTTGTAGTCTCGCGGTGTCACGGGAATTTCATAGAGTTCTGGCACTTGCTAAACCTTTTCCTTTTACCTTTCATTGGTCAAAGACAGATTTGTGATTTGTATGTTTCACATATGTTGGAGTATTGATCTTAGTGGACCAACTATATCACCATTCTATTTTCATAAAAGTATAACTGTAACAACATCAGATAGTATGGTTCCATTTAGCAACATGAGCAGCATATGTATGTCGAGTCCAAGGGCGACTCGAAAAGGGTTTCAATACTTTTGCGAAAGAGCAAATATTTTGATCTTTCCATGTGAGTCATGTTGCGGATGAGCTTATATTAACATTTTATATGAAAATCTAAGAGAAACTTAAATGAATGAAATATTGGTAGTATGTTACTATACAACAGCTGAAGAATTAAATATAGATGATGAGTATTAAAACATTAAGCTAACAGGGACCAATTATTGGGCTTAAGCCTTTGCAAAAACAAAAATGAGAAGTTTAGGGTGTTGATCGGTTCGGTTATCGGTTTGTTCGGTTAATTCGGTTAAAAATTTTTTTTAGGTCAACCCGAAAACCGAACCGAACCAAATTCAAATTCGGTTTACGGTTCGGTTCGGTTCGGTTGAATTCTAATTCGGTTCGGTTCTTGGGTTGACCCGAATAACCGAATATCACTTTTTTTTTAGGAAAAAATTAATAATTACATAAATATTTAGCAAAAAAATATATTTCAAGCATAAAAAGTGTTTTATTATATTATAATAACCTTTTAATAGTATTTATTTATATATAAATATACATAAAAATATATAAATATATAAAAAAAATATATATTTATATGAATTCGGTTTTCGGTTCGGTTTTCGGTTCAAACTGCCAAACCCATAACCAACCCGAGAACCGAATTAGTAGTTCGGTTTGGTTCATTTTAGCAAATTCGGTTCGGTTATTAGTTTGGTTCGGTTATTTTCGGTTCGGTTCAGTTCGGTTTCGGTTTTCGGTTTATTCGGTCTTTTCGGTTTTTTGGCTCACCATTAGAGATTTTAGTTATTGCGTATAAGCCCAATAGTTTGGGCAAAAGGGATGAAGAATTGAACATTATTTTTGTTCAGGCCAATTATATCTTATGTCTTGTTATGTCATATGTGCTTATAAATATTTTCAAACAACTCCATATGAATAAAACTCCTGTATATTTTCTGGCAAGCTGCTTATACTGATATCCTAAACACACGTATAAACTTAAACATTTGAATTTATATTTTTTCACTTCTAGAGCAAAGTTATCAAAGCTGCATATCCATAAAGGATAGCCTACCCGCTTATCTTTAGATTTTTGACACAAAGTGCTCATCTGATAAGCTTTTTTGTCCAAAGCTTTGCCAAGTTAATCGCGAACTCAAATAATCATAACTTACACATTGTGCACTCTAAAAAAAGGCTTAGCGATCGACATAATAAGTTTCATAAACGACCTAGGGTCAAAACAAGTATCATGATACTATGATACTTTAACGTTCATGACCCAAATACTTAAATCTTTCAGCGATATATATATATATTTCTAAATAAACGATCTCGGAAAAGTTTACCCTAACCCCTGTTTCTTAAAAAAGACCCAGGTTCCAAAAATACAACGCTTACATGTTTGCAATCTTTCAGTTTTAGAGCTATAAGAACATATAATATCATGTTATACAAGATGTTCCCTTCATAATTAGTGCTCCATAAACATAACCTAGTTGCTTTTAAACTTCAATCTAGTGTTTCAAGTGACATGTTTCTTTCTTTCTTTGTACATAAAAGTCTTTTATATAAGGATTTGCCAAAATTTTATGGATAAATCTAACTTTCTAGCATAACATTCTATCCCACATAGGGTGAAGAAATATGTTGTTATTACTAATATACTCTAGTGTATGCGGGTTATGCATGTCAAGAATAATATTATGTTCTCTGATATGTTTCTAGCTCCTGACTGACAGAAAAATATAAATTTGGGAGGTAGGTATGTATCTAAAAACGCATATTAGCTCTTAACTTTTTACTGTGTCTACTTTTATGTTTTTTTACCATAAAACATGCTCTTGTGGAAACCTTTCTAATCTTTTACTTCAAATAGCTTATGAGGGAAAGATATATTAGAAGTTAATTAAAAAAGACTAAAAACTGAGAAAGAGTGTCAGAAACAATTTACTCAGTTTTTCTTTGATCACTGTAAAATGTAAATAGCAAATGTTGACAGTGTGTATATCGTTATTGTTTTGATTAAACAATCTAACTCAACAACCAAAACAGTTTATAAACATTGACACTATAAGCATCAAGTATTATCTAGCTGCTTATTTTTAAATTTTGACATATATAAGCATGGTTGTCATAAACTTAGCCTAGCTACTTGCAAACTTAAATTTGTATATTTGAGCATTCAAAAACGCTAACTAATCAGCAAATAAGTTTTCTAAACGTAATCCCACATTGGCTGAAGAAAGAAATGGTTTGTTACTAATATAATGTAGTCTAGGTGAGGCATATGTGTCTAGAATAGTATAATGTTTTCAGTGAAGCACTCTTCTTGCAAATTAAAAAAATTTGTGAGGGTGTGCACCGCTGAATATTCATATTAACTCTTGACTTTTTGTCCATTTTGGGTTTTTTTTTTTTTTTTTTTTTTTCGTCCATTTTGGTTTCTTTACTTTAAAACAAGTTATGGTGGAACCACTTGAACCTTTAATTTTACATAGGTCCCATACTAAATGGTGCTCTATATTCTCAAATATTTTCTACAACCACAGGAGAATTAGAATAATAACATTTTATTATTTGAAATTCCTAAAAGACTAGGGATTTTACGAGTTTGATTTCTCGTTTGAAACTAACCAAGCTATGCACCATTAAGAGTTTTGGACCCCCAACTACCAACAGATTTCGCGTATCTTTTGAGCTAACCTTAAGATGAGCTTCACTTTGATGACTTGAAGAAGAGTAGTTAACGATGTTAAAGTAGGTATGAAATTTAAATTTAGAGTAAACTCGTCTTATAATGACATTGTGCTTGAAGCTTTTTGGAAAAAAAGAATTAGAAGATGAAGATGGCTACTAGACATAGACCCAATTACTTGGGTTGAAATGATGCATGTTTTATTTGGAGGCTCAGTTATCTTTTATGTCTTGTACTCTTGTAGTCTTGTTATATGCTTATAAATATTTCGGGTCAACTCTCTAAGAAACAAATCTCTTAACATTTTACCGTCAGTACTTGCTTAACAAAAGTTCTTTTATTACAAAGTACATTTGCAATAACTACATAAAATTACATGTTATCCAAACTGTTAGTTTCATGCTCTAAATTAACACATCCTAGTTGAACTTTAATTTGGAGTTTCAAGTTTCCATCACCAATTCTTAATAAGTCTTCTATCCAAGCTATTACTTAGAAAAGATCTACAGACATCAGACAAGTAAACACTTAGAAAACAATCACATGTTCTTTAAATACAACAATCTGTCATTATTAGTGCAATAACAACATAAAATTACCTATTATCCAAGCTATTACTTTCACGTTTAATGCTCTAAACACATAACCTAATTGAACTTCAATTTGGATTTTGGAGTTCCAAGTTTCAGTCACCAACTCTTTATAACTCTTCTATCGAATATGGAATTCTATTCAAACACAAAATTCTTTTATTCAAATTAACGTTCTATCCCACATAGGTTGAAGAAGAAGTTGTTGGTTACTAATATACCATAGCGTACATGAGTTTCTTGTGACTAGATTAGTATTACGTTTTCATGTATATGATCTTCTTCCTGCTTAAAAGCTTTGCAAGCTAACCATACATATTATGAATTCTTGATCTTTTTTTACTTTTCTTGGTTATTGTTCTTTATTACTTTTTATTGGAGGCCACTTAAATACATTATTCAAAAAATTAGTAAAAATCTCATGCGTGCACGGGCATTATAACTAGTATTAATATATATGACCGACATAATGTGATAATAATTTGTCACAATATTTTTTTCAAATGTTTTGACCAAACTACCGAAACTTACAACATCAAATCATATGAAAATACAAATGATATTAATATAAATAAATGTATGTCGACAAGGTGACAAAGAATTATTACTACTGGGTGAAAGGATGGCGTTTTGGCTATAAATAAGGGAGTTTGATAAGCTAATCATATATAGAACAATATTACCCTTTAAAGCATTATGATGAAGTCGTCACCTCCTCTCACATGTCTTGCTGCTGTGCTGCTTGCGGTGTTGGTGATATTGCAGCTGCAAGTCCCTCAAGCTCAGGCCGACACCTTCTCATGTGCCGGCTCTACTCTCTGCAGGGGCCTTGCGAAGAGTTCCTGTGATGCTGCTCGACGCCAGATTCAGCCCAACAACCGCTACTTCACTGGCGGAAACAAAGGAGCCACAGGGGTTTGCTCTGGCCACTGTGGACTCTTTGTCTCCGGCTCCAACTGTGACCTCACCGGCAACGAGATGATCACTGCCTTTAACGAACTCCGTTCTCAGAACTGTCAAAAATGTGGTATCAAGACTTACAATGATGGCTGCAAGTTCAAGGCCGATTATGTTAATGGTTGCTAAGTGTGTTGCTATATAATATATATCTACCTCTAGCTCTCATGCATGCTCATCAATAAAATAAAAGCTAGAGAAATGAATTAAAAAATATATATATGATCTCGTCTTCGTGATCATGGACCGCATTGTGTTAGTGAATAATGTATCATTACATTAAGAGGTACAATGAATAATCCGATTTTGTTCACCTGGGAGTCCTATTGGTGCCACCACCGGTAGTGTTGTTTGTTGATTTGTTTTCTTCTTATTTTATTTATTAAAAAGTAAAAATAAAAATAAAAAACCCTGAAACTCTAAACTTTGGATACAGTGAATTCTAGTAGGACCGAAACATGATGTTTTACCAAAAAACCGCACCAACCTGCACCATGTTCACCCCTAGTTGTAACAAGTAAGTTTTTCAGTCGTGACCAAGCATAGCCGAAGAGTATGAAAATGAATATGACAAGACAATATTGTGTGATGTAAAACAGTACTATTGACTATTTATAAGAAGTTAAAAACAAACAATATATAGAATTATAAGACAACTTTGTTTAAAGAAACCTTTAATAGGAAAATTAGGAAACTAAATTTTGGTGGAAGATAACGTAGTTTGCATGCAAGAGGTAGCAGATTCCAAAAGACTGTGTTTAGCAAAGTTTTTAAAATGAATATAAAACCGAAAAATAACCTAACAACACATCACAACCCTAAAAAATGTGGCACCGCATCTTCAACCATATGTTCACAAGATCTTCATTTCAAACCGTACCACTAAGGTTGAACTCATTTCCGATTGTTAGTGCGGCTCGTAAGTTACACACGCCAAGGTTGAACTCTTTGCTAGGAACGTCGTCGGTGGTGGAGTGGAAGGAGATGGATGTTGTGGCGAAGGTTACGGAGATGATTGACCATAGTGAATTTGTTAAGGCTTCTATTTCTGTTAGAGCTTTTTTTCACAAGGTATTATATATATAGTTATAATATACATGTTCAAATTTGAAATGTTTTTTATTGGTATATTCTGCCTTCTTGAGTTTTAGATCAACTCAAAAAAAAGTAAAAAGAAAAGAAAAGCAAAAAAAAAAAAAAAAGAAATATTAGGAAAAAAATATTATTGGTGTTCTTAATTGAAAGTAAAAAAAAAAAAAAAAACCCCTTTGTCTTCTTGAGTTGCGGAGAAATTTTTTTGACTCATTTAGAATTATATCCATAATAAAAGAGTTAAAGTTAAAAATAATAAGAACAATTATGTCATTTGACATGTTAAACTTTATTTTACATCCATTTCTTCCCACTTTTGGGTGGAAATTTTAGGCTATATGTTACTTCTAGTCTCCCTCACATCTTTTTCTTTCATTCTTTAAAAGAAACTAGAGAGTACAACTTTATTAAAGTTATTTTTCTTTTTTTAATTTTTTCTCTGAAATTAAACTCCAGAACACAGTGTTCTTGAATTCAATTTGAATTTCATTGTGTGGTTATTTGGTGTCAGCGTGGATGTAAAAAGTCTAGGCAAAAAGTACAGACGCAATTGCGTAAGTTACCGTTACATAGTTGAACCCCCGGACGTTGTATTGAGATTTGGCAACACCAAGCCTCGGACGATTGTAAGTCTCTTTTGGTCATTCAATTAAAATTTTGTTTCAGCAACATATATGTTCTTGTATGTTTAGCTATGTGCAATCTATACTACTTTATAATGCATTTAGGCCTTCTAAAATTAGAAGGCTTAAAAATTCAGACTTTTTTACTTAGTTATTATGGAAAGAATTAAAAAAAATAAGATAAGGAGCTCCAATCATTGAGTGACATGTGTCACTTCTCTAACTAAAAAATAACAAAAAGGGAGGAGCTTTAACAAACTAAAATAAAAAGCTCCAATAATGGGGTGACACATGTCACTTCCTAACTAATTAATCACATTTATTTTTAAATTTAAATATCTTTTTATCCGTTTAATTTTTTTATGATCTAATTTCACCATATTTTTTAAAATTTTGTGCTTTTTAATTCAACATCCATTTTGATATATTTTTATGAGTTTTCTTTAGTACTCGGGAAGAAGCGGAGTTGAAAAGAGAGAAAGTTACTTGAATTAGACGTAAAAATAAAAAACATTTTTCGCTACAAAATAGTCATCGGGTACCCGCCGCCGCATTGCGCGGGTACCCTTCTAGTTTTAGTTAATTGAGCAAAGCGTACCAAAATGTAACTAACTTGTTACTTTTTGTTGTGTAACCATCCTTATTTTTTTCATATTCTATACATCATACTTTTGAATTCCGTGTATTGTGTATCTTTTGACCATTTTGTCCTTACTTGTGCAATATTAGTTAATTTGATTATGATTATTTGTCCTTACTTGGATAGTTAGCTGGCATTTCTGATGGATGATTTTATCTAGTTAGCTGGCATTTCGACGTGTCATATGTAGTTCGAGCACAAGGTATAAGGTGCCATTGGTGATCCATTCGTGAGCCATTGGTATGCCAACCTTACCGGCCAACATGCCAAACTTGTGCCAAATGAACTCTTTTGTGTTTCGAGCCACTCCACTAGCTCAAGCCAAATGCACCTTTTGTGTGTGTGTGTGTTTTTTTTATTGTGAGTGAGTGGTATATTTGGTGGGGTATTTTGCGGGACCTACAGGTAAATGTTAGGGGTGTGTTACGAAGGAGGCGTGTTTGAGTTATTGGTGTGTTATTTGGAGGTGTATGATGTGGCACTGAGGTGGCATACCAATAACGTGTTATTGGGTCCTTGCATACCTTGCGCTCTTAGGTGATATGCATGCTAGTGACTTATTAATATGGTACTCAGCCACATTTATGTACTTAAACGCTTTTTTGAGTTAATATATTTATCGGGATAGAAACCTTTTTAATTAAATAAAAATAAAAATGCATTGTCTATTTTTGGGTGAATTGGGAATGTTATATAGCAATGCCAAAGCCAAAGCATGTTGAAAATAATTCTCGTAGATTGATAAGAACAATAATGAGGTGCAAAATAAACCTATATTGTAACTCCAAAACCAGAATGTGTCTCATCCATTGATTCAAACATTTTACTCTTATTGACTATAAGCACAAAGGACAAAGGTTAAAGCCTTAAGCATTTGCAATCTTTCAATGCAAAAGCAAAAGTATGTTGACAATGCTTATTGACTATAGATTTGTTTTTTTTGTTGTGGTTAGTTTTTGTTTCGTGCTCCAAAACCATATAAAGTAGCTTATAAACTTGAATCATTTACTCCCAGGTAACATATCTAATTCTTTCCATGTACTTACAAATCTTGTTTATTATGTAATAACCTTTTCAAACATTCTATTTTCTCATTTTATCCCACATAGGTTGGAGAAAGATATTGTTTGTGACTAATATACCATAATGTATGCAAATGTTATGTGTTAGGAATAATATGATTTTTTCAGGTGATTATCATCCAACGAGGTAAGTAAACTTAACCCTGTGGAATATAATTATCCAAAAACTCATATAAGCTCTTAACAATTTTTTAAATATTTTTACCATAAAACATATTTTGGTGGAAACTACTTTTATTAAAATCCAAAAAGGATAACTGTGAACGTGTCTAGTACTAACTCACCAGTCAACAACCAACAAATATCTCATTAGCTTATTCATACACATATTATAACCATCTAAGAACTAAACATATTTTAATCACATCAGAAAAATTCATAACGAGAATATCCTTTGAAATATCTTTCTTTTCATCTAGTGTCATATGTATTTTCGTGCAGCGGTGGAATCAAGGGAGGTCTGTTGTTAATTGGTAGTCTCGCGGTGTCACGGGAATTTCATAGAGTTCTGACCCTTGCTAAACCTTTTCCTTTTACCTTTGTTTGGTCAAAGACAGTTTTGTTATTTGTTTGTTTCAAATATGTTGTTGATCTTAGTGGACCAACAATATCACCATTCTTTTTTCATAAAAGTAAAACTTTACAACATCATATAGTATGGTTCCATTTAGCAACATGACCAGCATATGTAGAGTCTGAAGGCAAATGGTTTGATGAGTTTATATAAAAATGTCATTGAAATGAATTTCTAAGAGAAACTTATAAGGATGAAATATTGGTAGTATGTTACAATACAACAGTTGAAGATTTAAATGTAGATGATTAGTATTAAAACATGGAGAAATCAATCTAAAAGAGGCCATGGGTAAAACAAAAATGAGAAGATAGCTAATTAACTATAGGGTATAGGCCCAGTTAGAGGAATCTTGTCTTATAATGATATTCATTACAAGATGTTCGGTTTTTGTTCACACAATTTAAGCCACTATATGTCCTATGAACATGCATGGTTCCATTCACCTAGTTCTAGTTTATAGATACTAACATGTTAGACAAATCTATGACACTATAGTTTCATATTTAGGCGCAATCAATTTGCTCAAATAAAGTTCTTGGTTGAGTTAGTGGTTTAAATCGTTTTTCATTTATATCACAAAACAAAATCATGTAACAAAGAGAAAATAACTAACCATATATGTACCACCTGGGGCGGCTCGATAAGATGTTTCATTAACCTTTGGTTTTTGGTTAACAAAATTATTTGACATTTTTGCTAACTAATTTACATAGCTGTTAAGTCAGTCACCACAAAGACTTAAATCAGGTAAAACTATCTCTTTTAGGAGGTTGACGTGATTATTTTATGTAAGTTAATTTGTACCATTCCAAGAAAGCTTTAAACATGTCATTTTTCATGCCACTTTGTTGATGATAATCAATTGCCCATTTACCATCTCGGGCACTCCTTGTGAATAAGAGAAACTGATAAAATGAAGAATGGAACGCAGTTGATGAGGATCAAACCATGAAGAGCCATTGCTAATAGTATTATGTTAACTAGTTGCTTCTAAAGTTCAGTTTGGAGTTCCAACTTCCAAGTGACATATCCTTTTTTTCACCGACTCTTAATTACTCTTGCATGATCTCTTTCTTTCCATGTACACATAAAAATCTTTTTTGTCAAACCAACCTTCTATCCTAACATTTCATCCCACATTGGTTGAAGAAAGAAATTTCTTGTTACTAATATACCATAGCATATGTGAGTTGATTGTGTTAAGAATAGTAGTATGTTTTCAAATTAGTTACAATCCAGCTACCTAGAATAGTTAGCTAGGTGATGACAGATTTGAAAGTTAATACGAATTCTCAATTTTTTTTTGGTTATGTTTCGTTGTACTCATTATTAAATATGTTTTAGCGAAACTGAAATTCTCAATTATTTTTATGTTATATTTTGTTGTACTCACTATAAAATATGTTTTAGCGAAACCGGTTTAGTCTCTGGTTCACATGGCTTAAATGGAAAGTATAGCAAATTGATAAAGAACAAGAACGACAAACTGTCTCCCAGTGCGTTATGGCAGGTGTTTATGCATAAGTTGAATAGCTGATGTGGTTTGACGAAATTTATATTTTTAACCATTTTAGGTTACCTCATTTGTTTTTATGGCGGTAATGTCTTTGTAGATGTGTACTAATTAAGATGTAGAATTGTGTATGAGCTTGTTAATGGTTTTTATATTGTGACGTATATACTCGGACTATGTGTAATAGGTACCCATCAACGCATGCTTACCACCAACAACACGTCCTTCATTATTACATCAACCACCAACGACTCGTTTTTTTTCCAGTATACAATTCTATTCAAACACAAAAAGGTGTTTTTTTTTTTTTTTTTTTTTTTAAGCAAGAACAACATATACTTTCATGTTATCCAAGATTTTCCCTTCATAATTCGTGCTCCAAAAATGCAAAGATTAGTTGCTTCTAAACTTCAAGTTGGAGTTCCATGTAACAATAGTTCTTTCACCAACCGTTGATAACTCTTGCACTATATTTCTCTTTATATCCCTCATTGATTGAATAAAGAACTTCTTGCTTATATATGCCCTAGTCTATGTGAGTTACATGTGCGTGGAATAGTATAATGTTTTCATGCTGATAACTTTCTTGAATTGTTACAAATTTAATTTGTACGACTCATGATGGTTATTGATTTGGAAACTTGTATGAGTTTTAAAACTTTTTTTCTGCTAGTTTCACATAGCTTAAGAAGTAAAAATATTTTTGAAGTCAATTAAGAAAGATTAAAAGATGAGAAAGAGTGAGAAACAATCGTATTACTCAATTATGTTTTGATCATTATACATAGCAAAATACAATGAAAAACAATTTGATGTTTCATGTAACAAATCGTTCTTTCACCGATTAAAAGATGAGAAAGAGTGAGAAAAAATCGTATTACTCAATTATGTTTTGATCATTATACATAGCAAAATAAAATGAAAAACAATTTGATGTTTCATGTAACAAATCGTTCTTTCACCAACTGTTAAAAATTCTTGAATTATCTCTTTCTTATCATTTTTTTAAGGAAAATATTTTCTAACCTTTTATCTTAACACTCTATCCCACATTGGCTAAAGATAGAAGTTGCAGGTTAGTTATATACCATAAATGTATGTGTGTTAAATGTGTTGTGACTAGTATTCTGTTTGCGGACTATTCACTATCATGTTGAAAAATATTCAAGATGAATGTGAATTCTCGGAAACTCATATTAACTCGTATTTTTTTTCTTTAATATGGTACTGTTTTATTTTTAATTTCTGACAGGTTATAATGGAAAACAAACTAAGAAAGCTAATAAAGAACAATAGAAATGTAAAGATGCATCTTTATTCTTTTGATTAAAATGCCGTAAGTCAACGTTCAACAACAAAAATAAATCTTATTAGAAAATTTATACACGTATGGTAACCTTTTATTTTTTGGGTAAAAGGGTTTCTACATCGGTAAATATATTAATAAGAAAAGTGTTTAAGTACAACAATGTGGTTGAATTACCACATTAATACATCATGAGTTAAACGTAATTTAATGTGTACATGAATATGCATATGTTAAAAGCAACAACGATAGTGACAAGCAATAACTACTACTTCTATGTTTAGATACTTATCGACTTAGAACACTCATGGATTTCTAAACCCATAGGTTCATTCTACGCAATGCTCTATATTCCAAAATCTATGAGAAAATCACGCGTGAGCGTGAAGTACAATCATTATGAGAATTCCGGAGGGACCAATTATTTTAAAAGTCTCATTTCTTAATTGGAACCAACTAACTAGCTACATGCTAACGAAGGATTTTATAAGTATTAACCACAAATTTATGCAAAGTTGGCTAACTGTAAGAGGAGCTACACTTTGATGATTTGAAGAAGAGTAGTTAACGAATATAAAGTACACAAGCAATTGAAAATTAGAGAAATCTTGTCTTATAATGATATACATTACAAGATGTTGGGTTTTCGTTCATGCAATTTAAGCCACTATATGTCCTAAGAACATGTATGGTTCCGTTCAACTGATTCTATATTCTTAGATATTAACATGTGAGACAAATCTATGACTATAGTTCCACATTTTGGGGCAATCAATTTGCTCAAATTTTCAATTTATACACGTATGGTAACCTTTTATTTTTTGGGTAAAAGGGTTTCTACATCGGTAAATATATTAATAAGAAAAGTGTTTAAGTACAACAATGTGGTTGAATTACCACATTAATACATCATGAGTTAAACGTACTTTAATGTGTACATGAATATGCATATGTTAAAAGCAACAACGATAGTGACAAGCAATAACTACTACTTCTATGTTTAGATACTTATCGACTTAGAACACTCATGGATTTCTAAACCCATAGGTTCATTCTACGCAATGCTCTATATTCCAAAATCTATGAGAAAATCACGCGTGAGCTTGAAGTACAATCATTATGAGAATTCCGGAGGGACCAATTATTTTAAAAGTCTCATTTCTTAATTGGAACCAACTAACTAGCTACATGCTAACGAAGGATTTTATAAGTATTAACCACAAATTTATGCAAAGTTGGCTAACTGTAAGAGGAGCTACACTTTGATGATTTGAAGAAGAGTAGTTAACGAATATAAAGTACACAAGCAATTGAAAATTAGAGAAATCTTGTCTTATAATGATATACATTACAAGATGTTGGGTTTTCGTTCATGCAATTTAAGCCACTATATGTCCTAAGAACATGTATGGTTCCGTTCAACTGATTCTATATTCTTAGATATTAACATGTGAGACAAATCTATGACTATAGTTCCACTTTTTGGGGCAATCAATTTGCTCAAATAAAATCCTTGGTGGTTTAAATCATTTTTCATTTATCTGTCAAATAAAAATCATGTACCAAAGAGAAAATAAGTAACAATGTATGTACCACCTGAGAGCGGCTCGATAAATTTTCCATTCACTTTTTTTTTTGGTTAACAATAATTTCTAACAATTTTGCTTGACTAATTTACGTGGTTGTTAAGTCAGTCGCCACAAAGACTTAAATCACGTAAAACTATCTCTTTTAGGAGGTTTACGTGATTATTCCATGTTAGTTTATTTGTACCGAGCAAGGATTAAACAAGTCATTTTTCACACTTTGCCACTTTGGTAATGATAATCAATTTTTTCTTCCCGAAGGGCAAAAATGTCACATAGTATCCTAAAAAGGATAAATTTGAAAGAAAAGTACCCACAAAAGCAAAACTTTTTGTTTGCTACCCACAAAAAGAATGGTGGCAAATATAATATTTTTTTCAATCATTTGCCCTATTTATTATGAGAATATCTGAAAAATGGAGGATTTTACCAGTCTTAATTCACATCTGAAACCAACTGACCTGCACGTCACTAAAAGTCTTGGACCACAACTTTCAGCAAGCTTGACGTATATGTCGAGCTGCTTTTATGATGGGTTGCATTGGATGACTAGAAAAGAAGTAATGAACAGATTCAAATTAGGAAAGGAATAAAAAAGTAAGAGAAAACTTTGTGTTAAGATGGTATTGTGGTTGTCGTTCACGCAATTTAAGCCGCTAGGTCCGAAGAACATGTGTTGGAAAGCTTCATGATCTAACGTCTGCTAATAAAACGGGAACTTAACGGAGACGCATTCATAATGGTGTAATATGTCGATTGAAAATGACATCTGAACTAAATATTGATGAGACTATACCTTGTGTGCTTGCACACAATATTGGAATTTTAGAATAGAGCAGATAGCATGACTTACATTAATTTATTCAATTCCGATTCTGTTAATATGATCAGGTTCTAAGACATAATAGACTTACACATGTATATACCATGACTCACATTATTATAATAGTTACATTTACGGAATTTTTTTGCTTGTTTTGATTTGCTAAACAGGTTGTGATGATTCAAGAGCCATGTACAATTTGAGAGTGATACGGTTTGTACGTGGTGGCCTTCATCAGCTCGTGCTTTGAACCGCAAGCAAACTTAACATTCTATTTTTGGGTGAATTATAACCAACAATATGTTGACAGTGAGTTTACCCTAAATCTTTTTGTGTGTGAGATGATTGATAAGCACAATAATGAGGTGCAAAGTGTGTCTCATCCATTAACTCATACACATATCGAAACAATTTATAAAGTAACACATTTTACTCTCTTTGACTATAAGCACAAAGGACAAAGCTTAACGATCTTTTATTTTCAGACAACATAAACTTCAAGTTGTGTTCCAAGTAATACATCTTTCTTTCATGAACTCTTGCATTATCTCTTTCCTTCGATGCACATAAAAGATTTTGTAGTATACTGCAATAATTTACCATTTTTCATTTATGGAACTATGGAGACTTTTTATTACCTCCTATAATAAATCATAACATTCTATCCCACATAGCTTGAAGATCCAAGTTCTTTGTTACTAATATACCATAGTGTAAGTGATTTGTATGTTTCTAGACTAGTATTATGTTTTCAGACTTACCTAATCCTCCCAGGTTTATAGAATTATACAAACCTGATACGATTTTGTATGTCTGCAAACTCGTACGAACTCTAAAAGTTTTGTTTTTTTTTTTTTTTTTTTTTTTTTGTTTTTTTTCCCTTATTGCAGACATGTTCTTGTGGTGATCATTTTAATCTTTAATTTCCCCCAGGTTAGAAAAGAAAACATGTTTAGAAAACCGGTTGAAAAGCAATAGTAGTATATAAGCCGATTAGATTGCTCAATTCTTTATGTTATAAAATGAAACATGTTGATTGGCTAGCTGTATTATACAAGTTTAAAAGAATTGATCGCTTTCTAATTACAAGTTAAAATAAGTCTGTAAAAATGTGATATATGTTATAACTCATTTAAACTTATAAGTCCGTCAAAAGGTCAGAAATCATGGTAAAAAAAATAACAAAATAAAAAATTGTAAAACATGTTTAAGTGGAAAGAATTGTAATCTTTAGTTTCACATAAGTTAAAAGGAAACTTGCATTGTTTTACCGGATCCAAACACCACTTGAACCATGAAATTATGGATCCGTTAGCTCTAATAAATATCCAATAATACGAGAGAGCTTGTAGTTCATCACAAATTATCTTAAGATTAGATACTTCATTTGTATCAAAACGTGTTTCGTCGTTACAAATAGAAAAAGTATGTTGATTACAAAACATGCTTCTTTAAGCTCATGCATGAGTTTGCTCTTGAAACTTCTTAGAAAACGGTAACTGTCACTTTGTATATATGCGCAACCTATTTTTGGGTGAACTGGGGATAATGTTATATATAGAAACGCAAAAGCAAAAATATGTCGACAGTGTGTGTAACCTAATTATTTTGATATAAAAAAATAAATACATATATTACGTTAAGATTGATAAGAACAACACCACATATCAAAACAATTTATATAGTAAACATTTTACCATCTATGACTGTAAAGCATAAAGGATCGATCCCCTAACAACTTATTTTAAGTTTTTGACATAAGCATGTGTCCTAAACAGGGCCGGATATGGGCCTGTGCAGAGTAAGGAACTGTACAAGGCCCAATATGAGTTAGGGGCCTCACTGTTGATCCAACAAGCATAGTGGTATACAGCCCAGCTTAAATAAAAGGCCCATTCGACTGTTTTGCATGTGTCTTGAATAGTATAATGTTTTCGGCTAATGCACTCTCTTGCAAGTTAAACAAAATTTGTGAGGTTGTACATTGCTGAAAATTCATAATAGCTCTTGACTTTTTGTCCATTTTTCCTTTTTGTTTCTTTACTCTAAAACATGTTATGGTGAACCATTTTAATTTTTAGTATTACATAATTCGATACTAAATGATACTCTATATTCACAAATATTTTCTACAATCAAGGGCGAATTTAAATAACATTATTTTTTTACCAGTTATTTCTCTTCTGAAACCAATTAAGACACGCACAATTAAAAGTCTAGGACCCCAACTTCCAACAGATTTCACATGTCTTTTGAGCTAATCTTAAGAGGAACTACACTTTGATGACTTGAAGAAGAGTAGTTAACGATGTTAAAGTTGGTAAGCAATTTAAATTTAGAGTAAACAAGTCTTATAATGACATTGTGGTTGTCACACACGCAATTCGAGCCACTATAAGGGTGGTCCAACTGTTAGGCTTAAAGCCTTTAGGAAAAAAGAGGGAGATCGATGAAGATGGTTTATTTTTAGATTTTGATAAAGGATTGCTTGGCAACTTATTTTAATATTTTGACATAACTGCTCATCTGATAAGCATGTTTGTCGAAATCTTTGCTTAGATACTTGCGAACTTAATTATGTAATTTTAACAACATATAATTTTACGTTATCGATATTGTCCCCTTCATGATTTGTGCTCCAGACACACACGCCAGTTGCTTCTAACTTTCTTAAACCAAATGTTAATAACTATATCTTACTATTCTTTTTAGGTTTTCTCATGGCCGGCCCAAGGCATGTGCAATAGGGGCAATGGCACAGGGCCCACTAAACTAAAGGGCCTCCAATTTACATGTAAAATCCAATACATAACTAAAAAAAGTCCACTTAATTTCTGAAAAGCTTCTTACGTTTTTAATTTGAGAAGAGTGACGGACTGATTCTAAAAAGTGGCTCCTCATTAATTATCATTTATCCATTTTCTATTAAATCTCACTAGTTAAGTCATCTAATATTGAATATGTGAACGTTTGATTTTCTTATTATAAAAACTTTTAACGACTTACAAAAGAAAAAAAGAAAACCATGTTTCTTAAATGAAAGCACTTATAAAATTTATCTTAAAACTTTGATAGAGTATTTTTTTATATAACAAAATCGTGTTTTAAAAGGCCTCTTATATCGATCTGGCACAGGGCCACCAATTTCATGAAACGATTTTTTCCTAACATTCTATCCCACATAGCTTGAAGATAGAAGTTGGTGGTTACTAATATACCATAGTCTATCTGGATCAAATATGTTGAGAATAGTATTATGTTTTCGGAGATTTCACTATCGTTCAGGTTAGAAAAAAATCTGCAGATTTGGAAATCTCTGTAAACTCATATGAACTCTTAACTTTTTACTTTCATTTTGGTATTGTAAATCTTGTTTTTAGTGGAGACTATGTTAATCTTTGATTTCATACAGGTTAGAAAGGAAAACGAACTATGAAAGTTAACAAAGAAACAATAAAAATGTAAAAACAAACTATGAAAAGCTAACATGCAAATTTCTATCAAAGTTTTAAAATAACAGACTCCAAAGTTATTTGGTCCGGTGGGAAATGGCTTAAATGCTTTGTGAACCCTCGTATAAACCATGATTGGACCATCTAATATGACGTGACCAATAAAAATAACTATGACCCTTATAAAAAAAAGAAACTCGGACCAAGGCTTAATAAACCCCCTTGTGATCTGTGTACTTATTTTTTGAACCTATAAGTAAAAGTGACCACTAAGAGGCCATCAACACTGTTATCCGCATTTTTTTTAATTCAAGATACTTAATAAGAAGATTAAAGACACCACAAAAAATATACCTCAAAAAAAGCAATTAATAAATACCCACACACACAAACATTCAGCCCTTTCCATTTCAGCTCAGTCGAGTCACATACTCACATATGCGACTGATTCGTCTCTTTTTCCCTCATGCGACTCATCTCAAGTCGGGTGGTGTAACGGTGGCCGACGTGTCAGTGGTGGCGACCGACGGACTAGCGACCGACCCTCTACACCTGATCTTAGTATATATGTTACTATACAGCAAGGGAAGAGTCAAATGTAATCCAATTGCTAAGATGGAGCCTTTGGTGAAAACAAAAACAGGATTTTTTCACGTTTATAAAGACTTGCCTAGCTGCTTATACTTATACTGAAATCTTAAACACGTACACATTTATAATGCACTTGCATACGTGCATGTTAACATGATTCACATTATTAGAATAATTTCATTTACGCAATGATTTTACTTGCTTTAGTTTACTAGTAGTAATGAAGGAACTAGCGACCCATGTATGAGTTGATAGTGATACGGCAAGTGGTTAGCTCGTGGTGGCGTTCATCAGCTCGTGGTTTGAACCACGAGCAAACTTACGTTGTTTTTAGCTGTGACTGCAGTGATCGCATTGAAGTAAAGCAGATATGAGTGATGAGAGGATAAACGGATTTGGTGCTAAACTGACGGTAGTGATGGACGATGGTCGTAATGACCACTCAATTGCTCTTAATATATCTTTAAGCAGCCCAATTAATCAATATTGGTTTCTCATGAACATCAAAATAATTCATTTGAAGGAATGCCGGTGATATTCACAGGAATGTTACAATGTGAAGAACTGTCTCAATGCGCAGTGATTTGTACTCAGCATAACATGTTTCCCGACAAACCTAAACAAGTATCACAATATAACAAGATAACTTATAAAATAGCACATAGATTTCTATATAAACGATTTCAAATAAGTAAACGTAATCATCATTGGTTCTTTCATCCAAGTTGTCGCCTTTATGTCTCGTGTTATAAACACAAAAAAGTGGCAATGGTGGTGGTGGTGGGTGGAGTTGGTTGTGGTGGGTGGTGGCGGTTACGGGTGGTCGGTGGTGGCGGTGGTATTATTCCAACATGAAAAGGCCCGACCGAAACTTAAACGGGTTAATATACTAAAAGCTCGAAGAAAAGTCCAAAATACATTCTCCTCTGTTAGTAAAATAGTGAATGAGGACAAAAGATGCAAATATTTTAACTTGCGTAAGGAGTAATGGAGAAATAATTTGTACCGTTAGTCCTCGTTGACTGAATTTACTAACGGAGAGATGATTTTGTGCCAACTAACGGATGGATGGTTTTGTGCAAAAAAAAAACCTACGAAGATGTAAAGCGAGACACGAGACAACCACATAAATGTATTTTGGACTTTACTCAAAAATATGACTTACGTTATCAAATTCGTAGATGATAAAGGATTCTTGGCTACTTCTTTTTTGATTTTGACATAAGTGCTATCTTATAAGCATGTTTGTAGAAAAGTTTGCTTAGCTACTTGCAAACATAATTTCGTAAATCCATAATACACACATTGAGCATTCATAAACGGATGGATGGTTTTTGCATTGGCCTTAAGAGGTATCATAATGCAAAAATACTTTAACCTTCATGACCAAAAAACATAATTTATTCTGATATGACTAAGGCTACTGGTATATAGGTAGTCAATATCTTTGCTACACTACTACCATTAAAAGTAAAAACTAAATGAATTGAACATACGACTATGAAAGCAAGATTAAGAAACAAGATTAGAGAGAAACTAACACTTAATCACTGTTCTTTCTTCTTGACGAAACTGATGCAAAGGTACATATTTATACTTGCAATACTAACTACCCGCTAATTAACCTACTAAAAGGAAAACATGCATGGAGTGTACTTCAATTCCACATAGTGGGGTACTTCCTTACGACTTGCCTTTAAACAAGGAGAATATGCATGCAACAGTTACTAAGACGATTCAAAAACTACACTGGAATCTACAAGTATAATACTGCCACTTTATTGTTATTTCCTAGGGCCAGCGAAAAGTATGAGACGGCCTTGGTATATACGCACGTCCATCAGCTTAAGTAAGACCTCAATGCAAGCAGCAATAGCGAATATTGCTGAAACTACATTACAAATCCTACTGCAACGCTGGGAGGTTGTGGTGGTCGTCAGAACATCTCCATCATTGTGTGTTCTTTACTTTAGCAATAATTAAACTGGATATAGTATTAATGGGATCACTTATGCTAGGAGGAAAAGGTAAAACGAATCATGCATCTTTATTTTAATTTTCGAGTCTCCCAAAATTTACCGAAAAAGTTAATAAAACCAATTGCAACGTACATGATAATGTTTGGCTAAGAAAACACATGATGGGTCACGTCGTAATAGTTGGTCCAATTAATCATGGGTTGTATGGTAGTTCAAGTATATACGAGGGTTCACAAAGCATTCTTTTCCACTGGACTAAATAACTTCAGAGCTTGTTATTTTTCGAAACTGGAGTAATGAATGTTGGTTATTTTCACATTCGTCATATTTTTTCGATATAAAGGTAGTGACGTATCACTTTTCACGAATCAGACTAACCCAGGTTTTACCCGAATCACACGGGTTAAGAAACATTATCCTGGCTAATTCAATTAACCTGAACGCTTAATACAGTGAGAACCCCAAATCATGAGTGCAAGAACATCAAGGAGAAAAAAAGGGCAAACTGAACATTTCAACGTAAGGACTCTCTTAACATACTGAGATTTTAACCAAGGGCCAAAACAAGTATCATAATATAAAAAATAAAATAAAAAACTTCGCCCAAACACCTTAACACGTAATTCATTAAGTCGTATACCGCTCTCTACTTGAATGATTTTTAACTTGTATATGATAAAGGAGCGCCTAGTTGCTTATTTTTATATTTTGACATTAGTTCTCACAAATATAGCATTCAAAAATTGCTTAGTGATCGGATTTGGAGATCCAAGCTTCCGCCACCGACTCTTAATAAGTCTTCTATCCAATATAAAATTCTATTGAAACATAAGTTCATTTATCCAAACATTCTATTCCACATAGGTTGAAGAAAGAAGTTGTTGGTTAGTAATATACTATAGTGTACTTGAGTTTCTTGTGACTAGATTATTATTATGTTTTCAGGTATATGATTTTCTTCATGCTTAAAAGGTTTGCAAGATAGCCATACATAGGCACATAGCATTATTAAAATCATAGACTGGATAATTAATATGAATTCTTGATCATTTTTACTTTTCTCGGTTATCGACTTATCGTCCCTTATTCTTTTTGGCATATCATTCAAGCTAATCTTAATAGCAGTTTGGGGGTCAAACTAAAAAATAACAGGAACGTTTGTCTTATGATGATATGGTGGTTGTCGTTCACACATACAGTAAAAGTAAAAGGGACACTAGACTCGCTTCTAAACAATTTATATGATAGCGACGACGAAGACTCGGAAATGTGAAAGTTTGAAGTAGAAGATGTAATTGGGATACATTCTAAATTATAAGATTCTACATCTTTTACCATTTGACCATTTTTTATATCTTGAGAATGGCTTACATATTCTGCGAAAACTCGATTTCAGGATGCCAATATTGTAACGAAACGAGCCCGAGTATGAAATGCTCCTCAAATCGAATTTAAACAAAATCAGCAAATGGGCTTTCAAAAGATTCAAGAACGGATTATATTAATCTTTCGTTCATTTGCTATGCATGTTGACAGTAATTTCTTTTCTGTCTATTCGTAGTGAAAGTATCTACGATCCACTGTGTTTCACATCAGTACAGTACACCAAATTACATTGTAGAACCTGGCTTACTTGGGTCTGTTACATTGTGTTGGGTTGGGTCGAAAACATAAGCTCATAAGACCCTAGCTGTAATTGACCTACTTCTTACAAAAGTAAAATTATCCTATTACTTATCCATGTGAAATTCTAGTTCGGGTTGGGTCAAAGTCCATTAGAGTAGCCAATAGTTGCCATCCATACTTAACTAGGCGTGTGCAGAAAGTGGATTGGTAACGCAAAGAATACTTAACAACATATAATTTCATGTTGTTACCGTCAAGTTTGGTGCTCCAAGCACATAAACTAGATGTTTATAAACTTCTTTTCATGTACAGAAAAATATGTTTATGGTGTACTAATATACCATTTTTTTTGTTTATGGAGACCTTTTCTATCCTTTTATTCTTTCATTTTACTCACATTGGTTGAATAGAAGAATTGTTTGTGACTAATATACCATAACGTATGTGAATGTTACATGTCTAGAATAATATTATTTTTTCAGTTAATCGCCGCACATCTAGTTTGTAAAAACTAGTAGTGCCTCGAGAGATTGGAAACTTTTTTTTTTTTAAAGCATGGATTGGAAACTGGTATGAACTCTTAACAGTTTTTAAGTTTTGTTTACTGTAATTCATGTTTCGGTGAAATCTATTATAATCTTGAATTCCACAAGGGTCAAAGAGGAAAATATATTTTAATACAATGCATAAAAATGTATTCTTTCATTATTAAAGACTGATGCAGGTTTTACTGACCAGGTCTTAATATTTATAGTGTCTCGCTATACCTATGGTCTACCCTAATGCACTAACGAGCAGTGTACCCGGTTGTGTGTAGTGTAGTAAATGGTAAAGCCGAGGTCGTCCCAAGAGCTATGTGTGTCGGATAATTACTAATGGTCCGTTTGGTTTGGTTGAATGGGAATGAGACTATGACTTTCAAAGTCATAGTCTGTGTTTGTTTTGTTTTGTTTTGTGGGCCCGGTAATGAAATGGGTATATCATAGTCATAGATTCATTACACACCAATTTGGTGTCTATGAAATCCATTCCCGTAGGCCCCTCTTTTTTCCACTACAAAATTAAAATATCTATACACTTTTTCATACCATGTTTTATCAACCAAACATAAACAATCGTAATGATACAGTTTTTCATACCCATTATCATTCCACCTCATTCCAAATCCGATACCCATTGTCATTCCTAACAACAAACCAAACGGGCCCTAAGTCTAATTGTCACAGAATAAAAATTGTTTGATAGGGTTTTAATTAATTAAACTACTAATGCAGAATATAAAAGCAATTAAATGGTAGAAAGGAAATCAATAGAGGAATAGTGGTGCTAACCTAGTTAATCCTCCTAACTAGTTATGTCTACGTCTACCTACTTCCAATTACTTCAGGTGGGGTCAAATTCGAGAGGACAGCATTTGGTCAATTCGTCCTAACTTATCAGCAAAGATGCCACAACAGGAGAAATCAGGCGCACCATCATAAGTCCTGTTGTTCCTGGTCCCCTAAGCCGAGTCATTAAGTATCGCTACATGCTAGATTCTAAATAGTGAGTGCCTGACCGTTAGGAACTTAGACACTACACCCCCCAATTCTTAAGTTCATCCAAACGATAGGTGATCAGTTGGTCAAATCGCACAAGTAGAAAGGGTCGTCAGTTGGTCATATCTTACCCTTCCCGTCTCAGTCCGCTCACCTAAGATCAGTTGGTCATATCTCCTAGGCAATTGGCCTCTACCGCCATTCAAAAATACCAAACCAGGGGTGACTACCAAAGAACTATGCATGCATACACTTAGAAATAATTGTACGGAAGTAAAGGTAAACGCAAACAAAAGAATTAAGGAATCATAACTAGGCTAGCACCAAAGGGTGCTTAGCCGCTCATACTAATCATGCATATCAATTCAATATTCAAAGGTGCGAAATACATGAATTGAAAGTAAAAAGAAATAATAAACGCTAAAGCTTATCGTAATGGTGTGACTTCTCCCTTGGAAACAGCTCCGTATGCTTCCCTAGACCTTCCCTGAGTATTTTCCCACGTTCTCAGAGTATTGTGTGTGGAATGGGATGATTAGAAATGCTGGAATTCGTGGGGTATTTATAGGCCAGGTCTGGGTTACGGCGTAACCAATAGATGAGTTACGCCGTAACCTTCTATTCCGTCGTAAAAGCACTAGATCTGCTAGTTACGGTGTAACCTTATAAGTGGTTACGCCGTAGTCTTCAATAAACCTGGTTACGTCGTAAGTGATGCAGTAGTTACGGCGTAAGTATCAGCGGCGTGGAACCTCTTTTGACCTAATGGAGTTACGTCGTAATCTTTGGAAGGAGTTACGCCGTAACCTCTTGATGAGTTGGACTTCAGGGTCACGCAATAGTTACGGCGTAATGTGAGAGACGAGTTACGCCGTAACCTCTTCAAAATAAGCATACTGTGATAAATCCTTAGTAACGTTTCCATTTCCGCGTCTCTTTAGCTCCAATGCTCGCAATTTACCTGAAAGTGTAAAACAATGGAAAACAAGCGTAAATCCATATAAATGATATAAATAACGAGCATTAACGGGGGAAATTGACACTTAATATTCAGGACTATTTGATGTTGTCAAATATCCCCCCACTTGAACTCTACTTGTCCTCAAGTAGACCTTATTAGATAGATTCCTAAAAAAATATCTCCCAAAACCTGGAAAATATGAGTTTACAAATCCCTTATGCTAGAATAAAACAAAGCCGAACACCTCTTGAAAGGAGAACAAACACTCAAATCTCTCAACTCTTCTAAGTGTCAATTTCGGGGTGATCACTCAATCGCACAGTCATAGCATGTATTCTATCATAAGCTTGGCGGTTACACAAATCTCCACCACTGGAGTAAAGGACTAAACAATTCTCGAAGGCAATATGGGTAGACACGACAAAGGTTAAGGGGTGACTCGTCATTACTAACATGTCACGGCGAAGTGGACAAAATCAATGATACATGACCAAATCCATGGCCAAGACACCAAAGATTGCTCGCTGCATCACCTAGACATGCTTCATGACTAAAGGGTAGGATAAGACATGGGATATATAATAGGTGTAAAATGAAAAACAAGCAGGTAGTCTATATCTATAACTAAGTCATCACCACTTACTGTCCGCCCAAAGTTCAAGTTTAGATGTCCAGAGACCAGATCATGAAATGCAAGGTAGATGTGTCATTAGAGGACGTCGTGATGGGCACACTACCTTTTCTTCTTCAGTTGGTATTACTCCAACTCCAATCTTCAAATGTGACCTAGGTGGCCTCCTCGATACTAAACAATAAAGCTCATACTATAGTGCTTATAACATTGCACTTTACAAAATCATAACTGAATCAACTATTTTTTTTGAAGCATAACTGATAACATAACATCCCCCCACTTGAGATGAACAAAGGGAATTCGGGGGGTCTTCAATGATCTTCATATTTTTTGTCGATGAAAGCATGATTTTCAAACCTTTCCACTCGAACCTTGAACTTAGGCAAATGATGACTTCCCAATTACAAATAAAGACTACAGGGTAGGCTAAGGTATAAGGGTGTAATGAAACAATATATTGGGGTGACAAAATGAAAGGAATGGCTCAGAAGGGTGTATCTAGGGGTATCTTGCACTAAAGGGGAGTGCAACAAAATGGTTTCACATGGGGGTCGAGAAGTCGAGGTGACTAATCGATAGACTCACAATGGTACGCTGTTTGGGTGATAATCCTATAATACTGCCTTCTAAAACTGAAAAGTCCAAATACATCGAGCTAACTCAACATACCTCGTCTATGGTCTCGAAATTATGCAAAGGCCAAGTTCTAAAGTTTACAAGCTACCGGCACACTCATAATTTGGTGGATTTGGGGTAAAATATAGGAAACAGATAAGGCTAATCTCACCATGTAATATCAAGGGTTGTATGTGCTCGGCTAAGGTCTAATCTAGTTAGGTTCGGAAAAACATGTCAAAATATAAAAATGGCATAATTTTTCAAAATAAACTAGAAAAATGAGGGCGAAATAAAGTTCAAGAGATAATTCTACTCCCGTCCCCCCACTTGAATTGTACAAAGTCCCTTTTGTACTAGGCATTAAAATAAAGGTGAAGAGAAAGGTAGAATTTGAGCGAGAACTTCCCTGAAATTTACTCCAAAAAAGAAGAAGGCCCACGAGAAAGGATCATGCCTTCGTTAAAGCGTCATGAGCAAACTTCAATCCCTGAAATCACAATACCGACAAGCATAATTCTAAAAAGAAAAAAATAAAATGAAAAATAAACCTAACTCACTTTCGTAGGAATCACGGTTACATTTAGCGAATGCAACAAGCCTTTTAAACCACTTGATGTCCCAAGTGGACTAGTGAAGTCTCGTGAGGGTTTACAGGGAACACACCCACAAAGTTCATTTAAAAACTAATACAAGGTTACTGTGTTTTAGAATGAAAGAATTAAAACAGAGGAGAGTTACGTCGTAACTCCAATAAGAGAGTTACGCCATAACTTGCAAAACCTCGTATGAGCTGAGAAGCGAATGGTTACGGCGTAACCACTGAGATGGTATTACGCCGTAGTTGGTAATGCGTCAAGATTTCTGCTGCTAAAATGTTGGTTACGGCGTAATCACCAAGATGAGTTACGTCGTAACTCTGTTCAGATCAGCAACTGCATCAGTAATTACTTCATTGTCTCCTGCAAAAACGGTTAGAAAACACAAAACCCAACAAAAAGGAAATAAAAACAAAAGAAAGGGATAATTCGGGTTGTCTCCCGAAAGAGCACTTTTCTTTATTAACGAGTCTTTAAGTTAGACTCAGAGCCGCGGGGCTCCTATGGGGGTCTTTGAGCTTGCCCCACTTCATCCACGTCTTTCATTAAGTTGCACCTAACCCATCCGACATTTGTTGCAGTGCGCATCTATTCTTTGGTTTCAATTTTCCGTATCTTGCAAAATTTTTCTTCAGACCCCAAATGGTATCGCGTAAACTCAAATTTTTCAGCTATAATAGGAGGTGGCCTTTTAAATGGGATGCCAAGAAGCTTGCATCTTCGTTTCTCGTGTATCTCATCATCCGGGTCGATGAAACCGTCTTCGCCTTGCAACTCGAGATAATCGAAATCATTATCGGAATCGGTATCTTCAAGTTGGTTGAGAATATGTCTGCATTTTTCATTGTTTACAGAGTCATTGGTGTCATCAACTGGTTCTTTATCAGGAACTTTGTTGTTTGGTTGATTTTTACTCATACAACCTTCCAAGATTTTCTTTTTGGTAAACGTGTCAATTTTTCCATATTTGATTTTGATCCACTCGTCGAATCCGAGATCATCTGGCCAAGGCAGTTTTGTTCTTTCAAAATCATTAGTCGAATTCCAAAGGAATTCATCTTCCCCAGCTCTCTCGATGCTGCTTCCTCCATCACATTCATACTCAAAAGGGTTGCAAGAGGCCCAAACTGTTCCGTTGTTGGTTTTAATTTGCTCACACCAATGATTCCTAATTCCTTTGTCATAGTCATCTTTAGAAGGAATATCATTGAGGGGTTTAATGGTTTTTCCTTGAAGAAAGTGTTTCTCATATTTCAGTTCCAAATTCCTGAACAGAGTTGAATTAATTATCGCGTCCCCGAACCTAATGGAATACCAATCACTGAATGATAGATTTCAAAAATCAACATCGTGTCTGCCAGACTCGTTTGGGCATATCCATACTTCGTTTTTCACATTCCCTCCTCCGTTGCAATAATCACGAAAAGGATTGCACGTAGGCCAAGCGTTAGTGATCTCATGTTCAATGATGAGTAAGGGTTTGCAGTAATGCTTGGTGGGTGGCCCTTCCACTTCGTTAATTGAGAACTTGGCTACCCTTTCTTCGTCATTCAGAGTAGTCCATCTGTATCTGTTGTCCTCTATTCTTTTCTTATCAACACCACCATCGCAGGTTTTCCGAGGATCACATGAGGCCCACAGACTGTAGCATTCTCCCAAAGCAAATGAAAAGCGTGAACCCTAAAATACAATCAACACACATTCTTCCCAAAGCAAAAAGAAAAACAATAATGGCACAAAACGATAAGGGGGAGGGTTTGTTGAGTTCGTTGAGGAAAGCAGGCTGCACAAATGAAAAGCGTTTGGGTGTTAAGAAGGAGAAGGAAAAGGATGACATGTTGTTATCAAAGTTTAACGATTTGGGAGAAAGGATTAAAAATTTGGAAATTTTGTTTAAATATCTTAAGGAAAGGAAGGAAAGGAAGGAAAAGAAGGAAAACGATGATAGGGAGAGTTGTGGGTCTAGCTAAGTGTATGTTTATATAACAACCCGTAAAATTTTGGATTATTTTAATAATATTTATCACGTCAGAAAATTTAAATCAATTATTTTCCGACAAAATGCCAATATCTAAAATATAAAAACGAGAGGTCATTTCATTCCTTTAGAAATAAGACACCGCACATACAATACTTGCCCACAAAGTATCTGTGAAATTTACTATTGTCCAAGTTAAAATTAAAGCGTACATAAGCTTAATCCATTAGTTATTCTGCATACTGCAGCGCAGTAGCATACAAAACTAAAAATAAATACCGAGATATGAGAAAAATACACCTTTTACCATTCACCAATAATTTACGAAAGAAAACGAGAAGTTATCTCGTGAATTCAGAAAGTCACGACACCGCACGCATACCGACACCAAATTAGTAACGGCAAACAATTATAATCAAATTTCAACAAAATAAGAATGACATAATATTACGTTTAAGAAATCGTTTCCAAAAACGTAATTTCTATATTTATCGGGTACCGGAAAGATACATTTACTCGAAGATTCGACAAAACACGGGGTACCGATTATACTGTTTGTATAATAAAACAAAAGAGATACTTATCTCTCTCTCTACCCCCTCCCACGTTTCTGTAACATCTGTTCTTTTCCCCCTACCTCTTGTCGACACAAACCAACACAGACAAACATGGAATGGGAAATTTCTTTGTCTCTCTTGGAGGTCAAACACAAAAAAGGGACACTCTATACCTTCCACAAATGCACTCCTATCATCATAGATCTTCACGAGCGTGCTGTGAGGCGCGGCAGAGGAAAACGACAAGTGCCAAGAAAGGATACACTCTCTATTTCGAGGTCAAGAAGACTCTAGTCTCTCCTTCCAATTTCTTATCCATAAATAAGATGTAATCTTTCACAGGTTCCCCACTTATCACTCCAAAATTAGGGTTCTCAAAACAAAGGGCTTTTCCAAATTGATAGAGGGGTTTGGTTATTTGATGCATAGGGAAGCTATTCCAAGAAGTTAATTGTTGTAATTCGTCCTAAGTCTCCTCCAACTGAGTTCGTGAGTTTTCGGTGTTCATAACTACTCAACCACCAATTGAGTTCATAGTAAGAACACATTCCTTATTATTGTTTTTGGTTTGTAAGTACATTAAAATTTTGTAATTCGAATTTTACAATCTACTGTTGTTGTCGATTATTATTAATTTTTGGATGTAGAAATGAGATTTGCAATATTGGTAATAAATTGGTTAAGATAAAACTAGTGTTGTTTTGTTGTTGTTGTGTGGTAAAGACTTGAGAAAACACTTAGAAATATTCGTATCGGCTTTTCAAAATTTTGACTCATTTCCTTACCAAATTCTTCTTGCTTATTTGGGGTTGTCTCGGTTGAGATAAAACCCAGGGTGTTTGTTCGCTTGTTGTGTGTGACTCGTACAACCACCACTAAACCCGTAAGGGTGAAGTTGGTATTGAGTCTCGTCCGAATCGGGTTGTACTCGATAGACCCGAGCTTAGCTTAGTCACTATTCTTACGTTGCTTCTTAAAGTGTGCATTAACGTTGTCTTGATTTCCAGTCGAATGGGTCAACAAAACAGATTTGATGTTTGATTCATGTTGTTGTTGTGTGGATAAATCCAAAGAAGAGATCACAAACCTGATATTGGCCTACCTAGTGCTCAACATACTTTTAAACTTATTCGAAGTCGTATTCGACTAATGTGCTTGCTCGTTTTCTGTGGGGATACAATTGTCAGTTTCAACTTAGGTTGAAACCTCACTCGAGGGTGTCGAGTCATGTACTCGAGTCGGGTTGTACCCGATAGACATGAGACAAGGCTCGGTTAAACCTCTAAGTTCAAAACAACGCTAATACAATCTCATGGAGTCGAGTGTCCAAGTCAGGTAATACCCGACAAACTTTGATCACAGTTAAGTTAATTAATAATGTCATTTTGATTCAATTCTAGTAAGTCTAATTGTGTTAGTTTCGTGTCACCAAGAGACACCGGAGAGTGTTAATACTCGCGAAGGACTCACGGGAGTCCCTAGGGTTCCTTGAGCTATGTAGTACATAATTGGTTTGTACTAAGGTTTTGGTCATTAACCTTGCGTCCAAGGTACTGTCAAAAAGAAAGAATGCATCAAAACTACCCTTCCT
Organism: Chrysanthemum seticuspe; assembly: GCA_019973895.1. Lineage (NCBI taxonomy): Eukaryota > Viridiplantae > Streptophyta > Magnoliopsida > Asterales > Asteraceae > Chrysanthemum > Chrysanthemum seticuspe. The sequence goes on from BPTQ01000009.1 coordinate 361,067,066, forward strand.
TACTTTGTTAACTCATGCGTTCACCTGATCCTCCAATGTCAGCAAATCAGTTTTATCTCAAGCTTTTCCTTGGGCCTCAAGCCCCTTCCAAGAGAGGGCGTCCAACTGTTTTTCTTTAAAAAGCATAAGCCCAATCCCAAGTTTTATTGGTTATAACTAGGACAAAGCCCATCTATTGCAAGGGTCCGTTTGGTTACTGTCATCACCATGGGTGAAATTAAGTTGTGCATAGCCTCGGGAGTCCTCGATTCTAATTCCATACCTTTCAATATACTTTCCATTTCATATCGGTTCGGCATAACCATGCACACGACATACCCTAGCCACACGACTCGTTGATTTATACTCGCCCGTAAACCACGAATGACTACACGTCTAGTGTCGCATCATTAATATTTTTGAGAATTCAAGTTACAAACCAATTGACAAAATATGAACAATGCAAATGGAAAATATGTTACTTATAATGAGTTATTATTATTACTCATAACTTAAATAGAAACTTTTTACACATCTAATTAATAGCCCAAGACCTGTAAATATACACTTACAACTATTAGAAACCGGAAAATGGACTCGATATACAAGTTTTTACATTTCGTCAACCAAAATAAATAGGGAATATATACTCGGTTCACACCAAATTTTCTATCAACATATTTCTATTTTACAAATTAATAATTGATTTTATACCTTGAAAACATATACTTTTCTATTATATATATAAGACGAGATCATGTTTAGAACTTTCAACATATGTTGATCGTGAGATATGTTTATAAAATTCTACTTTCTATTTTCTATGCAATCGATACACAAATTAAATTAAGATTTAATTTCGTTTCAACATAAAGATATTTATACTAGATGTCATGAACTTATATATAACTTAATATATATATTTCTTTCGTTCGCATCGACGTCTCACATTTTACGTATTATCTTTCGTACATCATCATCAAGCCAAGGTCTCGTTCATGCTCAATACTTTTCCTGTAAATACTCTGTCTCTCTACCATAAGCCAATATGCACATAAACCTTTGAAAACTATCTTTCAAAACTTAAACAATGCCACAGCAACAAAAACAGCAACAACAACAACAAAAACATTTAAAACTTATAAAGTTAGTCAAACTTTATCGAGTCTTAATCATGAGTAATGACTAAATTGCCGTATTAATTAGGTTGCGTGTCGGAGCCGTGAACTATCACTACTTGATTTAATTCCCTTTAGACTTCCTATTGCACAATGCCAAGGTGAGTTTCATAGCCCCAACTTTTAACTGCTTTATACTTGTTTTGGGGGAAGATACATGCTCATTTTACTTAAATCATTTTACAGTGCATTCCATGCATACTATGCTTTCACATGTTTAAAGTTTTCATCATACATAGATGTTTTATAGAGCATACCAAAATGTTTGACCTAGAATATTACGCAGCTTAGCCTAAGTCATTAGATCCCAAATTGCCCTTTTCATGAACCGTCAATTCCTGCTGGGAAGCGCGAATGTTATAAATAGATCTATTGAGGGTGACTCCTCTGTTCGGTTGACCCCGCTTGGGTCAAGGCGAAACATATAGCATGTCGGGACCGAGTGTATTGGGATAAACACTCGCCATGGGCTCTGTATTTGTATGACTTCTTTGTGCATACAAGAACTGTCGTAGTTTCGGTTGCATGAACTTAGTGCTAGCGTAATAGATTCAATATATGACATTATATTCGTTGTAATGTGCATATACCCTACTTATGGTCCACTAATGAAAACTCTTTTATGAAATTCTTTTATGATTTGAAACCATAAACTTCATGACATTATGCAAGACGTAATGATCATCAAAAACCAACGTTGAAACAGTGTACTGAATTCCTTTTTAAATAAACCTATGAACTCACCAGCGTAAGCTGACCCCTTTTAGCATGTATCTTCAGGTTTTGAAGTGATAGCTTATCTTTGGAGGCGCAAGGCAAAGGCATGGCATGGTCATAGATGACTCTGATTTATGTATTGGGACCACCTTTTTATAATGGGCCATTTTCCACATCAAATCAAAAATGTAAACATTGTTTTTAAGAAATGAATAAAAGTTATTTATAAAAATCCGTTGTTCTATGCTTATGTTGTGGTATCAATTTAGTAGCACCCCAATACACGTATGCTTCCGCTGAGTCATTTTTGGGGGTGTTACAGATTGGCATCAGAGCCTAGGTTATAGAGAACTGGGTAACATTTTTAAAACCTAGACTATAACCACTTTTACAAAAACTAAACCCTATGACCGACACATGCCTGCCTGCCGAGCTGATGCCTCACTTATGATTCTGTTGAGATCATACTTGATAAGATACATGTTTTATCACTGCTCACCTATATTCATTATAGGTTACAACTATCTTTCCCTATACGTATACTTACGTATCACAACACTACACCTTTCCCTCACATAAAGAGAATTATTGTTCTAATCCTTCAAGACCACCTTTAAAAGTATTGTGACATATTACTAGCGTAACTAAGCTAAGTATTTCAAAATTCATTGAACCTCGGGTGAATATAGACTGATCACCTATATTCAACCAGGGACAGTGGGACATAGCCTGATCACCTATGTCCGACTCAGAGGTGAATTTTGCAGTACTTAGGATAGTTATAATAGCTTTATGTCCAGAGAGAAGATGATAATATTTTGATAAACATGTAACATTTCAATAAACCACACATTGACGGTTACCCTGAAGCCACACACTGGCGTCACATTATCCTTTAAACACAAGCCACTCACTGGCATACCATAATCACAAGCCACTCATCGGTATACCCTAATCACAAGCCACTCACCGGCATACCCTAATCATAAACCACTCACTGGCATTTCCTAAACATAAACCACTCACTGGCATTTCCTAAACATAAACCACTCACTGGCATTTCCTAAACACAAACCACTCACTGGCATTCCCTAAACATAAGTCACTCACTGACATTCCCTAATCACAAGTCACTCACTGGCATTTCTTAGTCATAAAACACTCACTGGCATCACAATATCTCTTAATCATAAGCCACTCACATGCGTCATACTACTTCTTAATCATAAACTTTATAATTTCATATCACAATCGGGTTATGTTATAGTCACTCCTACCCCACACCTTACACCCCATGGACAAATCAAACCATTCTAGGAGCAACCTTCCAAAATACTATGAGAAAGATTCCCTAGCGGGAATAGGCAACAAAAAGAACAATAAACCGCTAGCAAAATTTAGAAAGACACGACAAATGACCTATAATCCCACAAAACTTGAAAATTTCACCATTGAAAATTTGATACCTAAAAACTCCACCTACCTCTTAAGAATGACAGTACCTACCTTTGTTACCCTTCTACAAACGAAATAAAAGAGTTTCCATACAAACTATTCCTGATTACCCCTCGAACCATTATAATCAAAATACTTCATAAATCACTTCATGAATCATTCTACAAACCAAATCACCACCTTACCATTTCACCATAAAGTAAACTGCAATCCTACCCATACCTTACCAAAATAAAGTGTTCCTTAATACTTTGAAAGGTATTCCAGAACCACTCTATTGGTTAATTATTCCCTCGAAATGTGTTTTAAGTTAATACCCCATAAACAGAAATGATCAATGTCCTCCTTGATAGCTAAGACTGGCCTTAGGATGTATCCTACACCTCTGCCTAAAACCATAGATAACCACGAGGTTCATCAACTGTTAAACCTCCAATCCTACCCAACTTAGACAACTAACCCCAACCCGTGGCTATGGGTAAATGTTATATCCTGCTACACATCCTTGCTTCGATATATTTTCCAAATTTGATAATTTCTCTTTAAAATCCAACAATAATACTTTCCAAATCTCTCATTAAAACGAGACAAAATGCTGAAACACTAAAATTTTCGCACAACCTTCTTATAACACCATAATTAAGAACCGGTTTTACAACCTTTTAAAAATGTGTCATTTTTACATCTTATCGATTTTGAAATCTGGTTTTAGCCAAACTTGTACAAACATTTAGAGAAATTCGAAAACAAATGTTTCTTCACCCATTAAAGAAGAAAACACACAAACCCATAGCGAACCTTAAGAATCAACCTATATACTGTAGAATCATGAAACACCATAAATGGGTACATCTTGATAAAACCATGAGAAATTAGAGGTGCCCACACTAACAAAACAGTGAGGCCTTATAACATCAAGAATTAGAACTTTCACCCAATGAACCTACCCCAGAAAAATCATAACTCCTCAGATAGAGGATGTGCTCCTGGCACAACACCAAGGTAACCATACCCAAAGAGGAAACCCTAGAAACAACCTAGGGACAATTCGAAACTTGTTCCAAATACCATCACCTCGTTCCCGACACCCTATCGGATAACGTAAACTGAGATCCGGGACGGATCTCCTGTAAGGTGGGTAGACTATAACAACCCGTAAAATTTTGGATTATTTTAATAATATTTATCACGTCAGAAAATTTAAATCAATTATTTTCCGACAAAATGCCAATATCTAAAATATAAAAACGAGAGGTCATTTCATTCCTTTAGAAATAAGACACCGCACATACAATACTTGCCCACAAAGTATCTGTGAAATTTACTATTGTCCAAGTTAAAATTAAAGCGTACATAAGCTTAATCCATTAGTTATTCTGCATACTGCAGCGCAGTAGCATACAAAACTAAAAATAAATACCGAGATATGAGAAAAATACACCTTTTACCATTCACCAATAATTTACGAAAGAAAACGAGAAGTTATCTCGTGAATTCAGAAAGTCACGACACCGCACGCATACCGACACCAAATTAGTAACGGCAAACAATTATAATCAAATTTCAACAAAATAAGAATGACATAATATTACGTTTAAGAAATCGTTTCCAAAAACGTAATTTCTATATTTATCGGGTACCGGAAAGATACATTTACTCGAAGATTCGACAAAACACGGGGTACCGATTATACTGTTTGTATAATAAAACAAAAGAGATACTTATCTCTCTCTCTACCCCCTCCCACGTTTCTGTAACATCTGTTCTTTTCCCCCTACCTCTTGTCGACACAAACCAACACAGACAAACATGGAATGGGAAATTTCTTTGTCTCTCTTGGAGGTCAAACACAAAAAAGGGACACTCTATACCTTCCACAAATGCACTCCTATCATCATAGATCTTCACGAGCGTGCTGTGAGGCGCGGCAGAGGAAAACGACAAGTGCCAAGAAAGGATACACTCTCTATTTCGAGGTCAAGAAGACTCTAGTCTCTCCTTCCAATTTCTTATCCATAAATAAGATGTAATCTTTCACAGGTTCCCCACTTATCACTCCAAAATTAGGGTTCTCAAAACAAAGGGCTTTTCCAAATTGATAGAGGGGTTTGGTTATTTGATGCATAGGGAAGCTATTCCAAGAAGTTAATTGTTGTAATTCGTCCTAAGTCTCCTCCAACTGAGTTCGTGAGTTTTCGGTGTTCATAACTACTCAACCACCAATTGAGTTCATAGTAAGAACACATTCCTTATTATTGTTTTTGGTTTGTAAGTACATTAAAATTTTGTAATTCGAATTTTACAATCTACTGTTGTTGTCGATTATTATTAATTTTTGGATGTAGAAATGAGATTTGCAATATTGGTAATAAATTGGTTAAGATAAAACTAGTGTTGTTTTGTTGTTGTTGTGTGGTAAAGACTTGAGAAAACACTTAGAAATATTCGTATCGGCTTTTCAAAATTTTGACTCATTTCCTTACCAAATTCTTCTTGCTTATTTGGGGTTGTCTCGGTTGAGATAAAACCCAGGGTGTTTGTTCGCTTGTTGTGTGTGACTCGTACAACCACCACTAAACCCGTAAGGGTGAAGTTGGTATTGAGTCTCGTCCGAATCGGGTTGTACTCGATAGACCCGAGCTTAGCTTAGTCACTATTCTTACGTTGCTTCTTAAAGTGTGCATTAACGTTGTCTTGATTTCCAGTCGAATGGGTCAACAAAACAGATTTGATGTTTGATTCATGTTGTTGTTGTGTGGATAAATCCAAAGAAGAGATCACAAACCTGATATTGGCCTACCTAGTGCTCAACATACTTTTAAACTTATTCGAAGTCGTATTCGACTAATGTGCTTGCTCGTTTTCTGTGGGGATACAATTGTCAGTTTCAACTTAGGTTGAAACCTCACTCGAGGGTGTCGAGTCATGTACTCGAGTCGGGTTGTACCCGATAGACATGAGACAAGGCTCGGTTAAACCTCTAAGTTCAAAACAACGCTAATACAATCTCATGGAGTCGAGTGTCCAAGTCAGGTAATACCCGACAAACTTTGATCACAGTTAAGTTAATTAATAATGTCATTTTGATTCAATTCTAGTAAGTCTAATTGTGTTAGTTTCGTGTCACCAAGAGACACCGGAGAGTGTTAATACTCGCGAAGGACTCACGGGAGTCCCTAGGGTTCCTTGAGCTATGTAGTACATAATTGGTTTGTACTAAGGTTTTGGTCATTAACCTTGCGTCCAAGGTACTGTCAAAAAGAAAGAATGCATCAAAACTACCCTTCCTTACTTTGTTAACTCATGCGTTCACCTGATCCTCCAATGTCAGCAAATCAGTTTTATCTCAAGCTTTTCCTTGGGCCTCAAGCCCCTTCCAAGAGAGGGCGTCCAACTGTTTTTCTTTAAAAAGCATAAGCCCAATCCCAAGTTTTATTGGTTATAACTAGGACAAAGCCCATCTATTGCAAGGGTCCGTTTGGTTACTGTCATCACCATGGGTGAAATTAAGTTGTGCATAGCCTCGGGAGTCCTCGATTCTAATTCCATACCTTTCAATATACTTTCCATTTCATATCGGTTCGGCATAACCATGCACACGACATACCCTAGCCACACGACTCGTTGATTTATACTCGCCCGTAAACCACGAATGACTACACGTCTAGTGTCGCATCATTAATATTTTTGAGAATTCAAGTTACAAACCAATTGACAAAATATGAACAATGCAAATGGAAAATATGTTACTTATAATGAGTTATTATTATTACTCATAACTTAAATAGAAACTTTTTACACATCTAATTAATAGCCCAAGACCTGTAAATATACACTTACAACTATTAGAAACCGGAAAATGGACTCGATATACAAGTTTTTACATTTCGTCAACCAAAATAAATAGGGAATATATACTCGGTTCACACCAAATTTTCTATCAACATATTTCTATTTTACAAATTAATAATTGATTTTATACCTTGAAAACATATACTTTTCTATTATATATATAAGACGAGATCATGTTTAGAACTTTCAACATATGTTGATCGTGAGATATGTTTATAAAATTCTACTTTCTATTTTCTATGCAATCGATACACAAATTAAATTAAGATTTAATTTCGTTTCAACATAAAGATATTTATACTAGATGTCATGAACTTATATATAACTTAATATATATATATATTTCTTTCGTTCGCATCGACGTCTCACATTTTACGTATTATCTTTCGTACATCATCATCAAGCCAAGGTCTCGTTCATGCTCAATACTTTTCCTGTAAATACTCTGTCTCTCTACCATAAGCCAATATGCACATAAACCTTTGAAAACTATCTTTCAAAACTTAAACAATGCCACAGCAACAAAAACAGCAACAACAACAACAAAAACATTTAAAACTTATAAAGTTAGTCAAACTTTATCGAGTCTTAATCATGAGTAATGACTAAATTGCCGTATTAATTAGGTTGCGTGTCGGAGCCGTGAACTATCACTACTTGATTTAATTCCCTTTAGACTTCCTATTGCACAATGCCAAGGTGAGTTTCATAGCCCCAACTTTTAACTGCTTTATACTTGTTTTGGGGGAAGATACATGCTCATTTTACTTAAATCATTTTACAGTGCATTCCATGCATACTATGCTTTCACATGTTTAAAGTTTTCATCATACATAGATGTTTTATAGAGCATACCAAAATGTTTGACCTAGAATATTACGCAGCTTAGCCTAAGTCATTAGATCCCAAATTGCCCTTTTCATGAACCGTCAATTCCTGCTGGGAAGCGCGAATGTTATAAATAGATCTATTGAGGGTGACTCCTCTGTTCGGTTGACCCCGCTTGGGTCAAGGCGAAACATATAGCATGTCGGGACCGAGTGTATTGGGATAAACACTCGCCATGGGCTCTGTATTTGTATGACTTCTTTGTGCATACAAGAACTGTCGTAGTTTCGGTTGCATGAACTTAGTGCTAGCGTAATAGATTCAATATATGACATTATATTCGTTGTAATGTGCATATACCCTACTTATGGTCCACTAATGAAAACTCTTTTATGAAATTCTTTTATGATTTGAAACCATAAACTTCATGACATTATGCAAGACGTAATGATCATCAAAAACCAACGTTGAAACAGTGTACTGAATTCCTTTTTAAATAAACCTATGAACTCACCAGCGTAAGCTGACCCCTTTTAGCATGTATCTTCAGGTTTTGAAGTGATAGCTTATCTTTGGAGGCGCAAGGCAAAGGCATGGCATGGTCATAGATGACTCTGATTTATGTATTGGGACCACCTTTTTATAATGGGCCATTTTCCACATCAAATCAAAAATGTAAACATTGTTTTTAAGAAATGAATAAAAGTTATTTATAAAAATCCGTTGTTCTATGCTTATGTTGTGGTATCAATTTAGTAGCACCCCAATACACGTATGCTTCCGCTGAGTCATTTTTGGGGGTGTTACAGTTTAGATGATAGTAAACATTTGTAGTTCTTGAGAACATGAAATCGATGAATAAAATTTTGTGATCTTATTTAAGTAATTGTGTTTGAAATCGTTTTGCATTTCTTAATAGGTTTGACTTACCCAAGTAAGTTACAATTTGTTGGTTTTCATAAGTTTGTTTGACTTTGGTAAGTCAAAATTCAAGATGTTACAATACACCATTGTCAATACATTGTTGTTTACTGCTAAAGCGTTTGCATTTTGAACCCGTATTTTGAAACCACTGCCTCTAATCTTTCTGATACGGGGGTGTTTGGTTTTGCTGTAACAACTTTTGCTGATTAAAGGGGCCGTTTGGTTTAGCTGATACAAGCGGATGTTTTATTTGATACATTATGATTTAGTGCCAAAGTATTTGCATTTTCACCACATCTTTTTAAACCATTGCCTTTGCTTTTGCTGATACAAGGGGGTGTTTGGTTCTACTGATTAAAGTTTTGCTTATACAAGGGCCTGTTTGGTTTTGCCGATACAAGGGTCTGTTTGGTTTTGATGATATAAAGGGATGTTTGGTTTTGTTGATACTAATAACACTAAAATACACCCAATATCACAATACAAGAACAGATTAAACAACACATAACCCAAATGATATTTTATCATTAATAAAGTTTGTTAAACATCATAACCAACTACATCAAATCTAATTTACATACCCTTTTTAGCAAAACTATCACCCAAAAGACCGCCTTTATCTACCCCATGGAAAACCAAAAATTCAGGCATTATGTTCAGCCATTTTCTTAACAAACTCTTGGTTGAACTGAATACCTTCACCTGTTTGACCAACAATCTGTATGAGTTGGGCAAGTTGGTTTGTGTGCCTCGACTGGATTTTGTTCAGCGCATCCACACAGTCAAGCGCAATTCCACGAGGTTCCAGAGCTTGATTCTCTTCTATCAGCTCCCTACGCTTGATGATTCCTGTCTTCAGATGCTGAATGCACTGAAGAAATAGCTTCCTTAGAATCCCTTCTTGGGCAGCCTTTTCTTCAAACCAGATAGCCATACGATCATTCAGATTTGGCGAATCATCCACCTCCATGAGTTCGTTTAAAATGGGAAAATCTGCCATTGGAAAGTTGTGTCTGTGTGGAAAAAGTGGTAGATGAGTTTATCGTTTGGTGTGCACTAGTTAATATCGTCTCCGGTAAGAGACGGTGAAGGGTCTAATAGTTACTTTTTTCACACTCGGTCCCTTAATTTGTCTTGGTTACCGTTGTCATACTTAAAACTCCCGCCCAATATTCACTTTAGAATACACAATTGGTCCCTTAAGTTGCCAACTTACGTAAAACCTTTAGAAGTTTGACTTTGTTAAGTCAAACTTCTAAAATATATCAAATTATCAATTCACTCCAAAACAAATATTTAGTAATGGTTTTGCAATATTGACTTTACAAAGTCAAATACCATTCTATAAATTATTGAACATTCCAATAGCCATCCTTATCATCAAACTTCAAATACCATTATGCCTTTTGCACTTAAACTTCCAAAGGTTTTCAATCCTTCTGACATTACGACTATCGTTCACAGTTAACCCATTCACCATTTTCAAGTATTGACTAACTAAAGTAAACTGGAAATACAGTTTTACTTGCTACAATCAAATAAAAATGCTAAATGAAAGTTTGACTTTCGAATGTCAAACTTTCATCACCTACAATACGCACAAACAACAACATATGAACAATCTAATTTTAAGCAAACCATTTAAACAATTATTGTACAAAATTACCAAAACTATTTTGCAACATTAATTGTCCAAGGGTATTCAACCCAAACTTAAACTACAACCAGTCAAAGAAATCTACCACGGCTGTGGGGGAAGCTCGGTGGAGTTTCAACAGCTTCCTAGCCAACTCCCAGTTGTTCCTAGTATTTTCATTCCCATCATGACTCCTATCGCTTTGCCTGATATTGATTGTCTTTAGCGACCGGGAACACGCAAGTATACACTTTATTAAAGTTATTCCATGCTCTGTTCTGGGAAAAGCTCGAAACACCACCGTCTGTAGCTGACCATGGCTGAATGTGTTTGTGTCTACAACAGTGGAAAATTTTTGCAAAGGTAGATCACTAAGCGTGTTTGCAGCCTAAAAAATCAAATAGTGTTGAGATACACAAACATGGCAATTTAGGAATGTTTTATTTGATACATATGCATTACAGCATTACACTTACTCTGGTATCCAGCATTTTCAAATTCGGAGATGACCGAATCATTACAATGGTGAACGCTACCATAACACTATTCCCAAAATCAACATCGGACAGCTTAAGGTTAATCAGGGAAACAAAGGGCACCTTCATCCTAGGATTAGCTTCATGTATCAACTACAAGAAGTTTTACAGATTAAATTTCATTACTGTTACACATCTCTATAACATTGTTAAATTATAAGTTGTAAAACTGAAATTGTTCTTACCGTGCAATCACCAAAATCCAATGTAAGGGTCTCAAGATTTTGAAGTCTTGTCAAGTGAAAGATATCGGATGTTGTGATTGTCGTCACAACATTATAACGACCTAATGACAAATGTAACTTCTTCAAATTCCCAAGTTTTGCAATATCCCATAGTCTCATCTCGTTTGTACTAGGACGATTCATTTTAAGAGACTCAAGTGAGGGACAACCAACAATAAAGTCCCAAACTCTACCGCTTAGAAAATTAACATGAATCAATTCTAGGCTCAGTAATTTGGAAAGCCATGAAAATATTCCAAAGTAGCCATAGCACAAACATGAAGTACCAGATGTTTCAACTCACTACGAGAGTAAAGTTGGGTTGGGAACGTAACTGGGTCACCATACCAGTTTGTAATAATCAGCTCCTCAATTCCATTGTCAGCCAAAAATAAGAGCCACTCATGAATCTGTTCATAATGAAAGTTGTCTATTCGAATAATTGATCTTGGCTCTACAGCGAATACAAACTTTCTTATTGGACCCATAAGCCGATTTAAGAATATAGTAACAAGCCTACCATCAAACTCGTATGTTAAATAATAAAAGAAATCCTCATCAAGTATGACATCGGTGAGCAAAGTCCACTTAGACCTCCAGTTTCGCGCTAAACTAGAGGTTCTCACCGCTTCTAACAAAGGCAACCGATTCAAAATGTTAGTGATCACTTCATCTGGCATGTTGGTAAAACGATCGGTCGACATAGTTTTGTTGGAAGTTGGGTTGGTCTTTTGAGTTCTGGAAATGAGGATTTATATTCTTGATTTCGATTTGCAGTTTATCGTTTCTGGATAATGTGGTTTTATGTGATTGGCAAAGTTGTGGTAAATGATGAATAATTATTTTCCGTATGTGTGTATGATATAGTTGACTAATTATGTTTGTATAGTTATACATGTATGAGGCGACTATCTTATTTTCATCTAGTGTCATATATTTTCATTAAAATGTGATCTTACACCAATACAACAATGATAGTCACGATCAACAACTAGTGTTACCATTCTCATATTTAGACTTATCGACTTTTGAGTATTCAAGAATTCTATACCCATATACCATACATGCGAGTTAAAATACAATTATTATGAGAACTTTTGTAAAACTAAGGATTTTAGAAGTCTTTTCATTCGAAACCAATCGAGCTATACTCTGATCAGTGATATGTAAGTCTTGACCACAACTATATGCAAGTTTAGCACATGTTTCGAGCTAATCTTAAGAGGAGCGATACATGATGACTAGAAAAGAAGTAATGAGCTTCTTTTAACTAGGGAAGCAATTGAGAACATAAGCAAACTTTGTCCTATGATAACATTGTGGTTGTCATAATTTACACATTAAGCATTATAAACTGCTTACCGATTAGCATACTAAGTTTTCAAAACAACCTAAGAAATTATCAAAATACAAAAATACTTTAACGTTCATGACAAAATATATACATTTCCACGTAAATAATTTCAAATGAGTAAGCGTTAACACCTAAATCACAGGTTCTTTAATACAATGCTTAAACAATTGCAACCTTTCATATTTAGATCAATAAGCCATTAACGTATAATTTCACATGATCGTCCAAGCTGTATATGATTCTTGCTCTAAACACGTAAACTAGTTTGCTTCAATAATTTAATTTTGGAGATTCGAGTAACAAATCGTTCTTTAACCGACTGTTAATAACTTTTGCGTTATCTCTTTCTTACCATTTTTTTATGAAGGCCTTTTCTAACCTTTATCTTAACATTCTATCACACATTGGCTCAAGATAGAAGTTCCTGGTTACTAATATACCATAGTGTATGTGGAGCAAATGTTTTAAGAATGGTATTATGTTTTTTGATATTCCACGTTATTTCGAGTTGAATTTAAATCCGATGTTCTGCATGATATCTGAATACTCATATGAACTCTTAAATTTTTTTTATTTATGTAGTGTAAAACATATTTTGATGGAGACCATTTTATTCTAAGTTTCACATAGTAAAGGGAACATATTTTGGAACCAACTAGGAATAACATATAATATGTAAACATGAATTAATTTGTCTACCTAATTATGTTTTTTGAGAACCCTAAATCATGAGTGCAATAACATCAAGAAAATAAGTAAACTTAACAATTCAACATAAGTACTCTTTTAACATATTAAGATTTTAACTTGGGGCTAAAACAAGTATCATAATATAGAAATACTTCACCTTAATAGCTCAACACACAATTCATTAAGCCGTATACTCATTTCTACTTGAATGATTTTCACATAAGAGTGCCCAGCTAGCTGCTTATTTTTTTGATTTTGACATAAGTTCTCATCATATAAGCATTTTTGTCCTAAACTTTGCCTGGCTACTTGCAAACCTAAATATATGCATTCATAATTCACATATTGAGCATTCCAAAAATGATACGTTTCTAAACAGCCCAGAAATAAATATTCCAACGAGTATGACTCAAAAAACATAGTATATAGACACGTAACGTAAACACTTGTAAGTAGTTACAAGTTCATTAGTCTCACATTGTTAGAGCAATAACAACCTATAACCTAGTTGAACTTCAATTTGGAGTTCCAAGTTCCCATCACCAACTCTTAATAACTTCCAATATAAATTCTATTCAAACACAAAATTCTTTTATCCAAACATTATATCCCACATAGGTTGAACAAAGAAGTTGTTGGTTAGTAATATACCATAGTGTATGTGAGTTTCTTGTGACTAGATTAGTATTACATTATCACAATTATGATTCTCTTCATGCTTGAAATGTTTGCAAGCTAACCATACATAGCATCAAGGAAACATGATTGGGATAATTAATATGAATTCTTTATTTTTTTTACTTTTCTTCGTTATCGTTCTTTATTTTTTTATATCAGAGGTTGCTCAGTTTTGCTAATGTGATAAATTAAGCATCCTTATTTAAAAATAATTAAGGAAAAATTAGAAAATAAAAACAAGTGACGCAAATAATGTCATATGTCTTTAACATTATTAAACGTAAGTCTAAAATAACTGTATATTGATTTACCAATAAAATATATGTCTCGTTATATAATACATACACATAGAATAACCATTTAAGAAATGAACATATTTTAATCATAGTAGTAAGTTTATAACGAGTTCTCATTTGGAATATATTATCTTTATTTATACAATGATTTTACTTGTTTTAATTTACTAAAAAGGTTGTGATGATGGAACTAGCGAGCCATGTATGCTTTGAGAGTGATACAGTAAGTGGTTAGCTCGTGGTGGCTTCCATCATCTGGCGGTTTGAGCTACAAGCTACCAAACTTAATATTTTTTCCCTTTTGTCAGTGACTACGGTGATGTAAAATAGTTGAGAGTGATGAAAGGATAAATGGGTTTAGTGCTAATTTGACAGTAGTGATGGACGATGGCCAGTGCTAAATGGGTTTAGTGCTAAAAGTGTGTCGAAGAACTATCTCAAACATACACAAGAGATATGAGATTTTAAAATAATGCTCATCTTGACAACTTTGTCCTAAATGTTGCCTAGTTACATGGAAACCTATATATGTACTTTCACAATTTACACATTGAGCATTCAAAAAATGCTTACTGCACTCGGAAAAAGAAGTTTTTTAAACAAACCTAAAACGACAAGTATCACAATATAACAAGAATTTGCATTCATGACCTGAACACCTAACATATACAATAGCATATATAGATACCTATATAAATGATTTTAGATAAGTAAACGCTAATCCTTTTATCTTTGTAAAATACATCTTACTTACTTCTATATAAATGATTTTAGATAAGTAAACGCTAATCCTTTCATGTTATAAAAACTTAATCGAGAATTTAAGCAAAGTTGGTCTTAATCGAGAATTGACCTACAAAAATTGAGGATCTTCAAAACAATGAAGAAGTTTGCAGAACATACACCTTTTCTTGCTATCGAATTTTTGTTGCAGTAACGATTATGTGATTACTCTTATATAACAGTTTACCATATTTTTAGGAAATAACGTCTAACTTTCTAGTCTAACATTGTATCCCACATAGGTTGAGGAAATATGTTGTTGGTTACTAATATACTCTAGGTATGTAGGCTATGTATGTCTAGAATAATATTATGTTCTCAGATTTGGACTATCTTTCCAATTTCAAAAAAGATTGGTAGGTGGTTTCCAATCTGAAAATGCATAATTAGATCTTAACTTTTTTTTTTATGTTTACTTTTCTATTTTTAGCAAACATATTCTTGTGGAGACCATTCTAATCTTATACTTCAAATATTTATAGCAAACGTGAGTTGATCACTCCATATTATAAGTAAATGCTTACCTTTTTTCACTTATAGGAAATCAAAATTTCTTATAACCACGTTTAGACATTTGCAATCTTCGGTTTATGTATTTTACTCATCGTATCTTTAAAAGAACTTTGACTTTTTTAAAGTGTCCGATAATAAAACTAATAACAACACTTATTACTCATAAGATATACCAATCTATACACTGTTAAATATGAATATCAAGGTTTTCATTACGCTCATATGACCAAAGAGATCCTATTGAGGGAGAACGCATTCGTGAGTCTCAAACATCTTGAATGGAAAATTTTGCTGTAATGCTATGAACCATACCAGGGCCGTCTTGTAATTTTCGGTGGCCCTAGGCGATAACAACAAAGAAGCCCTATTACACTTGTAAACTCAAGAGAAATTGCATATAAACTTGAATTATATGACTCATATATGTTTAATATTATATGTATTTATACGCAAAATTAATAAAAATGTGGCCCTTTTTAAGTGGAGGCCACGTGGGAAGGCACCTATTGCATACCCTTCCGAGCTCCCTCTAAACCATACGCTCACACGTTGGACTATATCAATCAGGCCAAAATACTTTATTATTACTTCATCAACTGTTTGTGCATCTAGTCACTCCTATCTATTTATTTTTGTTCATCTTATGAATTTGACTGATATCTACATACATACGGAACAAAGTAAGAGAATAATCTAAACAAACAAAACAATAAGAGTGCGTTTAGTTGGAGAACAAATTCTATTATTTTCTATTTCTATTTTTGTAAAAATTTGGAAGGAGAATTAATACCACAAAACACTTGAAAATATAGAAAACGCGTTTAGTTGATGTTTATATTTTCTGTTTTGAAGAAATGGAGGGAGGGTTGAGGGTTACAAAAGAAAACAAGGAAAACAACTAAAATTTGTTTTGTAATTTTTTTTATTAAGTTAGGAAATAGGGGATTTGTGTTTTGCAAAACACTTTGTTGGAAAACGTTGATTTGAACGCGGTCTCTGTTTTCCTTGTTTTCCACAAAACATTTTGTGAAAAACAAGGGTGTTTTCCCTCAACTAAACGCAACCTAAACTTCTCTCTTACAACGATTTGAGCATTCCAAACATGCATACCGATTCGCATAATAAGTTTTCTAAACATGGATAAACTCCAACATTCAGGACCCAAAAACGTAAAACAAACAAAATGTAAACCCGGTTGAAGGAATGAATTATTTGTTACTAATATAATGTAGTCTAAGTAAGTCACATATTTTTAGATTAGTATAATGTTTTTAGTCAATGCACTCTCTTGCAAGTTAAACAAATTTGTAAGAAAGCTCAAAACTGGAAATTCATATACCTCTTGACTTTTTGTTTCATTTTTTGTTTCTTTACTCTAAAACGTGTTATGGTGGAACCACTTTGATCTTAGTTATACGTAGGTCCATACAAACAATGCTCTGTATTCCCGAATATTTTCTACAACCACGGGTGAATTTAAATAACATTTATCAGTGCATTCACAAAAGACCAAGGATTTTACGAGTTTTATTTCTCGTCTAAACCAACTGAGCTGCGCACTATTAAAAAGTCTAGGACCACAACTGCCAAATCAATTTCCCATGTCTTTCGAGCTAATCTTAAGAGGAACTACAGTTTGATGACTTGAAGAAGAGTAGTTAACGATGTTTAAGTTGGTAAGCAATTTAAATTTAGAGTAAACTAGTCTATTGTGGTTATCATCTAGGCAATTTGAGCCACTATAAGGGTCCAACTATTGGGCTTAAAGCCTTTGGGAAAAAAGAAAATGAGATGAAGATGGCTCCTAGGCCCCATTATCTTTTATGTCTTGTACTATTGTTATATGCTTAACAAGAGATATTAACATTTTCCCCATACAGCTCAACACATAATTCATTTATATCATGGTAATAAAAGATATGACTTATGTTATCAAATCCGTATATGATAAACGATTGTTTGGCTACTTATTTTTAGATTTTGACATAATTGCTCATCTGATAAGCATGTTTCTCAAAAAGTTTGCTTAGCTACTTGCAAACCTAGATTTGTTAATTTATAATATACGCATTGAGCATTCAAAACTGCGTAGTGATCGGCATAATAAGTTTACTAAACAACACATGGCCATAACACGTATCATAATGCAAAATTATTTTAACCAAAAAATGTAATTCATTCAGCGATGTATAAGAGTTCTTCGCGAATGATTTTGAATGAGTAAATTCTAACCTCTTGTTCTTAGATTAAACAAGAGGTTTTTTTTTAGTTCAATGCTTAAACATATGCAATTTTTTGTTTTTAGAGCAATAACAACATATACTTCCATGCTATCCAAGATGTTCCCTGCATTATTCGTGCTCCGAACACCGCAAATTAGTTCGCTTCTAAATTTCAATTTGGAGTTCCATGTAACAAATAGTTCTTTCAACAAGTGTTGATATGAAGGCTTGTCTAACTATTTATCTTAGCACTTTCAACAAGTGTTGATATGAAGGCTTGTCTAACTATTTATCTTAGCATTTCGTCCCACATTGATTGAAGAAAGAACTTGTTAGTTAGTTATATACCCTAGTATATGTAGGATACATGTGTCTAAAAGAGTATAATATTTTCAAGTTCATTACTTTCTTGATTGGTTACAAATTTAAATTGTACAAATCCGGTAATTCTTGAACTTGAAAACTTGTATGAACTTTAAACTTTTTTTTCTACAATTTTTTTTAGTTATAATACATGTTTTGGCTGAAAAAGTTTAAATATTTAGTTTCGCGTAGCTTATGAAGATAATATATTTTTGAAGTCAGTTTAAGAATGACTAAAAGCTGAGAAAGAGTCAGAGTAACAATCATAGTACTCAATTTTGTTTTGTTCATTCTAATGTAAGTACTCTATTAAGATACTCTGATTTTAACCAAGTGTCAAAACAAGTATCATAATATAGAAATACTTTACCAAAATAGTGGACAAATAATCCATGAAGGCGTATACCGGTTTCTGCTTGAATATATGCATTCATAATTCAAAAAAATGCTTAGGGATCAACACAGTAAGTTTTTTAAAAGGTATATAATATTGAGAACTTTGTATCAAAACATTCTATCTCACATAGGTTGAAGAAAGAAGTTGTTGGTTACTAAAATACCATAGTGTATGAGAGTTTCTTATGGCTGGATTAGTATTACCATTTTCGGTATATGATTTTCTTCATGCATAAAAGATTTTCAAACTAACCATACATAGCATGAATAAAATCATATATGGGTTAATTAATATGAATTCTTGACATAAGTTGGGGTTGGAGGAAATTGTTGAGTATCTGACCTTTAATCCAGCATCACATTTGCACAAGATTGGTAACGGTATGGAAACGTCCGTTTGGTTTGATAAATGGGACAATCTCTGCCCGTTAATGGATCATATTACTAACCGGGCTATAACTAGTGCGGGGCTTAGTAATCAAACCATGATAGCTGATGATGTGGTTAATAATGCATGGACGTGGCCACAAACCTGTATTCTAGATTTCCTATTTCGCATGAGGTTAATGTTCCTATTCTCTTGCATGATCAAGAGGATACGTTAAAACTCATGATGGCATTCTGGATTCTTTTGCTACTGGTTAGGTATGGCAGGCGATCAGGGAGCGTGGCAATGTTGTTGAGTGGTTCACTTGATCTGGTCTAAATATGGGATCCCTCGTCATTATATTCCATTCACTTATGGCTCGTGATGAGAAGACGTCTTAAAACTAATGGAGCTAAAGAGCAACATGGGCAAACTGGGAGTCCAAGAGTGATCAACTCAATGCTATCAACAAACTATATACACCATCACAAATGCTTAAGAACTTGTAGTGCAATGTAGAAGTATATTGTTGTAGTAGTATATTGTATATCAATGTTAGTATAAAAGTCAACTAAAGTCAAAAGGTAGTTAGAGTTAGTTGCTTTCCTTCTTCTGTATAAAAGCTTTGTACTTTCTTCATTTTCATGTAATGAATCATAATCACCTTTTACCCTTTCACTAATTCTATCTCTGATTCTCATTAAAAACGCAAGATAGATTGAAGCAATGGGACGTCGGTAGTAATGTCGACTTAAACCTGCTTCAATGCCCGTTGTGTAAAAGGCAGCTCGACTCTCATGGGCACTTGTTTTTCGAATGTTCCTTCTTGAGAAAGGTATGGGCTATGGTCTTGAAGTAAGCTGATCTACCAAACGTATCCCCCATTTGGAACAATATTCTTGATTGGCTAATTCCTATTTCGAAGAGTAACAAGGTAACGAGTATTGTGAGGAGACTTGTACTTGCAGCTACTTCTTATTTTATATGGCGGGAACGGAACAACATAATTCATAGTAAGCCGCCTAAAAAATATGAGGATGTTGTGAAAATCATTTTGGACACGGTTCGTTAGAGTAGGTTATAGGTAAGCAACTTAAATTTAGAGTAAACTAATCTTATAATGACATTGTGGTTGTTATAAGGGTCCAACTATTGGGCTTAAAGCCTTTGGGAGAAAAGAAAACGGAGATGAAAGATGGCTACTAGACATAGGTCCAATACTTTGGGTTGAAATGATGCATGTTTATGTATCGAGGTCCAATTATCTTTTATATCTTGTACTCTTGTTATATGCTTATAAATATTTCCAGTCAACTCCCTATATATAGAGGATTTTCTAGAATCTTAAGAAGAGATGTTAACATAAGTACTCTTTTTAACATACTTGAGATTTTAACCTAGGGCCAAAACAAACAAAAAGAGTTTCATAATATAGAAATACTTTCCCTCGGTGTCCCGGACAGCTTAACACGTAATTCATTTAGCTGTGTATATCGATCTCTACTTGAATAAAAGTGCAGCTCAGATTAATAAAAACACATGATTTACGTTGTCAAATCCGTATATGATAAAGGATTGTTTGGCTACTTATTTATAAATTTGACGTAACTACTTATCTGAAAAGCATGTTTTTTCGAAAACCATGTTTGTCGAAAACTTTGCTTAAACACAATGAGCATTCAATAATGTGTACTGGTGCCATATAAAGTTTGCTTAACCACCCAAGGCCAAAAAAGTAATTTATTTAACGATATATTTAAATAAGTAGAAGCTAACCTCTTGTTCTTAAGAAAAATCACAGGTTATTTTAGTTCCACACTCAAACATCTGCAATCTTTCAGTTTTAGAGCACTAACAACATACACTTTCATGTTATCCAAGATGTTCCCTTCATAATTCGTGCTCCAAAAACACAAAATTAGTTTACTTCTAAACTTCAATTTGGAGTTCCATGTAACACATAGTTCTTTCAGCAACTGTTGATAACTCTTTCAATATATATTTCTTTCTTTACATGTACATAAAATTTTTTTATATGATATGAAGACTTTTCTTATTTTTTATCTTAACATTTTGTCCTGCATTGGTTGAAGAAAGAACTTGTTAGTTAGTTATATGAACTAGTCTATGTGGGTTACATGTGTCTGGGATAGTACACTGTTCTCATGTACACTACATCTTGGAATCTTTACAAGTTCAACAAACTAGTAAAGAGAACTTGTAAAAATTCCTAGATGTCATTACGTGAAAATTTGTATGAACTTCAAACTTTTTTTCTACTATCTTTTTTAATATAAAACATGTTTTGGTGGAAACCATTTTAATCTTTAGTTTTGCAATGCTTAAGAAGTAAAAATATTTTTGAAGTCAGTTAAGAATGACTAAACGTTGAGAAAGAGTGTAAGTAACAATCATATGACTCAAGTTTGTTTTGATCATTATATATCAAAACATTTCTGAAATTTTAAAACATCACTTTCCGTGCACATATATGAGAATGGTTAGAACGTATATGAATTAATGTTTGTAAACTTGTTACTTGATACATAGTAATAATGTTTTCGGTCGTTACACATAGCATACGGAATTGAGGTAGATTAACCATTCATGTAATCTCAAAGATTTCTGTTTGTGAAACTTGTCATGAATGAAAACATCAATTTCTATTCTTCATTGTAAAATTAGTTAGAGCTCGATTAGGTAAACATGTGCAATCTTATATGTTTAGAGCAATAACAACTTATAATTTCACGTTATCGAAATTGTCCCCTTCATGATTCGTGCTTTAAACGCGTAAACTAGTTGCTTCTAACTTCAATTTGGAGTCCAAGTAACATATCTTTCTTTCACCAACTGCTAATTACTAGTATATCTTACTATTTTTTAAGTCATTTCTAAAATTTTATTCAAATTTTCTATCCCACATAGCTTGAAGGTGGAAGTTGGTGTTTACAAATATACCATAGTGTATGTGAATCAAACATGTTTACAAATAAACTTTAACTTTTTACTTTCATTTGAAACAATAAAAATGTAGAAACGAACAATGAAAGCTAACGTGCAAAAAGAAGCCGAACCAATGCTTAAAAGTCAAAGTTTGAAAATAAAGTTATTTGGTCTGTTTGTAAAAGGATTAAAATGCTTTGTGAACCCTTGTATAAACCATGATTGGACCAGTGCAATGAACCAATCCTTGACCATCTAATATGACGTGACCTGTGAAAAGAAGTGTGACCCTTATAAAAGGAACTCGGACCGTGGCTTAAACCCTCTTGTGACCTGTCTACTTATCTTTTGACAATATATGTAAAAGTGGGTTACGGTTTTGTACTCGGGTTACGATAATCAACATGTCATATATATTGGTGATGTCTTTTTTAGTGACCACTAAGAGACCAATACGATGACCAATACGACAAAAAACATTCGTCTCTTTCCATTTCAGCTTTGTCACATATGCGACTGATTCATGTCCTTTTCCCTCCTACGACGCGTCTCAAGTCGGGCGGTGTAGTGGTGGCCGACGCATTGGTCGTGGCGACCGAACCTCTACACCCGGTCTTAGTATGTTACTATACAGCAAGGGAAGAGTCTAATGTAATCCAATTACTATGCTGGAGCCTTTGGTGAACAAAAACGAGATTTTTTCACGTTTATAAAGAATTGCCTAGCTGCACACGTACATGTTAACATGACTCACATTATTAGAATAGTTTCATTTACGCAATGTTTTACTTGTTTTAGTTTACTAGTTGTAATGAAGGAACTAGCAAGCCATGTATGACTTTCATCAGCTCGCCGTTTGAACCACAAGCCAGCTTAACGTTTTTTTTTCCAGTGACTGCAGTGATTACAGTGAGGTAAAATAGATGAGAGTGATGGGAGGATAAACGGATTCGGTGCTAAGTTGATTGTAGTGATGGACGATGGTCGTAATGACCACTCAGTTGCTCTTAATATATTAAACCAATTATTCGAAGGAGTGTTACAAGGCGAAGAACTATCTCAAGCATACGCGAAAGATATGAATGTTGCCCAATTACATGCAAATATATATATGTGCATTCAAATTTTGGACATTCAGCATTCAAAGAATTGTATTCATGAACACTTAACTTATACAATAACATATAGATTTCTATATACACGAATTCAGATAAGTAAACGTTAATACTTTTTTCTTAGTAAAAATCATCATAGGTTCTTCTATCCAAGCTGTTGCCTTAATGCTTCTAAACAACAATTTGATGTTGCGTGTAACAATTTTTTCTTTCACTAACTGCTAAGAACTCTTGCATTATCTCTTTATTACCATTTTTTTTACGAAAATATTTTGTAACATTCTATCCTAACACTCTATCCCACATAGGCAGAAGATAGAAGTTGTTGGTTACTTATATACCATAAGTTTATGTGTGCAAAATGTGCTGAGAATAGTATAACGTTTTCTAGTGCGTCATAATGAGCTTGATTAAAAAAATCTGGCACATTATGAAGTATTAGAAAACGCATATGAACTCTTAGTTTTTTTCCCTTTTAATTTGGTAATTTAAAACATGTTTAATTTTTAATTTCATCGGGTTTGAAAAGAAAACACATTTTGAAAACTACTATTTCAATGGGCATATTTTAATCAGAGTTGAATGTTCATAACGAGTTGGAGTATCTTGTTTTCATCTAGCTAGTGCCATACATATTTTCGTTCTGATGTGATCTTACACATACACAATAACGATAGTGACGATTAACAACTACTATTTCGATCATCATGTTTAGATGCTTATCGACTTTGAATATTTAAGGATGTCTAAATCTAAAGGCCCGTAATCCACACTACGGATGCTTTTTTATTTTATTTTTATGGACGGCGAATTTGTATTAAAACTAGTAAGAAGCTAGAAAGAGAACAAGAGAATTGCAAATTAATACAAGTGGATGTAGGATCGACAATCCAATCCAACCAAACCAGATTAAGCTTTCTGTTCCTACTAGAAATCCATGTGTGTGAATGGATTATAATGTTGTTTCCAACTGTATCTTTCCTTGGTGGCTTTGAGTCAAAACATGTCCGGTTACGAAACCTCCAAATTGACCACAACGTTGTTTGAATCACCGCGTCAAAACAGGTCTTTGTGCTGCTAGGAAGGTTGGTCGAATCAACCCATGAAATAAGATTAGCTAAGGACTTCGGATAATCATCAAAGCCCCACCATTTACAGACCCATACCCAAATCGATTTAGCAAAACCACATTCCACAAAAAGATGTAGTGAAGTTTCAAGTGCATCATCACAAACAGGGCATCGCATTGAGTCGAGATCAATACCACGTCTATCAAGATTGTACGGTGTGGGTAGTCGATCAATAGCTAATCTCCATGAATGAATGTTAAGTCTGATTGGGATCAATCTATTCCAACGTATTTGATCCGCAATTGAGATGAGAGTTTTGACTTCGATATACCTTCCAAAGGACGAAACAGAGTAGTTTGTTGATGCGGCCAAAGTGTATTCCCAACAATCAGAAGATGAAGAAGTGTCAAAGTGTTGAAGAGTATTAAGAAGCCCACACAACTGCTGTTTTTCTGCACCATCTCTTATGGGTCGTCTCCATTGTGATTGTTGCAGCGACCCAGTATTTTGCAATCTTTCATAGAAAGCAAACGAGGGAATAATGTTTTAAAATTTTGATCTCCATGCTAGTGGTCCTTCTAGAAAGCAAAGGAGTTGCCATTCCCCAATTTTATTGTAAAAAACAGAATCCAAGTTGACATTTAGATTTAAAAGGGAACTTTTTAGCTCGATAATGCATTTCCATGTGCTCGGTCTTGTGCAAGGTGATGGGTAATCAGGCTCAAGACCCCCATGAGAACCAGGTATAGAACTAATAACACGTCGGCAAAGGGAATCAGGTTCCGTATAAAATTGCCACCGTCATTTAACCAACATGGCAAGGTTAGAGGCATGGAGGCTACCTATTCCAAGTCCCCCACAAGAGGAGGGGGAGCAAACTTTTTTTCCAAGAAATCCATGACAACTTATTAGAATCAAATTACCCCCCCAAGGGTCAGGTCAGCACCTCGGTGGTGTGGTGCCTGGGGTGACGGTGTTCCCATCGATCTACATCTTTTGAGTAACATTATAATGTAGCTGTTATCCAAGATGTTCCCTTCATAATTCGTGCTCCGAAAACACAAAATTAGTTCACTTCTAAACTTCAATTTGGAGTTTCATGTAACACATAGTTCTTTCATCAACCAACTGTTGATATCTCTTGCAATATATATCTCTTTCTTTACATGTACATACATTTTTTTTATATGATATGAAGACTTTTCTAACTTTTTATCTTAACATTTTGTCCCACATTGATTCAAGAAAGAACTTGTTAGTCAGTTATATCAAGTAGTCTATGTGGGTTACATGTGTCTGGAATAGTACATTGTTCTCATGTACACTACATCTTGGAATCTTTACAAGTTCAACAAACTAGTAAAGAGAACTTGTAAAAGTTTCTGGTTGTGGGCGCATGAAAATTTGTATGAACTTCAAACTTTTTTCCTACTATCTTTTTTCTACTATTTTTTTTAATTATAAAACATGTTTTGGGGGAAACCATTTTAATCTTTAGTTTTGCAATGCTTAAGAAGTAAAAATATTTTTGAAGTCGGTTAAGAATGACTAAAACATTTCTGAAATTTGAAAACATCACTTTCCGTGCACATATATGAGAATGGTTAGAATGTATATGAATTAATGTTTGTAAACTTGTTACTTGATACATAGTAATAATGTTTTCGGTCGTTACACATAGCATACGGAATTGAGGTAGATAAATCATTCATGTAATCTATTCTTCATTGTAAAAATGGTTAGAGCTCGATTAAATAAACAAAATGTAACTTAATTTTGGTTCTGTTAACAGTTCTTAAACACGTGCAATCTTACATGTTTAGAGCAATAACAACTTATAATTTCATGTTATCGAAATTGTCCCCTTCATGATTCGTGCTCCAAACACATAAAATAGTTGCTTCTAACTTCAATTTAGAGTTCCAAGTAACATATCTTTCCTTCACCAACTGTTAATAAATGATAACTCTATCTTGCTATGAAAGGAAAACGAAATATGAAAGCTAACAAAGAAACAATAAAAATGTAAAAAGGAACCATGAAAGCTAACGTGCAAAATAGAGAAGTCTAACCATTACCCTTGACTGCTAAAAGTCGAAGTTTGAAAATAAAGTTATTTGGTCCGGTGGGACAAGGCTCAAAATGCTTTGTGAACCCTCGTATAAAAACCATGATTGGACCGATGTAATGAACCAATCCTTGATTTGACTGTCTATTAAAAAGAACTGTGACCCTTATAAAGGTACTCAGACTGAGGCTTAAACCCCCATGTGACCTGTCTGCTTATTTTTTTGACCCTATATGTAAAAGTGGGTTACGGTTTACTCGAGTTCTAATAATCATGTCATTATATATTGGTGGTGTATGAATTAATCTGAGCCTACTCGAGTTATAGTATCACATTAATTTTTTTTAAGACAACTTTATTATCAACTTAATGAAATAAGGAGACTTGGAAACACAAAAAGAAAACATGCTACAACAAAATCAATTAATAAATACCCACACACAAACATTCGTCCCTTTTCATTTCAGTCGCACATGCGACCGATGCGTCTTTTTTTCCCTCCTGCAACACGTCTCAAGTCGCGTGGTGTAACAATGGCCGACCGTCAGTGGTGGCGACCGACCCTCTACACTCGGTCTTAGTATGTTAGTATACAACAAGGGAAGAGTCAAATGTAATCCAATTACTAAGCTGGAGCCTTTGCTGAAAACAAAAACGATAATTTTTCACGTTTATAAAGAATTGCCTAGCAGCTTATACCGAAATCTTAAACACACGTTGATAATGCACTTGCACACGTACATGTTTATTGTTAACATGACTCACATTATTAGAATACTTTCATTTACGCAATGATTTTACTTGTTTTAGTTTACTAGTTATAATGAAGGAACTAGCGAGCCATGTATGATTTGAGAGTCTACGGTAAGTGGTTAGCTTGTGGTGGCTTTCATCAGCTCATCGTTTGAACCACGAGCAAACTTAACGCTGTTTTTTTCTGTGACTTCAGTGATTAAGGTGAAGTAAAATAGATGAGAGTAATGAGAGGATAAACGGGTTTGGTGCTTAGTTGACAGCAGTGATGGATGATGGTCGTAATGACCACTCGATTGCTCTTAATATATTAAAACCCATTGTTTGAAGGAGTATTACAAGGCGAAGAACTATCTCAAGCATACACAAAAGATATGAATGTTGCCCAGTTACATGCAAATATATCAATTATATATATGTGCATTCAAATTTTAGACATTCATTATTCAAAGAATTGTATTCATGAACACGTAACTTATACAACAACATATTGATTTCATGGTTTGTCTGTCAGACAGCGATGTAAGAATGCAGTACGAGCCTATAGAACAGATCCTGTTCAAGTAAAGACGTAACAACATATTGATTTCTATATACACGAATTCAGATAAGTAAACGCTAATACTTTTTTCTTAGTAAAAATCATCATAGGTTCTTCTATCCAAGTTGTTGCCTTAATGCTTCTAAACAACAATTTGATGTTGCATGTAACAAATTTTTTCTTTCACTAACTGCTCAGAACTCTTGCATTATCTCTTTCTTACCATTTTTTTACAAAAAAAATTTTGCAACATTTTATCCTAACACTCTATCCCACATAGGCAGAACATAGAAGTTGCTGGTTACTTATATACCATAAGTTTATGTGTCGAAAATGTGCTGAGAATAGTATAACGTTTTCTAGCGCATCATAATGGGCTTGATTAAAAAAATCTGGCACATTATGAAGTATTAGAAAACGCATATGAACACTTAGTTTTTTTTTTCTTTTAATTTTGTAATTTAAAACATGTTTAATCTTTAGTTTCACCAGGTTTGAAAAGAAAACACATTTTGAAAACCACTATTTCAATGGGCATATTTTAATCAGAGTTGAATGTTCATAACGAGTATCTTGTTTTCATCTAGCTAGTGCCATACATATTCTCGTTCTGATGTGTTCTTACACATACACAATAAAAATAGTGACGATCAACAACTACTATTTCAATCATCGTGTTTAGATGCTTATCGACTTTGAGTAACATTATAATGTAGCGGTCGTTCATACAATTTAAACCAATATATGTCCGAGAATGTCGAATTATAAAGTAGAGTTGAAGACCAAAGAATGATATAGAAGTTAGTGCTCTTTTGCCGGGTCTCACTGGTTCAAATCTTCAGTTTTATGTACTTTACAGTTACTCACCGTATCTTCAAATGATCTTTGACTTTTCTAAAGTGTATGCTAATAAAACTAATAACAACACTTACTTGAAAGATATACCAATCAATACATTGTTAAATATGAATTTCAAAGTTTTCAATACACTCATATGAACAAGGGTATCCCTATTGAGTGGAAACACATTCGTGAGTCTTGACGTCTTGAGAGGCAAATTATGCTGAAATCATTATGAACCAAACGCTCAAACGTTGGACGATATCAATCAAGCCAAAGTACTCTACTATTACTTCATCAACTGTCCATCTTATCGATGACTTGAAGAAGAGTGGTTAATGAATTTAAAGTACGTAAGCAATTGAAAATTAGAGGAAAAATGTCTTATAATGATATTTTCATTACAAGATGTTGGGTTGTCGTTCACGCTATTTAAGCCACTATATGTCCTAAGAACATGTATGGCCGGTTCCGTTCAACTTATTCTAGATATTAATATCTTAGACAAATCTATGACTATGGTTCCACATTTTCGCAATCAGATCGCTCCGGTACGGGATCGCGGATCGGGATCGAGGTTCGTTAGGCACCTAAAATTCGGTTCGATGGGGGTAGGCTCATTTCGGATCGCTTCGGTACGATGTACCAAATAAAGTGGTACGATGTACCCATATAGCAATTAATATATTATTATTAATTTAAAATCCAAACATTCGTAAAATAGTAGTCATAACTCATTTAAAAAAAAAATATGAAAAAAGTGTTATCAAACACCATATCATAAGGAAATCAAAATATCTTCAAATTATATATTTTATAATAACTAAAATTGGAAATAAATATTTGAAATCTTGACAAATCATAAGGAAATCAAAATTAATAGAACAGAATCGTGAATCGAATGTAACTGGAACGCGAATCGGAAACACCTTGAACGTGAATTGTTCTGTCAAGATTCGGATATCAATTAAATTCTGGAACGCCATATTCACCGATCCAAGTCGCGATCCCAATCGATCCGGATCGATTTCGTACCACGTTTTGGATCGAATGAACTGGATCGCAATTCGTGGGTACTGTAGCGAACTATGTGACTATACTTTGAGTCCTTTTTCATTTATATCGATAAGATGTTTCATTCAATTTTAGATTTTTAGTTAGTTTTAATCTATGGGTTTTCAAGCATGCCGTTGCAGACTTAAATAGTCACATTCGTAAAACACTTTCACAACAAAAACAAGGATCATAACTGCTTGTGGCAGCATGTTTGATCGATACTAATCTGAAAACTCATAAAATTTCTTGAGTTTTTTCTTCGTGTTTATTTTTTATTTTATTTATTTATTTATTGTTTCAATTTTGTGTTATTATTTACTGCTAAGCATGTTTTGGTAAAACCATTGTAATCTTTAATTTCACATAGTAAGTTTTTTTCTTCTTTCTTACTGTAAAACCTGTTTTTTTTTTGGAAACTATTGTAATCTATAATTTCATACATGAGTTTTATTCTTAAAACTTCTTAGAAAACAGAAAATATCACTTATATATTGCTTAATGCATTATCTATTTTTGGGTGAATTGTGAATGTTATATAGCAATGCAAAAGCAATATATCCTAAGTTTCTTTCTATTATAATACAAAGATACTATGGTAAGATGTTTGATAAGAACAATAATTACATGTGTCTCATTGAACAATTCATACAGATATCGATTCTTGATGACTATAAGCACAAAGGACAAAGCTTAAACATTTGCAATCTTTCATTTTCAAACAACATATAATTTCATGATGTTACCTTCATGTTTGGTCCTCTAAACACATAAACTAGTTGCCTATAAACTTAAATTTGTAGTTCCAAGTAAATACCTCTCTTTCACCAACTCTTGAATTATCTCTTTCTTTCCACGCACATATAAATCTTTTTTAAACTGTAACAATTTGTCATTTTTTTGTTTATGGAGACTTTTTGTAACCTTCTATTCTTTCATCTTATCCCACATAGGTTGGAGAAAGAAATTGTTTGCGACTAATATACCACAATATATGCAAATGTTATGTGTCTAGAATAATACGATGTTTTAAGGGTGCTTATCATCATGCGAGTTAAGAAATCATAACTTACGAATGTTTAGCAGTTGAAAACTCATAGAAACTCTGAAAAAAATTTCAAATCTTTTTTTTACCGTAAACCATATGTTGTTTTCAGGGTGCTCATCATCCGATGAGTTAAGAAAACACAACTTACGAATGTTGAGCAGCTGAAAACTCATACGAACTTTGAACAATTTTTCAAATCTTTTTTTGTTGTAAAACATGTTTTGGTGGAAATTATTTTTATCTTTTTCTTTTTTTTTTTTGGGTTAAAGGGTACTCCACCCGGTTAATATATTACTCTAAAAAAACGTTTTAAGTACAATGAAATGTGGCTGAGGTACCACATTAACCGCAAGCAATAGCTTGACCCAACCACAAAATCATTTATGACATGCCATAAATGACAACTAGCTACAACCAACTAGACCACCAAACCAAAACCATCATAAAGTAAGAATAATTTATGCAAAAAATATAAAATAGCCTAGATATGACAAAAATCTTGAATTCCAGCAACCTTTAATTGTGCAGGAGAGAGACCAAAATCATCATCATCATAATTGTTGATGTCACCCGTACCCAAATTGCATTGCTCATAAAGACTCTGATCCTTACCTCAATTTCAAAATACAACGTCCTAATGTGATCATCAAAAACTTTATCATCATCGCTGTCAGAAACTACTACATTGCCCACCTTAGAGAATGGGTCACCCACCTTAGTTGATGAATTAACCTTTTTAAGAGGTTTAACATTATCAACCACATGAGTAACTTTTCCCTCAATAATTAGCTTTTCAATCTTTCTAATTTTCTCAACAATAGGAGTAGTACAAGTGCTACCAAAATCGCCCAAAGTAGAAGTACAAGTGCTACCAAAAATCGTTTGGAATAACCTAAGTCGACACTTTCTCTCTGGCGACTAAAAAGAAAAAAACGATACCCTTACTAAACTGCAAACATCGATCTATTCAGCTCTATTCTCGTAATCTTTTGCTCTAATATGTTATTCTTATGCAATTACTTATGTGGTTTGCTTAATTGTTTCAGATTTGTGTGATCGCTTAGGAGTTAGGGTTCTAAACAATCGTTTTTGTTAGGGGTTCGTTTTTTTTTTCTGGTATTTATTCTTTCACTTGGTATTATATACAAGATTAATTGATTGTGTGTATCATCACAACATGGAGCCTGGTTAGTCTTTGTGGGATTATCGCTTAAACCCTAACATTCTGTTAGGGTTTTCTCTTTTTATTTTGTTCGTTTTATGGTGCTGCTGGGTTTTGTCATATTTACGTGGGTTTGTGTGATTGTGTGTGGGGTTTCGTGTTATGGAGAAAGGGTTTTTCAACAAGGAATGTTCGTCGAAGAAAGCTGCTATTCCAGCCATCAACTTGGCCGATCAAGTTGGGTCACTTAAGGAACCTAATCCGTATGAATCGCTGGACATTCAGGCATTGGAGGCTAGGCTTAAACGTCTTCAAGGAGAGCATGGAATTGATTCTGCTGCTGGTCCTGACTTGCGCAAAGCTGCTAGGGTTGTTCGCAGCCCTAGTGATTATGATGGTACGTTTAATTCTGTTTGGGGTGATGCAAATCTGGAAAATACAAGTCGAATTGATATGAATGTTGGGGGTTTGGAGTCGAGCACTAATGCACCTTCCAAGGTGGTGAATGTTGCTACTTCGAGTCACCCTTATACTCGTGATGGTCCTTTGACTTCTGATTCGGGTAACGGTAATTTTGAAACTAATGCTGGTGGTCCGGATGTTGCTTCGGAGGATGGTAAGAATACTTCTACTTCTGGTCTTAATGTGAGTGATAGTATACACAACGATGTGAGGTCGTTTGCTAATGTGTTAAACTCGGAACGTGTATCTAGGAAAGTTAACTTCCGTTCATTGGTGAATGAGAATCGAATTGATAATCATGATACGGTTCTTCCTAAGGCTGCTATGGAGGGTGTGTTTAACCGCTATGATAATACTCTTGTTGGCTTCTTTGTCGGCAAGAATATTGCATTTCCGTTGGTCCAGAATTATGTCACCAATACATGGGGTAAGTTTGGATTAAAGAAACTTATGAAGAATGATGATGGTGTGTTTCTCTTTAAATTTGATTCTAAAGAGGGTGTTGAAAATGTTCTTCAACGAGGACCTTGGACAATTCGTAATTCTCCTATCATTCTCACTAAATGGACTCCTGACGTGCTATTGCCCAAAAGTGAGGTTACCAAAGTGCCAGTGTGGATTAAATTGCATAATGTGCCGTTACTTGCATATTCGGAAGACGGGTTGAGCCTTATTGCTACTCAGGTGGGTAAGCCGATCATGTTAGATGCATTCACTAGCTCCATGTGCGTTGACTCATGGGGTCGTATTAGTTTTGCTCGTGCTCTTGTTGAGTCTGTTGAGTTATCATCGGAAGCTGATCTTAAACATGTGGTAACTATGGCGATCCCTAAGAAGGATGATAGTGGTTTTACTACGGCTAGTATCAAGGTTGAATATGAATGGAAACCTCCACATTGCTTGGAATGTAAAGTGTTTGGGCATGAAAATGCTTGTTGTCCTAAGTCTCCTAAGGAGCATCATGCTGATGCTCACACCTCGACCTTGGATGTGAATGATGATGGGTTTAAGGTGGTGCATAATCGGAAAGCCAAACCCCAAGGTCTGAAGTTGTCTAGCGGTATTAATATGGGTAAGGGTCCTAAATTTGCTCCTAGGAAGCAGGTTTATGTCCCAAAGAAGAAGACACCGGACGTTGCTAGTGTTAATGCTACAGGTACTCCTGTTACTACTTCTAACTCTTTTGGGACACTTGAGGTGCATGAGGACACGGGCATTCAAAGTCCTGTGGTTGATTCTACTACTGATGAGGCGAAGATTGGGAATTCTACTGGTTGTACTAAGGAAGCAGGTATGGATGGCTCTCGGGGGCAGGAATCTCGTGTTGATACTGATGTGGATACTGGTCGTACAATGGAGGTTAATGAGGATGAGTTGATTAAGACTGGTTCTACATCACATGTACCGCTTGTGAGTGATTCAATGGGAACAATGGATGTTGGTTCTACTCCCATAGTTGAGAAAATTGGTAAGCTTGAAAAACTACTTATTGATAGGAAAGCTACTCTTGTGGATGATGATGGTCAACCTATTCCGTCTACCTCTTCTACTAAGAGAGCTAACCCTTTTTCTAAAGTGGGAGAGATTGAGGTGTCTGATTCTGAAGATGAGGTTGTTGCTAACCCATTTGATGAGTCTGCTAATATATTTGGTGGTGGCCAAGAGTTTGAAGATGAGTATGATGAATATGACTTCGATGACTATGCGAAACAGGTTCGTGATCTTCCTGGGAATTTGGATGCCTTTAATGCCATGTATGGCACAAAGTTTCAAGTTCCTAGGAAATAAGCTTATTTCGTTGTGTCATATGTTATCATTTGAGTAGTGGTTTGTTTTCTTGTTTAGAAAATTGGAAGTATCTTGTTATGTAAGCTCTATGCCTATGTAACGGGCTGATATATGGGATTTCACTCATATACATTGTACTTAAACATTTATTTGATTAATATATTTACCAGGGTGCAGGATTACTCCCCTTTACCCAAAAAAAACTAGGCTTAGTAGCCGTAGCCTTAGCGTGCTCCTTCTCCTGACTATTCGGAGGAAAACCATCAACATCCTCATCACCCAAGGAATTCAAAACATCAAAATGATTGGAAGAGTTAGTGTTAGTACCCGATTTATCATTAGAAGAAAAAATCTCTTTTTGAACCTTAGGATCCGAATCTTGCTTGGTAACTGCCGTCGATATAGTACCCGATTTATCACACAAGTCGATTAGAATGCAAAAAGGATAACCGTGAATGTTTCTAGTACTAACTCAAAGACCAACATATTTTTATCTTTGAACTATCTTTCTTGTCAACTAGTTTCATGTGTATTTTCATGCATCGGCAGAACCAGTCGGTGATCTCACGATGAAACGGCACTTTCATAGAGTTTTGTTCAATAAACTTTGGTTCATTAAACTCAATCGTTCTAACACTTGATGAGTAGAAAAACTAGTAATGAATGGATTTAAATTATGCAAGCAATCAAAAATAAGAGAAAAAAATTGTCTTATGATGATATTGTCGTTGTCATTCATGCAATTTAAGCCACTACAACAATTCTTGTATAAAACTATACAAGAGGGGGCCGGAAAAACTCCGAAATGTGGAAGTTTGAAGTAGAAGATGTAATTGGACAATTCGTATATATTCCAAAAACTACATATATGTTACTGTATAACAATATCATTCTACATCTTTTACCCATTGACCATTATCTACATCTTGAGAATGTCTTACTTATTTTACGAAAACTTGATTTCAGAATGTTGGTCTTGTAACGAAGCGGACCCTAGTATGGAATGGTCCTCAAAGTGCAATTAAACTGAATAAGCAATTTGGTTTTCCAAAGATTCAAGCATGGTTTATATTGGTGTTTTGTTCATTTGTTATTCACGTAGACAGTAATTTTCTACTATTATGAGTACCATTTTTCTATGGACGCCTTAAATTAAATAATATTTTAAATTAGATTAAATCATAATTTAAAACATCTTTTAACTGGAAAACATCATTTTTTGTGCACGTATATGGGAAAATTAGCAAATGGAAATGAAATAAACTAACTATTTAAGCAATCTCATACATGAGTTACTGTTTGTGAAACTTTTCATAAATGAAAAATATCTTTCTATATTGCCTCTAGGGAAATGTTAGAGCTTGGTTTAAACTAAAATGGTCACTTGTAATGTTATCACAATGTTTTTCGTCGCCACAAATAATTACAAACGTAAGTTGTTTAAAAAGCGTATTTCTTCAAGCTTATACATTTTTCAACCTTTAATAGTGAAACTCTATCCCATATAGCTTAAAGATAGAAGTTGTTGGTTACTTATATACCTTAAGTGACTTTGTGATAAATGTGTTGAGACTAGTATTGTGTCTTCTTTATTTCTTCATCAGTAGGAAAAAAATCCTACTGGGTTATAAATTCTGAACTTTTTAATTTTAATTTGATACTTTTCGACATGTTTTGGTGGAGACAGTAGATATGTAAAATGTATCTTATTAAAATGCAACATGCAAAATATACACATACCATCTAACTCAAGAGTCAACAACTTAACCATAAAAAATCTCATTAAATAATTCATACATATATCATAACCATATATGAAAAACAAAATTTTGTCATTGTTGAAAGTTCATTACGAGGATATCCTTCGAAATATCTTATTTTCATTTAGCTAGTGCCATGCATATTTTCATTCTAATGTGATCTTACACAAATACAACAATGATAATGACAATCAACAACTACTATTCGAGGATGTCTAAATCTAAAGGTCCATAATCCACACTATGGATGCTCTATATTTCCAAATCTTAATTGTAACCACACCCAACTTCATAGTACTAAGAATTCAAGACTTCGCACTTTAGAAGTCCACCTTCTTTCTAGCTACGCGTCGCTTAAAATTTTAAAAACTTTGACCACAATTTTATGAAAATTTAGTATAACTTTCATAATAATCTTGAGAGTTGCTCATTTGATGAATTTAAGAGAAGTAATGAACGGATTTATACTATAAAAGCACTCATAAATAAAAGAAATATTTTTCTTTTTCGTTCACGCAATTTAAGCCGCTATATGTCCTAAGAATATCTGGTTAGAAAGTAGAGTTGAAGATGGAATAGGTAGACAAAGTTTCATGGTCTCACGTCTACTAACAAAATGGGAACTTATAAAGAGGACACGTCTATAATGTCGCACAACAATCAAAATATATGTCGACTGAAAAGGATATGAACTAAAATTTATGGAATATACTTAGAGCCTCGGGTACAGTCAAACCGTAGGCTCGGCTAGCCACCAGGCCTCGACTCGTCGGGTTGGCGCCGTGGCCACCAGCTCACGCCATCAATTTTTCTTTTCTTTTTTTTTCCTTTTTTTGGTGTTTTAATGGAGCATATGTGGACCTATGACGCCACTTTTACTTCATAACACCAATTTTGTACCAGGGAGAGGTGTTTTGGTGTCATGGTAAAAGTTGTGTCATGGGCAAAAAATGCCGAGGTGAAACCACTTTTGCCAATGAAACCACCTCACAGCACCAACAACGATATTAGTGTAGTGTGCTTACAGTTTAATTGCGAGGAGTGATATGTATGAATCTTAGTTTGTTTCTTTTAATAAAAATTTAAAGTTCAAAAAAAAAAAAAAAAAACATACACACGTACATGTTAACATGACTACATTTTTAGAATAGTTTCATTTACGCATTGTTTGTTTCTTGTTTTATTATACTAAAAAAGTTTTGATAACTAGTTTTAGATTCTTATTGTATTTTCAAATAACTCAATATATGAATCAAATATGATCTTTCATGTACATCAAAACTAGTTTCAGATCTCGAATTATTTGAGGTATAGATAAACACTTCACGAGTAACTACAATAAACGTATTCAATGGATAAATTTCCGAGTGATCAACAGATAAAATTTTGAAACAATTAAATATGTGATCATCACAACTTCAAACTACATAAACACTATATTGTGTCATATGTTTTGCTAGAACTAATCTGTCCAAACATTCTGTCCCACATAGATGGGAGAATGAAATTGTTTGTGGCTAAAATACGTTAATGTATGTGAGTTTCATGCATTTAGAATAATATAATGTTTTCAGGTACTTGCCGTCTTCCAAGCTATAAGAGAAATTGAAAGGCTGCTTGTTGCTGAAAACTCATATGAATTCTTAATTTTATTATACTTTTTATTTATATTTATTTATTTTGTGTATGTATGTGTGTGTTATGTATTTCTTGATTCTTTTGAAAGAAAAACATATTCTGAAAGCTAATAAAGAAACAATAGATTCGCAAAAATTCATTAAAATCTGTATATCTTGATTCCTTTTATTAGAATGCAAAAAATGATTACCGTGAATGTTTACCAGAAAAAAGAAAATGATGTGCTAAATAAATACGTGTACGATCAACATAAAAGATTTCAGATAAGTAAATGCTTAGAGAAATCACAGGTTCTCTTAATACAGTGCATAAAAATTTGCAATCTTTCATTATTAGAGCCAAACGATATATAATCTTTTGTTATCCAAACTTGTTACCTTCATGTTTCATGTTCTAACTCTTGCATTATTTATTTCTTTTCATGTAAATAAAATTTCTTTTGCATAATATATAATAGAGAGTGTTGGAATCACTCCTAAACCTTAATCAAGTGTTAGTGATTCAAATGTAATAGTTAGCTTAATTATGGCCTTTATGTTTGTTTTTAACCTTTAGCTTATGAAGAAGACCCATGAGCTTAGGCCCATGTCCATTAAGGAAAGGATGGGAACTAGGAGTGTTGCCCTAGCTTCCCTCCTATAAATACTCTTGTATAACCCTCACTTGAGGGTTGGTTGTTCAATTTATTTCTTACTCACATCTCTACGCATAACCGTATTATAACTTAGTGTGTGTGTGTTTGTTTATTGTTCAACCTACTCTATCTCTTCTCTATTTCTTGTATTGATGCTTGTGTTGTAAAACTAGTGACCTTACAGTGGTATCAATCGCCTACTAGTTGGGTGAATCGTATTTATTTTTGAAGTGGGTTTCGGTCCTACGCGTAAAACGTACGAGATACTTTGGTTCGCTTAAAAACGTATTTTTTACACTTTTGAATCCAAGATTCTTGTACTTTCAACGTTTTAAGGTGTTAAAATAACTGTTTTTGGCAAAAAGTTTCAAACTTTATGCGTGGATCATTGTTTTTCAACTAGTTTTTGTACGAGGGTTTTATCCTACGCGTA
Source organism: Chrysanthemum seticuspe (assembly GCA_019973895.1). Taxonomy (NCBI): domain Eukaryota; kingdom Viridiplantae; phylum Streptophyta; class Magnoliopsida; order Asterales; family Asteraceae; genus Chrysanthemum; species Chrysanthemum seticuspe. The sequence goes on from BPTQ01000009.1 coordinate 361,105,368, forward strand.
ACCGTTTTAAGAGCTTTGGATCATCAAGTTTCACACTATTGTGTTCTTTTGGTGTTATTGAAGCTATTTCATCACACAAAAACTGGTTTAGAAACATCTTTGGGCAAAATCAATTTTACGAGTAAAGCTACGCGTATCAAAACCCTAATCTTACGCATAACTTTATCCTTGGTTTGATCTTCAGTTTCGTGGTTTACTCCGTGTTTTCTTGCTTGGATAAGCCTGAAAATACGTCGAATTTGGATATCTTTTGCACTGTGATAGTGTAAAAGATCATTTGGGCAAAACCCTAAAATTACGCATAAGCATAAAGCTTAGGCGTAGAAAATCCTACGCATAAGATTTAATCTTACGCCTAAGCTTAGTCTTACGCATAAGGTAATCCTACGCCTAAGTTTTCTACGCCTAACTTCTTGTTTTACGCATAACTTTAGTGTTTTTTTCCTAACTTACGCGTAAGCTAAACCTACACGTAACTCTTGCTGTTACGCGTAACTTTGGTGTTTTTACGCATAAGTCCTACTTGGTTTATTGGGATTTCTACGCCTAAGGATACTTCATCAACAAAGGTTCATTCAACTACAAAGATCCATTTATACCAACACAAGTTTTCAACATGTCACAACCACCATACTCTAACTATTTCCCTTACACTTATTCTTAACGTCAACAACAACTAAGTCCACAACATCAACAATGGAATCAACAACAAGCAATTTATCAACAAAAATTTAATCAACAACATACTCCACAACTTGCTGCAATTCCACAACCTCTAATGGTTCAACCACCACCAAGTCTTCAAGTTCAATCCTACACAAATGAATTCAATCAACATCCATCAAGGAACACTATGAAGGAACCCACTTGGTTTGCAAAGATGTGTGAAGCTTTAAGCAGCCAACAATCAATTCATGAGGCTGGATCACTTGATAGACCTCCAATGCTCACTCCAGGAAACTACGATCAATGGGTGATAAGGTTCTTTAGGTTTTGCGATCTGAACAATCGAACTGCTAATCCACCAAGAGATGAACAATCGAACATTGCTACTGTTGCAGACTTGAATCCAGATGAACTTCTACACTATGAAGCTGATTAGCTTGCAATGCAATATATCCTTTTAGGATTACCAAACCCAATTCTTTGAAGTGTTGATGCTCAGAAGACTGCAAAGGCAATGTGGGAACATATTCATCTACTTATGGAAGGATCTGCACTCAATCAGGAGGATATGGAATCCAAAATTTACTTGGCTTATGAACACTTCATGATTGAACCTGGAGAGACACTATAGTCTTATCATCATCGATTCTCAGACATCATAAATGATTTGGATAAACACAACATCATCATGCCAAGAATTGCAGTTAATACTAAGTTCCTGAGTAGTCTTGGTCCTGAATAGGAGAAGTATGTCATTTTTCTCCGTCAAGTGAAGAACATGCATCATTCTACATACGGATTGTTGTACGATTACTTGAAGCCTCATGAAAAGGAAGTTGATAGAGATAGGATTCTCCGTGCTCAAATTGCTCCACCTACACATCCGAAAAATCAACAACTTGCCTTGTATGCTCAAAACAGTTATTCTCCTCAACCAGCAACTCAACCAACTGCTACAATCACACCATATGATCCTTCACAACAACAATCTCAACAAACTCAATTGGTTCCATACAACAACAACAATGCTCAAGCACTTGTCAGTGAAGCTAATGAGGAAACCGATCCGTTCGAAGCATTTCAACAAGGATTTGTTATGATTGCTAATGCTTTTGGCCGTTATACCAACAAATCCAACAATCGTATTCGTTCCTCATCTAACAAAAAGAATCAGGCTGTTGTGAACAATGGACGAGTTGAGGTTCAGAATCGTGGTTATGGTCATCAGATGAGCGGTGGTCAAGGGTTTAATGTTGTGGGTAGGAATAACAACAGAGCTCAAGTGGTGGAACAGGGAAATGCTCAGAATGGGTTGAATGGTCTTCGATGCTACAACTGCAATGAGAAGGGACACCTGGCTAATGCATGCCCAAAGCCGAGGACTAGGGGCAGTGCTTATCACAAAGAGACTCTTCTTTTGGCTCTTAAGGATGAAGCTGGTGGAACTCTCACAGACAAAGAACAGAGCTTTATGGCAGATGCAGACTCAGATGATGATATGGAGGACTTGCAGACCAACTCAGCAGTTATGTTGATGGCCAATATGCAAGAGCTACACATGAGTGAAACAGGCCTAGTGTATGACACTGATGGCTTGTCTCAGGTACCCGAACAAACCATACTTATCTCTGATCTAATATCTCCACCAACATCTGAATCCGGCAAGGCTCAAAATGTTCAAAATGAGTCATACACATTTCATTCCGACGATTTTCAATTAGACCCCCTAGTTACATTTAACGATCAAGATGACAGTATGGTTTCCTTTGATAATCAAATTGACTCCGTGGTTATACTTAAGGATCTAAATAATGAGCATGTTGTGACTCACGTTGAACAAGCCAAACTTTTTCCTCATCCAGATTTTGCTCGTTTAATTCAAGACCAACAAACCATAGTGGAAGAATGTCGTGCGATAAATCAGGACTTAAAAAGTAAAAATGCACTGTTAACCAAGGATTTTGAAGGTTTAAAAATGCAACTCAACTTTTTCAAAGCTCAAGAAAAACGTGAAAAAGGTTTTGAAGCCGCTTTTGCTAAATCTCATCAAAACGAAAAATATTTAGAGAGATAGATGCGTGATCTAGCCACTTCGAAGAATGCTTTGTTGTCTGAAATAGAACAACTGAAACATGAACATAAAAAGCAAATTAACGCTCTCACCTTGGAAAATCAAAAAGCTAAGGCTGAGTTGTTAACTTGTCAAAAAAAAGTTCTCTGCATACAAAAAGCATTCAACGAATCGAATAGATGACTATCTGGAAGAAATTGTTGGTTTGCAAAACAAGCTTAAAGAGTTTAAAACTGTTGTTTATAAACATGGTGAGTCAGTAATAGCTATTGAAAAGTTTACTTTAAAACCCAATCCAAATGGATATGGACCGAATCTGGCTGATTACAAACCTAAGCTTTCTCCCAAAACATTTAAACCAAATCCTGAAGTTTCCAGTGCAGAATATAAAATTGATGATTCTGTCATGACTGTTGTTGAATATCATCGTCAAGAGGAATTAGATGCAGAAGACGAGAGTCGATCAAAATTAGAAAAAGTTATTTACAACAAACCTTTTACTTATTCACAAGCGGTCACTTTCGTCCAACCAAAGGATTCTTCTAACACACCAAGGGTAATCATAAAAATGTCTGAGTCTTCTAATGTTAATCCCCAACCAGATTATGCACAAACTTATGGTCCTTTACCTTCCATCAGTGAAGTAAATTCAAAACCTGAAAATCGCAAAATTCTTAGATATTTTGACCTTTTCATGGCTGACCTCAAAACTTTACAACATGAGATAGAATATCATTCTGAAATCAAAGTTCAACATTTTCAATCGCCTCTGGCGCGAGAACAAAGAGACATTTTTCAGAAAAATATTTTACCTAATGTTAAAAATTTGAAAAATAGTGCATTATCTTGGGAACGGGACTTTCATAAGGAACTTGGATTGATGAAGGTCGTTTTCGAGAAAACAGAAACATCCATTTCTAATACTAAACGTAAAAAGAAAATATTGAGAAAAGATGTTGATCGACTCTTGGAAGATGTTATCTGTGCTGATATCCATAATGTTGTGTTATTTAATTCTTTGCCACATGCATCTGATTATATCTCTGCTGATATTGTTGATAATGTTGTAACTGTTGAGAATTCTGATAATGTGCATCAGATCGAGTCTTTAAAAGCTGAAAACGAATGATTGATTAACGAACTTTCAAATGCAAAACGTCGTCTTCAATGGTGTCAAAAAGATTGTCAAAATCGTGAACTTGCTTTGCAAAACAAAATCAACCAGTTGCAATCTAAATCGTTTAATCCAAAATTTGAGCAACTGGATGATCAAAACGTGTCTTTGAAATGTCAAATCTCTAAATATGAACAAGAACTTGTAAAAGTTAAACAAGAATATGGTGTCATATTTGATTTACTTAAAAAGACTCGTGATGAAGCATCAAACGAGCTTGATCATTTTCTTGCCCACACTAAGGAAGTCATGAATTTTTCGGGAAATCTTCGTTCTGAAAATCAAGAATTGGTGCACACTATATTTAAGCTAAGAGAAATGTTAGGAAAGTATGAACAACTTCCGCCTACCGTGATTAAGAGAATAGCACCAGTAACACTTAGTAATCGTGAACATAGAATCCCTACTGCCAAATCACAAGTTGCTAACGTGCTTCCTTCTACTGAAACAGGAATAGTTGCGTCTTTTCCAAACGTCCGCACTTCACAGCCTAGGAGCACTACATCGAAGAATAGGAAGTTGCGACCTAAGAAAAGATCAATAAGGAATGCTAAAGTAGAAGAACACCATAGGACTATGAATAAGACTCACGTTGCTTCCACTATAGATATTGCGTCTGGCAAATGTAATAGAAATAGTGATGTAACGAATGCTAAACCTTTAAGTACTTTTGATATTCAGTCTGATGCACCTTGTGTTATTTGTCGTCAAAGTATGAATTCTGATTGTCATGACAAATGTGTTGCTAAAGCTATGATATCTCGTTTAAGGAATCCTAAGAATCGGAATACCTCTAGGCCCACTAATCATTCTAAGTCTGTGCTTGGTAGACCGCCTTCTTTAGATTCTAAGAAACGCATTGTTGTCCCTGTAGCTCCAGTTACACCTCCAAAGAATGTAGTACCACCTAGTGCATTCACCCAGACTAAAGCAAATAGTAGTTATATATGGTAGAAATGGATATATAACACACTAGGATTTAAATGGATGCCTAAAGTCATTAATGTGTGTATGTCTACTATACCTGCTCAGGAACCCTATAACATTTCGGGTTCTACATCTACTTCTATTCCATCTGTGTCGTCTGTGTGTAACGCAGGTGATACAGATCATTCTCTGGATTGTTGATAGCAGATTTTCCCGACATATGACAGGCAACCTTAAACTGTTATCAAACTTTATTGCAAAGTTCATTGGCACTGTCAGATTCAGGAATGATCACTTCGCAGCTATCATGGGCTACGGAGACTATATCAATGGGAACATCGAAATAAGCAGGGTTTACTATGTGGAAGGCCTCGGTCATAATCTGTTTTCAGTAGGTCAGTTTTGTGATGGAGATTTGGAGGTTGCTTTCAGGGAGAAATCTTGTTTCATTCATGATCTACAAGGAAACGATCTTATGTCTGGCTCGCGTACTTCTAGTCTTTACACTATATCTATGCAAGACATGGTTGCTTCATCTCCCATCTGCTTACTTTCAAAGGTAACATCAACAAAATCCTGGCTATGGCACCGTCGTCTCTCACATATAAAGTTTAAAACCATCACCAACCTTGCTCGACTCAAACTAGTTGAAGGACTCCCACGATTTCGGTATTCTAAAGATCACCTTTGCTCAGCTTGTGAACAAGGGAAAAGCACTCGTGCTCATTTTCCTTCAAAGGTGGAACACAGCTCTCAGCATGTGCTTCATCTTCTTCACATGGATTTGTGTTGCCGATGCGCGTGCGAACGATCAATGGAAAATGCTACATCTTAGTAATTGTTGATGACTATTCACGCTAGACTTGGGTCTACTTTCTTCGAACCAAAGACCAAGCTCCAGAGATGATTATCACCTTTCTCACGAAAATACAGGTTCAGCTCCGAAACACCGTCCGACAAATCAGAACAGACAGAGGAACTGAGTTTGTTAACCAAACTCTTCGTGAATTTTATGAGAAAGTGGGAATTAAGCATCAGACATCTATTGCACGTACACCTGAACAAAACGGAGTTGTTGAAAGACGAAACCGAACGTTAGTGGAAGCTGTAAGAACAATGTTAATCAATGCTAAACTCCCAGATTACTTGTGGGCAGAAGCTGTATCTACTGCATGCTATACCCAAAACTGTTCTATGATTACAAAAAGCCACAACAAAACACCTTTCGAGCTTGTCCACAACAGAAAACCGAATCTCAAACACTTTCATGTATTTGGATCTCTTTGCTATCCGAATAATGATCGTGATGACTTTGGAAAGCTCAAAGCCAAAGCTGACATTGGAGTCTTTATTGGATACTGTGATAATTCTAAAGGTTTCTGTATAAATGTAGAGGGGGGGGGGGGGTGAATACGTTACCGTTTAAAAACTTTAGATCTTTAGTATCAAATCGCTTATGAAGCTTGTTATAATATGAAAGTTCCAATGATTGTTTGTGACTAATGTAAAGCATAGTAAACCATGTTGTCACACAAGCATTAACATCAAACCACATCACAAGCAATAGTATAGTGCAACTATAAAAGTAAAGAGATAAATAAAGGAAAGTGCAAACCGAACACGATGATTTATAGTGGTTCGGTCACGGATCTCCTTTCCGCCCTACTCCACTCCCCGAGTACCCAACTTGAGAGTTACTTCACTAAATCAACAAGCTCCCTTCTCGGCGGAGAAAACCTTTCAATCGTGGCTTACACTTTTTCCGGTACAAAGCTAAATACCGGGTTCTAGTTCGAGGTAGAACCAACCTAACGTCGCCTATACAATATTTCTGACACTAAACTAGATGTCGAGTTCTTTTACAAGGGTACAACCACTCCCAATATGTCTAATGGATATGAATAACTACATCTAAATGATCTTCCATTGATAGGAAGCCTTCATGATAAAGATCACAAGTTCCCTAAACTTGTTGTGATAGATCTTCAGCTTGTGGTGTGTGGGGATGGCTAGATCTCCAAGCTTTCCTTGGTTGATCAATGTAGAGTATGCTTACAACAAAGATGAATGTTAGAAGCATTATGATCATGATCATTAGGGTGTTTAATGTGTGTTACTACATTGTTAATGATAGATCTAAATGTATGCAAGAAGGTGGAGAAGATGTGTTTTCAAGTGGTGAAGAAATGGGAAAACAATGGGCTTCTATTTATAGCCAAAAGTGGTCAGGAGCGTCCACGGACCAAGGAGCCCTTTAAAGGGTTCCGCCCTTTATACAAAAGGGTTCCGTGGGTTCCTGACAGAAAGTCTAAAAAATCTTTCTTCAAATTTTTCCAAAATATTACCAAATCTTACTAAGATCACATTTGATATATTGAGTATCAATCTAACCCAAATATTCAAGTGATCTTCCAAGGATTTCAAAGATGATGCATGACATGATGTAACATGTATTTCCATTTTTAGATTAAAAGGTTTATCAAGGTAAACTTGTAAAATGTATTATGTAACTAGTTAATAAAATGTCTAGTTACCTTTTGAAATACTTGTGAATGCAAAATGTAAAATGAGGTTCGAAATAGAATGGTTAACCTATTAAAATACTTAGTGACTCTAAATGTATTTTAAACATTCTAAATGATTTGTTAATGGGTTTGATCATAATGCCACATAACAAACATGTACGAACCTGTGTTGTAACATATGAGGACTTGAGTCATCGAGAGGTGTTGAATGTATGTTGAGACAAAGTGTGATTACAAGTAACTTGTACATTTTACGTTATGTATTACAAGTTACATGTTTGTCATCAATCAAAACAAACGAGACTGTATAGATTAAATATCAAAATATTTGCACTAACAGTTTCCGAATCTGGAATCGTCGAACAAAGGAGGTTATGGAAACGATTAATGCTCATTTTGATGAACTTACGGAAATGGCTTCTGAGTATAACAGCTTGGAACCCGGTCACAACCGCTTAAACTTCCCCCAAACCCCATCATCAGCTGAACAAAGCCCACAGCTCACTCGTCAACAAATGGAAAGACTCTTTGCTCCGCTGTTCAGTGACGATATTGATGAACGTGCTCCAGGTGTATCCGCTGTTTCCGCTGCTCAACCTGATAATATTCCTATACCTGATACACCTGCGACAACAACTATTGTTGAAGAAGCACCACCAGTTGACTCCAACACAACAGTTGAACAAACCGCTTCCAACAATGATGAACCGCATGATGATGTTCTTAATGAAGTACCCCCACCTGCCGATTTTGATCCAAATGCGTTCTTTAACCCGTTTGCTAATGAGACTGCTACACCAGATGTCGCAGAATTTTCAACAAACCATTTGAATCCTCAAAATCCGCACAATGTATACCAACATCAACCCTCCACACATAGATGGACAAAAGACCATCCTCTGGAAAATATTATTGGCAACCCGAATCAACGAGTCTTTACAAGACAACGTCTTCACTCAGATGGTGAACATTGCATTTATGCGCTCACTGTCTGCCAATCTGAGCCTAAAAACATTAAAGACGCAATGACAAAAGACACCTGGATTGAATCCATGCAAGAAGAACTCAACCAATTCAAATGTCTTGAAGTATGGGAACTGGTTGAAAGACCAACAGGGGTTTACGTCATCGGTCTCAAATGGATTTGGAAGAAAAAATTGGATGTTGAAGGGAATGTAATCCGAAACAAGTCACGACTAGTTGCTAAGGGTTATCGTCAGGAAGAGGGTATAGATTTTGAAGAATCATTTGCTCCGGTTGCTCATCTTGAGGCTGTTCGGATATTTCTCGCGTTCGCGGCTCATATGAATATGACGGTCTATCTGATGGATGTCAAAACTGCGTTTCTCAATGGACAACTTAAAGAAACGGTTTATGTCAGCCAACCAGATGGATTTATTGATCCTGAGTTCCCGAACCATGTCTACAAACTAAACAAAGCTCTGTATGGTCTCAAACAAGCTCCTCGGGTATGGTACGATAAGCTATCATCTTTCCTCATTGCCAATAATTTCACCAAAGGTTCGGTCGACCCTACTCTTTTTATACAATATCACGGGGCACATATCTTAATTGTTCAAATTTACGTGGATGACATCATTTTTGGGTCTACACATAAAAAGTACTCAAACGCTTTTGCAAAACTAATGAAGAAAAATTTTGAAATGTCCATGATGGGTGAACTTACATTCTTTCTAGGACTGCAAGTTCATCAATCACCCCATGGTATTTTCTTGAGTCAGTCCAAATATGCCCTTGAATTGCTAAACAAATTTGGAATGCAAACCTGTGACACTTATGCCACACCAGTGACTCATACCAAGAATCTACACGATGATTTACATGGGAAATTAGTGGACCCTACAAAATACCAAAGTATTATTGGGTCTCTCTTGTATCTAACAGCTAGCAGACCTGATATTGTCTTTGCCGTTTATCTTTGCTCTCGTTATCAGTTGAGACCAACTGAAAACCACCTCTCTGAGGCTAAAAGAATCCTCCGATACATCAAGGGAACCATTAACTTGGGGATCTGGTATCTGAAGGATTCTGGTTTTGAACTAATCGCTTTTTTAGATGCTGACCACGCAGGATACTTAGATTCACGGAAAAGTACTTCAGGAGCACTACAATTTCTTGGTGATAAACTGGTGTCCTGGCAATCGAAAAAGCAGGATTGTACATCGCTGTCATCAACTGAAGCAGAATATGTAGCCATGTCGGCGTGTTGTGCTCAAGTCATCTAGATGCGAACGCAACTCAAAGACTATGGTTACGTATTTGACAGAATGCCGATGTACTGCGACAATCGGAGTGCCATTGCGATCTCATGCAACTCAGTTCAGCATTCGAAATCAAAGCACATCGATCTTCGATATCATTTCATCAAGGACCACGTGAAACACGGTACAGTTGAATTATATTTCGTGGGTGCAGAATACCAATTGGCAGATCTTCTCACCAAATCCTTGCCTCCCGCTAGGTTTAATGAGTTGGTCCACCGGATTGGTATGAGGTCTTTGACTCAAGAGGAATTGGATGACCTCCTAAAACAGTCTTAAAAACCTGTCAAACACCAAAATCTCTTTTGTAAATATTTTTCAAAGACAAAATAAAAAAATATAAAACCTGATAAAACAACAAAAATACTATTCTATCTATTTTTCTTTCAACATGGCAAGTACATTTCTTCCGTCAACACTATAATCTTTCAAAATTCAGTATTTTTCCGATTACGTGTTGAGGGGGAGAAACTAAATTCTTAACTGTTTCAAAACATCCGTGTACTTGCATGTTATCCTATCCCGGTTGCTTCTTTAAAATGGTGGTCACATTTTTGGTTCACTGACACTCCTCGGACTAAAATTTATAACCTTTCATTATTTCTTAAGTAGAGGGGGAGTGTCGTCAAGTTTCTTTCTTAAAATCTATCATTTGGTAACCAAAATGGAAGTTAAAAGCCTTTGGATGAAAATGGAAAAGGTGGAGGGACTAAAACTGCCAAAAGCTTAAAGTTACTTTTAATAAAACTCCTCCACCTAACCTTTCACCTCACATTTATTACTCATAACCAAACTAATCCTACGCACAAAAATCGTTCACCAAATCCGTGTTTTTGATCATCATATTGTAAGTGTTTTCATAATATAAACGTAATTACAAGCAAGGGTTTTAATTTTTATGCTAATCCAATGGTTAAAACCTAAGATTCAATGAATTTTGTGTTTTACGCGTAAGGGTTAGAACACATGATCATGTGTTGTGTGTTTGTGGTTAAAAAGATAGTGTCAAAACGTTTTAATAACATCAATGATACCTTTTCTATCCTCAAAATACACCCAGATACACGAATTGATGGATTTTAAAAATTAGGGTTTATGCGTTAATTTGGGTGTTTTCAAATGAGAACGTTTTTGGTGATAAAGATTGTTGTATGAAGTTGTTTTCAAGTTGAATTGAGCATATTTAAACCCAGAAATCACCCAGAAACACTAATGAGTCATAAATTGAAAATTAGGGTTCTAGTTCATACGAATTGGGTTTTCTTGATTAGCCTTGAATTTGATGTTAAAACTTGGATAAAACAACTTACTATGCCTCTAAGACTTACCAGAAAAACTTTGGTATAATTCCTATGGCTAAAATTCTTAAGTGTAATCTATGAACTATTAGGGTTTTGGTTTACGCGTAAGGTTTTCTACGCGTAAACTGTTTAATGAAGTTTTATGCCATGATCTGTTTTAGAATGAATGTATGGGTCAAAATTGATGTTATGATGATTTTATTTCAGGCTTGCTACTCGTAAAACTCAGAATCAAGGTTATTGAAACTCTACGCATAAGGATCACCTTACGCGTAGAAAGTTATGCGTAAGAGAAATCTTATGCGTAACTGTTACGCGTAAGGTTCTACAAAGGGACTACGCGTATCCTGTGAAGGATATGCGTAAACAGTGACCTCTACGCATAAGGTCTACTCCTACGAGTAAGCCTTACGCGTAAGGTTTATATACGCTTACGCGTAAGCTTTACGCATAAGGTCCCATTTTCCTACGCGTAATATTTCTTACGCGTAAGTAAGGATCCTACGCATAAGCTTGCGCCTACACATATACTTCTCCTGTTTACGCATAAGCTACCATTTCTACGCATAAGCCTTGATCAAACCTTCATTATGAATTGTTACGCGTGGAAACTTGTAAATAGACAAATCATAACGTCACGAAACCAATACCGTCACTAATAAGCTTAAATGTATAATGTGTTGTGAAAAATATGTGATAACATAAACTTTAAAATCCAAAGTTAACTAACTCACGAAACTTTTCACGACGTCATTGGACTATTAGACAAACAAGTGACTTTGGACACGTAACAATTATTGACATTGTACATTCAATAATTAGACAATAAAACCTTCTGTTGACTAACATTATGTCTTTCGATATGTTGGTTCTTTTGGCTAATGTTATTTCAGATCACGACATGGCTGCTCAAATGAATGTGGATGCACCTGAGGTTCTCACAGTTGCCGATATCTTCCCTAATGGCTATCCGACGAAGATTGGAAAGTACAATCTCAGAGTTGACTTTGAAACCCTCACATGCTCAGAGTCTTCCTGCTTGATTGTTGTGGATGTTCTAAAGAATCATCCCTACCAGAACATGCTCTCACACTCTGCTACAGTACCGGAGATCTACATACAACAGTTCTGGAATTCAATGCAAAGGATCAAAGGTCAAAGTGCGGTGACAGTGACGCTCAATCACAAACAAGTCACCACCACACATGCAGACTTACGGGATGTTCTTCTCATTCCTGAAATCGAGCCAACCGACTTTTATGCCACACCCACTGAAGAGACAGTTCTGAAATTCCTGATTGATATTGGCTATGATGAAGCTTCAGGAATTATCACTAAGCATTCTCAAGTGGAGCTTAAGAACATTCCTCAACCGTGGAGAACCCTCTACATCATCATCACCAAATCTGTCTCTGGTCGTGACAGTGGATATGAGCATCCCAAGATCATGGAGCTGCAAATATTTTGGTCATTGATCAATAAGAAAGACATCGAAATTGAAGCTCTGATAAGGGAAGACATGATGTCATTTCTCAAAAATCTTGGCTCAAAGATTCCCTATGTCAGATACACAAAACTGTTGATCCAGAGAGCACTTGGACTTCATTATGATATTCCCAAGAGGCTCAATGACCCCAACAATCACGACATGTTGACTGAGCATGTCCTATCAGTCAGAATCAGGGAATCGTCAACAAAGAACAGGGTGCTGTGTTACCTGATCACCTTCTGACTAACGAAATCAAAAAGCTCGAGACATACAAAAGGTATCGGGTAGCAGTAAAAGAAGGCAAAGTTGGTCATCTCGATGAGAAGTCTTCTGGAACACCTACATGGAGAACCAGAAGAGGCAGTGCAGGAAGTGCTGCAAGCACTGAAAGTCAGAGGTAGTACCCCAAGAGGAATCCTCCGAGTAAAAGGATTGTTCCTACTAAGGAAGCTGTTCCTATTCCCATTCCCAAATCTGAACCGCAAAGAAAGCTTGTGGACGAGAGCTCTGACGATACACAATCAGATGAAGAGATCTTCTTCTCTGAAACTGCAACCGACATTAATCCTTCAGTAGCCAAACCTCCCAGTCCTCCAGCTGACCAAGGAAAAGGGAAGACTCCAGTGCTTGTGCCTTATGAAGAAAGCTCAAGCTCAGATGAAGAGCCACTGGATAAATCATACAGGAAAAAGTTCAAATTCTTTAGACTCCAACATGTTGCTAAGGAATTTGCAAAGGATCAAATGGGTGGCCCCGGAGGGTCAAGTGGTGCAGTCAACCTACACCAAATCCTGATGCGGTTAATCAACCCGATAAGGGATCTGGTGCCACCACTTTGGAACAACAACAAACACGTGTGGAGGATACTATTGAGTATAACTTTGAAGAACCAGAAAAGGATAAGACTGAAAAGACTTCTGGTGCTGAGACGAAGACTGATGAATCGACTAAGTCTAGAAGAGATGATGACACTGATTATGATAATGTTCTTCTAGACAGTCCAACACATCCCAAGGAGAAAACCTCGGAACCTCCTAAGGACCCCGAGTCTCCTCATGTCTCATCCTCGTCAGATTCATCTTCTCATTCTTCACCACCACCATCAACAAGATCAACCAAATCATCATCCAAATCGGTAAAGAAGCCAACTCCATCTTTGATGTTTAAAGCCAAGAATCGAATCGTCAAAGCTGTCAAAAGAGTCAGAAAGAAAGACATGCTCTATAGAAAGCTGAATTTCATTGCTGATCAAATACAGTATCTTCACAATCAGAAGGACAAGATGCAAGTTGAAAGGGAATATGTCCAGAAGCTCATGCAAGATGATCTTCAAGGGAAAATGGACGAAATGATCAAAAGTTACACTCACAAGTACCTTCTTGACATAGTTCCTGGAGCTACACAGGAGATGTTTACCAAACAACTCTATCCGAACCTATTGCACTTGGCGAAGCAAACTATGAGATCAACACCAATGTATGTAAGCATCAACCCAGTTGATCCCAAAATCTTCTCAGATGCTGAATTGGTTGACCGGCTAGTAGCTCAAATGTCTAAACGATCTGCAACAATTGCTTCTCATGAAAGCAAGTTGTTGGAAGCATTGCTGGAATACCAACTCAAATCTGCATGCCGAGAAGAAGCTGAAAGGCCAAAACGTCTAAGAGACGATGAAGATAGAGATAAGGATCAGAAGAAAGAGCCTAAACGCCCAAGATTGTCTGGTGAATCATCTTCTATGCTACCTCCACCACAACAGACTCCAGCACAACAAAGGTCTCCTCCACGTTCTTCTACAGATAAACCTCATGATTCTGAGTTACCACCCCAGACTCAGAAAACCAGTGATTACTTTGAGTATACGGGTGGTGACGATGAGGAATATCATGAGCCCCAACAAAACCCGCCTCTCCCGACAAAGTACAGAAACCAGAATCCTCATCTAGTCCTAAGAAAAAGAAGAAGAAGGCGCCCAAGGCTGACGTCCTTTCATGGCTAGATGAAGATAACACAGAGGAATTTGAATGGTTTTCTACACTTGTTAATTCCACTCCCTACCCTGCTGAAGGTCAAGATCTGGTAGACGGTAATACATTGGAGCATGCTAAGATACTGCAAGAAAAATTCCAAGTAAAGAAGATGACGAAATCTGAGTTGAGGCGAATCAAGAATGAAGCTTTTCAACTGTTAAAAGATAGCTCGGAAAGTGCCATCGAGGTCGAATATCACCTTGAAAACATTGCTCGAGCTATGTCTAACAACATGGATTGGCTCAACCCAGAAGCAAACATCGACTTCACCAAACGGGACAACCCTCCATATTACACCGATTGGTCTAAACCTCTACCAACAATTGGCCAACCAGATGAGCCTAGGATTCCATTCCGATATTTCTTCAACAAAGACTTGGAATTTCTTCTACACAGTGGCGATGGTTCAAGGAAATACTCTACATCTTTAACACTTCCATTCCCAGCAGCCATATACTCTAACTGCATAGCCATCGAGGAAAGAGCTAACCACTTGTTCTCCAACAAAGTGGAAGAGTATGACCGTGATGCAATGTATGGGATTCACCATTGGCCGGAACGCCGAAGAATCTACTACAGAAGCTGCCAGGTTCAGAAGTCTCAACATGAAGTGTTCAGTACTAAGAATATCGTTGCCATCCAACATGTTGATCTTTCGTCCAAATGGGACTACACTTTTCTCAAGAAGATTGTGGTAAAAAGGCAAGACGAAAGAGATTATGCATTCTCTGAAGCTGACTTTGAGAATTTGTCTATCAACGACATTGAAGACATGTACCTTGCCAAAGTACAGGGTCGCATGAGACAATTTTCAACTAAAGTACAACGTGAATTCATCAAGTCATTGCTCATTTTCATCAGACGCATAGTTATCAAAGAACGTGTAGAAGATCTCCAGCTTGCAGTTGAATCATATCAGACCCGTTTCAACTTCACTCCACCACAGCTTGATCTTCCCGACATCAACCAGCTTCCACAATACACACTCGTCAGCAAACCGTTCGGTGTCGTTTATCACAGTGAACTTCAACGCAATTGCTTGATGGCGTGCAAAGATCTTCACAAGTTTGGGGATCACACTTTGAAGATGGTTAGGGACGGATTGGCTTATCGGTAGAAGGACATACATCAAAAGATTGGGTCTCCTAAGCGATGGAATTCTCAGGATCGAAGGGATGTGAAGAGGATCATCACGATAATTGATGAACGGTTGTATCGAAGGGATCAGTTCAGAACATTGGAAAGTTTTGTTAGTGGTCGACCCAGGATTAACATCACCGGCTATCAACGCCCTGTTCGCACTCCTGGCAACATCACTGGACTACCTGGTACCCCTTGAACTGCTTCTTTCATTATAACTTTGTATGTATGATTTATTATGTCAATGGCTTGTGCACACATAACAGTGTACAACCCGTAATTGCCAAGAAAGGACTCTGTGGTACACTTCAGTGCCACAATCCTTATAAAAAGAGCGAAAGCTTCTTACTTTTGAGTAAAACCTATCAAACCTTTCATTTTTCAAGGTTTTGCTCAAAAGAACAAGTACTTCCCCCTATGATTTTCAAAACCTCAACCGTTTATATTACTTGTTGAGGGGGAGTATTTGACTTAAAACTTTGTTCAACAAAATGTTCTTTGTGTCACTCTTCCCGCAACACTCGAAATGGTCATATTTATTCTCAACTTTTCAAAAATAACATTTAATATGCCATTTTTGAGGGGGAGAAAATATGTGATAAGAAATATGTTAGTTGAATTCTCGTGTGAAAAGACTTAACCAACGAATTGACGAGATCCTAAACTGTTAGTAACTCGAAAAGACTTATCCGGGACGGGTAATAATTTCAAGCTAGTTCGCTAGTGATGTAAACGTGTCTCGCAAAGGACTTGTCCGAGTAGAATGTACCATTCGATAAACTCTTGGTAGACATGAACTCTGACGGGTTTGACAACCTTTCGAGGTTCGCCTACACCTTCAAGATAGTTATTAGAGCTAGTTGTCACCTAAAAGCTGACAATGGAACTCTTTAACTATGCAACGTAACCGTGTCTCGCGGGGGATTGTCTATCTTGAGTTGATCAATTCAAAATTGCGCGCTCTTTCCTCACTGTGCAAATTTCCGTAAAAACTCTTAAGCACATGTGGAGGGGGAGTATTTATGCAAAATATTCATCTCTGAACAGTGGTACTAAAATGTTTTTCATTCACAAACACTTTGAGAGATTTTCATGAAAATGGTTTTATGGCAACATACGTTAGTCATGTAGTTATAAGGTGACTACGGTTAGGAATAACCGTCCTATGATCCGCCAGAGCCGGACGGATCTACCCAAGGACACCACAAATAGCTAGAAGTTAGAAGTCCTTAGGTATGATTGTAAAAAGGAGAAAATGAGAATCGGAGAAAGAAGGAGTTGAAGAATCAAAAAGAAATGCAAAGAAAAGGGTGAAAAGAAATAGCCCTCCAGATTATTCAACTTAGGGCAGACACCGGGTTCAATTCATATGCTACTGGTTGTCACTTGATGACATCGGTATTGAAGATTAAAAAGTCGTCATGGACCCCGTGACGCACGCACTAAACCTTCTTAGCCACTCAAGTTTCTCTCAACAGAAGCTTGTTTCATTCTCACTGGGAACCCTACATAATCTATCGGCTTTCTCTTAGAGATTGCTGATATTGAAGAAGGAGACCCTCTCCCTAGTCTCCACTCAGGAAAACCAAAACGCACAATTGAGTCTAGAGCCACGAGATTCATCAAAAGATCTCTTAGGTACACTTGACATTTCATCACTTGATGTTCAACAAAAAGAACATCAGTGGTACATTATCGAGTCCTTCACAGATCTTAGCAATCTGTCGAGAACATTTATCAGAGGTTCACCTCTGTGATCCTCAGTGATTGAATGGAAACTCCTGCCATGGTCAACATCAAACATCCCTGACAGCAGGTCACTTCGGTAACTCCCCGTGGATTACGCTTAGTGTGTCTCAAACGGTCTACAGTCGTGAGGTGATGCTTCGGTGTACCTCAGCGACTCATCTGAACTGTAGGTGTACTTCGGTACATCGCGTTATCTCACTTGTGGGACTCCAGTTCAGGAACGGCCTTTGTGAGAATTAGAGTTGTGTTTTCACACTATGTTGTTAACACTCTCGAAGTTCAAACTTGTAAATGCCGGAATCCGCTTATTACTATCCGTTTTAATGTTTTCTTCTTATGGAAGCTCTGGAGCGGAATGATCGTGCAAATTCTTCTCATGTTCACGCCAACATCATCACTAATGGAAGTTCTATTTTAAAGCAACACAAAAGTCAGAATGATTCTTCGTCAAATCAAAGAATCTACAAAGTTAAAGACTTAAAGAACTTCATCAGTATTGAATTTCAACGTCAAAGAGCGTGTGAGCATGCTGAAGAATGACGTGGAGACATTGGAGCAACGAAGCAGACCTGAGGCAGACTTGATGCAGACAACAACATACTATCACTTTCATCACAAAGAACAATGATCAAAGAACAAAGTCAAAGATGACGTCAAAGCAGAACTATTCAAAGAAAACTATCTCTCTACACTGGGGAGACTGTTCGAATCAAGGAAATTCTTCTCACAAGAAAGAAGAATGTCAGAAGACGTCAAAGCTACTATTACTACTGCACCTTCACCGTTTAATCACCACTAACACTTAGGGGGAGATTTTTGGAATCACTCCTAAACCTTAATCAAGTGTTAGTGATTCATATGTAATAGTTAGCTTAATTATGGCCTTTATGTTTGTTTTTAGCCTTTAGCTTATGAAGAAGGCCCATGAGCTTAGGCCCATGTCCATTAAAGAAAGGATGGGAACTAGGAGTGTTGCCCTAGCTTCCCTCCTATAAATACTCTTGTATAACCCTCACTTGAGGGTTGGTTGTTCAATTTATTTCTTACTCACATCTCTACGCATAACCGTATTATAACTTAGTGTGTGTGTGTGTTTGTTTATTGTTCAACCGACTCTATCTCTTCTCTATTTCTTGTATTGATGCTTGTGTTGTAAAACTAGTGACCTTACAGAGAGAAATATGCCAACCTTTTATGCAAACATTATATCCCACATAGGTTGAAGAATGAAGTTTCTGGTTACTAATATACCATAGTGTGCATGAGTCACTTGTGATTAGACTAATATAATGTTTTCGGTTGTAAGATTGACCTCATGCTTAACAAATTTGCAAACTAATAACAACATGAGTTAAGTGTTACAACTGAAAGTTAATATGAACTCTTAATCTTTTTAACCTTTATTTACTATTTCTTTATTTATCTTTTTTCATAAGATATTGCTCAATTGTGTTCACGTGACAAAACTAAACCATCTAAAATAGGGTTGGAGTATTTTTTTTGGGGTAAAAGGGCTTCTTACCTCGGCAAATATATTACTCAAAAAACTGATAAGTACATGAATGCGGCTGAGAACCGCATTGATTTACAAGGACAACACACTCATATGTGTAAAGAAACTACATGAAACGGCATACCGAAATCATTAAACTAAACAAGACGAAGACACGAAATAAATAGAAACAAAAAGCCCGAACCTACGCCTAAAAGAACAATTGTACGTTGTGATGTTAAGGTCTTCCGCAAACACACCACTAACGTTCCAAGTGTCCAAGAGTAGAACCACTGAATTCGTCTTTTTAAATCGAAAAGTAAGCAACTTTAATCTTACATTGTGAACAATGATATCTCGACCTTGTGCCACAATCCGACTTTGATTCTGAAATAAGCGAAGTTTTCTCTCCTGCCAAATATAATAAGCCGTCGCAGCAAGCACCAAACGAGCAAAAACACTAACAACGGATCTTTTAGTTGATAAAGGCTTGATCCAATCAACAATATTGTCCCAACTAGGACCTATGCCATCCATACCAGCTCTAGATCGCACAAAAGACCATACCTGTGAAGGAAATGAGCACTCAAAAAATAGATGGTTATGTGAGTCCGAGACCAGCTTGCAAAAAGGAGACAAGAACAAGTTTGAGTTGGTGTTGTCACCAACGTCAATTTGCCTCAACATGTCGTGCGTCTTTAACATCTTCCTCATAATATGCCACATTAGGAAAGCATGCCGAGGAATGCAGATAGGAAACCAGACGATAGCAGCCCAATCTACTTCGTCACCTCTAGGCCGAATGACGTCCCAAACAGCATGAAAAGAAAACGGCTTCTCATTGCCATGTAAATCTTTCCATACTAACCGGTCTTCACGATCATGACTAAGAGCAGGAACCATGCAATTATACAAAACCGGAGCCGTAGTAAACCAAGATAAAGGCCACGCACAGCCTCCACCAACAATAATATCAGAAACTACATTAGATAACAAGAAGCCTTCGCTTGCAATAAGACGTGGGGTAATATGCGAAATCAGAGGACATGTTTCAGACAAATTATCAAACCAAGTTGAGGTTCTCATACCATTACCCAAAACAGATCATATGAAAGGCTTAACTAGATCACGTAAATGCAGGATTTTCCTCCATCCCCATGTCATTCCTGATCGGGGAGGCACATTCCAAAAGTTCCAACCTTGCAATTTATATGAATAAACCCAACGAACCCAAAGGGAGTCTTTGCGAGTAATAATATGCCATAGATTTTTAGTCATTAAAGCAATATTAACCGATTCAAGACATTTAATACCTAGACCACCCTCTTGTTTTGGGAGACACACAATATTCCACGCCACATTTGCTTTACCCTTCTTCATTTCACCTTGACCCCACAAGAAACCTCGCATAATTTGCTCGATGTCATGAATAATCCGAATCGGTAATAAAAAACCGAAGCCTAATATATATACATAGACGACAACACCGATTGAATAAGCTGCAATCTACCCGCAAAAGACAATGACTTATTTTTCCAATCACCAACTGTAGATTTAACTCGCTCAACCAAAATTCTACAATCACGATTCATAAGTCTAGAAGAAATAAGCGGGACTCCTAGATATTTAACTGGAAGCTTACCTTCAACGAAAGGCATTACATTCAAGATAGACAAATTCACATGATTTAGCACATTACAGAAGTACGCCTTGCTTTTAGGGATACTAGGAACCAAGCCTGAGACACTTTTGAATTCATCCAAAGCGTCCATGATAAATGTTGTCGACTTCACATCTCCTCTAGCAAATAAAAAAAGATCATCAGTGAAACAAACATTAACGAGTTTGAGGTTGGAGCACCAAATATGATGCGAGAAACCCGTTGCATTCATCACCCGAATCTGTAAAATAAGCGTTAAAATTTCCATAACCAAAATAAATAAATAAGGAGACATATGATCTCCTTGACGCAACCCTCGTTTTCCTTTAAAATATCCATGAATAGACCCATTGATACTTAAAGAAAAGGAAGTACTAGTAACACATTCCATAATCCACTTCACCATCGTCAAATGAAACTCGAAGCCAATCATAATTGATCGTAAGAAACCCCAATCAACAGTGTCGTATGCTTTTTGAATATCTACATTAAACGCACAACGAGGAGGGCCTCTATCCAAATGATAGTTATGCATAAGCTCCTGGGTAATAAGAATATTATCGGCTATCCTTCTACCCGGAACAAATGCCGATTGATTATCATTAACTATGTCATTTAGCCCCTCTTTTATTCTGTTAGTAATGATTTTACTAATACATTTATAAAGAACATTGCAAAAAGATATAAGGCGATAGGAATTTACATGAGAGGGAGTTTTAACCTTTGGGAGAAGAGCAATAATGGTATGATTAATCTCTTTAAGAAGTTTCCCATTCGAAAAGAACTCGCACACTGCCGTGTAAACATCCACTCCGGCAATGTCCCAAGCTTCTTTAAAAAACATGGAGGTATACCCATCCGGACCCGGGGCCTGATTATTGCCAATAGAGAACATAGCATTTTTTACCTCACTATTTAACACCGTTCGCACCATGTGATCAGCCTTAACAGGCTCCAACCGATTCAAGAACAACCCTGGAATATTCACCACATTCATTTCACCCTCGGTTCCTAGAAACTGATTATAGTGAGCAATGAAAACATTAGGCACATGATCACCCTCGTGAACCCCATTGTTAACATCATTTATAACCTCAATACGACTCTTCGCTTTCCTACCTTTAACAACCTTGTGGAAATAGGCAGAATTTGAGTCACCAACTTTCAACCATTCAACTTTAGATTTTCGTTGTAAGAAGCGTTCTTCATCTAACGAAGCCTCATTAAAAGCTCGTAAATATGTTGCTTCTTCATCCCGTAACAGAATATTAGAGGGGTCTAAATCCAACGCTTATGGACCTCATCCAGTTCATTACGTAACTCAGCAACTCTCTTGTACAAATGCCCTTGGTCTTTTAAAAGCTTACGTAAGGGTTTCTTGAGAAGTTTCAAAATTTTAACCACTCGATACATATCGTAACCCTTCACATTTGTGTCCCACGTTTCAACAACTTTGAATGCCCCTTTGTAAGTAAGAAAATTATAAAATTTAAATGGCTTTGGTTTGTCAATGTAAACCTTTGGAATTTTAAGAATCGATGGGGAGTGATCCAAATTACGATATGGTTGAAACAAAGCATACGATCCAAGAAATGTATCAATACATTCCATATTACCCATGACCCTATCTATCTTCTTAAGAACACCACCTTGGCCTTGAGGCTTTTGATTCCACGTAAAATGGAGTCCGGAGCTATTTAAATCCAACACCTCAATTTTTGCAACGCACTCCTGAAATTCCCTCATAGCAATGTCCACATTTGAAGGACCACTCGAAAAATCATCTAGACCTAACGCCACATTAAAGTCGCCTAATAACACCCAAGGCCTCCCTCTAGCAAACTGCCCATGCACGTTCAGATTGTACCACAAATCACGACGAGCAATATACTTATTATGCGCATAGACAAAAGAACACAACATGATTTTTCGATCTTGTTTAAACGTCACTTGAGTATGTAGAACCTGGGAATTTTGTCACACAAATTACCATTCGACGTCCATTCCCATGTTCGAAAAACGCTCTCACACACACATTTCAGCCGCGACATTCCCACATGAGACTCCAGAATTGCACACACATTCAAATGATTATCACTAATCACTTGACGAACTTCCTTTTGTTTCAGGGATTGGTTCAAACCCCGGATATTCCAGGAAGCAATACTATACATGAGGAACCGTAGAAGAGAGAGTGCTTGCCCTCTTAGTGTTCTTCGATTGTAATTTATCAGAATGTATCGAAGATGCCATAAAATGATGTGCTTGCTTTGTTGCTTACATTTACCTCTTCTTTGTCTTCCATGTTGCCAGCTATTTCTTCCCACCATTATTATTCCGACTACGATTCTTCTTACCAACAGCATGAAAACCATCCGATTCAGAGCTCAGCTTAACAACTTTGGCAGGAACTTTAGCAACACGTTTAGGACATGACTCACAAGTGTGCCCAAACAGTTTACAATCTTCACAACGCGGAGGACTCCATTCATATTCTATCCGAATAGTTTCCCGAGTATACCCTTCATCATGCAAATTGGGGACAACCACAACTAATTTGTCTTTAAGAGCACTCTTGGCATTAACCTCGATCATAGCACGTGCATAACTACTCCGACCCCATGAGTCCAAACACATCGAATTTGTATACGAATCAAGCATCAATGGCATCCCTATTTTTTAGCAATGGAACTCAGCCCATCTTGTGTAAACGATGCAAGAGGCACATCATGTAATTTAACCCAAATAGGAACTTTAGAAAGGTCCTCTTTAGTTAACGAAACTGGTGGATTCCATTTGTGAAGAATTATAGGGCTGCCTCGAATCATCCATGGCCAATTTTGAAGCACATCATCCACTCCCTTGGCATTTGAAAACTGGAATCGCCATGGTTGTTTAGAGGTGTGGTGATCTTCAGAAGGTAGCTATTCGGGCTGGAGTATTAATTAAGCCAAAACAAGAAAAGATAAGAAATTTACACAAATAAGGTCATCCTTTTTATTACACTTTTAGACTTTTAATATAAAATACGAGCAATATTTCAATTTCTAACAATAAAAGTTTTAATAAGAGAAACATATAATTTAGATGCAGAAGAATCAAACGTAGTTGATGAGGATTTCAACATAAAATAACCATGCTAATATAACTTGGCTGAAGTGATGCTTCCTACATAGAAACATGCCAGTTATCTCATATGTCTGTTATTAACAACCTTGAGCCAAATCAAGTTTCATAATATATACACGCTTTAACGTTAGTGACCCAAAACGTAGTTGAGTGAGCGATATGTAGATTTTTACATAAATGATTTCAGATAAGTAAACGTTAACCCTCTTTTTCTTAGAAATCACATGTTCTTTAATACATTACTTAAACATTTACATAAATAGTTGCTTCTAAACAACAATTTGATGTTCCATGTCAAGAACTCTTGAATTATCGCTTTGTTACCATTTTTTTATGAAAATACTTTTGTTACCTTTTATTTTTATACTCTGTCCCACATAGGCTGAAGATAGAAGTTGTTGGTTAATAATATACCATAAGTTTATGTGTGTTAAACGTGTTGAGAATACTATTATGTTTTGATTTATTTTATAGCGGGAGGATTTGTCATTTCGAAAAAATCTGACAGCCCTGAAACATTTGAAAACTCATATGAATTCTTAACTTTTTCCTTTTAATTTGGTACTCTAAAACATGTTTTGGTGGAGACCATTTAAATCTTCAATTTCACACATGTTGACCGGAAAACAAATTGTGAAAGATAATAAAGAAACAATAGAATTGTAATTTTGTATCTTAATTCTTTTGATTAAAATGCAAACTGCAAAATATATCCACATACAATCTAACTCAACAATCAAAAACCATATATTTATCATAGTTGAAAGTTCATAACTAGTTCATAACTAACATATATCGGTTAATTAGTATGAATTCTTGATCTTTTTTACTTTTCTTGGCTATCGTTCTTCATTCTTATATATCGGAGGTCGCTTAGTTTTGCTAATGTAATAAAACTAAGCAACATAGCCAAAATTAGAAAGGAAAAACAAATTACGCAAATAACGTCATATATATTTTTTTTACACTGTTAAACTTAAGTCTAAAATAACATTATATTTTGATTTATCAATAAATATTTACAACTAAGCTCAAACTTGTAAAGTGATTGAGCTAATAAAACATCCACGTAGAGTCTAACTCAACAAGTAACATATGTCTCGTTAGATAAACACCATATTGCAATAAAAAAAGCAAAAATATGTTGACAGTGAGTATATCAGTATACCCTAAGTCTTTTTGTATGTAAGATGAATGATAAGAACAATAATGATGTGCAAAATAAACCCATGCTCTAACTCCACAACCAAAGTGTGTCTCATCCATTAACTCATACACATATCGAAACACATGGTTACTAAAAAAAGAAATTGGCTCAACCCACCCGTCCTAGTTGGGTTTATTCAAGCCCCACACAAGATAAAACACACATGTTACCAATGTTTGGTTAACACTTGATATATAGCTTCATCTTGATGGCCAATTCAATCACAAAAAGCATATGCTTTTCATAAACCGTCATCTTATTCCAAACTTTCCTTGTCATAAGAATATTTTCTATAATAGTTTGCCAATTTTTTTTATTGGACACCTTTTCTAGTCTTCTATCCAAACATTTTGTCCCGCGTAGGTTGGAGAATGAAATTGTTTGTGACTAAAATATCATAACGTATACAAGTGTTGTGTGTCAGGAATAATATAATGTTTTTAGGTAGTTGCCGTCTTCCAAGCTATAAGAAACTTGAAAGATTGCTTAACGCCGGAAACTCATGAATTTATAAACTTTTTTTTTTTTTTTTTTTTCGTATTTGTATTTGTATTGTGTATATCTGTATATCTTGATCCCTTTAATTAGAATGCCAAAAATGATTAACGAGAATATTTACTAGCAAAAATGAAAATGCTTAGAGAAATCACAGGTTCTTTTAATACAACGCACAAACATTTGCAATCTTTCATTATTAGAGCCAAACAACATAAAATCTTATGTCATCGAAACTTGTTACATTCGTTTTTCATGCTCTAACTCTAGCATTTTTCATATGAACTCTTAACAATTTTTAAAAATCTTTTCTTACCGTGTAACATGTTTGTTGGAAACTATTTTAATCTTTAATCTCACAAAGGTTAGAGACGAAAACTTATTCTAAAAGTAAATAAGGAAATAATACATATGTAAATATGAATTTTATAGTGTATATCTTTATTCTCTGATTAAAATGCACAAAGGATTAACGTAAATATTTACTGAAAAATATGAAAATGACATGCAAAATAAATCCAGGTACAATATAACTCAACAATCAACATATATCCCATTAGATAATTCATACACATATTAAAACCTTTTATGAAATGAACATATTTTAGTCACAGTTAAATGTTCATAGCAATGATATCCTTTGAAATATCTTATTTTTATCTAGCTACTGTTACATATATTTTCGTTATGGGGATAGCTTGGCTACAATTTTTGTAGCCAATTGGCTACAATCATTCATAAAAAATACACTAGCAATAAATCAGGGACTCACAGACAAGAATCAAGACCACAAAAAGAATTAGGGACCCACATTGTATAGCACAAAATTGTAGCCAATTGGCTACAATAAATTGTAGCTAATATATTCCCTTTTGTTATAATGTGATCTGACACAAATACAACAACGATAGTGACAATGAACAACTACTATTTCAATCATCATCTTTAGATACTTATCGACTTTGAATATTCTAGGATGTCTAAATCTAAAGTCCATACTCCACACTGACCGGATGCTCTACATTTCTGAACCTTATATGCGACCACGTGTGACTTCAAAGTTCTGACATTTTCTAAAAGACTGCGGGTTTTAGTAGTCTAGCTTCTTTCAAGGTTCTTTTCTCCAGGAACCAACTGAGCTAATCTTAAGAGGAGCCACGGCGACTGTGGAAGAAGTAATGAACACATATAAAGTAGGGAAGCAATAAGAGAAAAATTTGTCTTATAACGATATTGTAGTTGTCGTCACGCAATTAAGCCAAATATGTCGTAAAACATGCAATAAGAAAGTAGAGTGGAAGACAAAAGTAAGAGAGAGTTCATTGTTATTTTGTCGGATCTCAATGGCTCGAATGTTGTCTTTAACTTATCTGCTCTACTCACTGATATCGCATGTAATTTCAATTGGTGTTCGAATTTCTTAAAATGTGTGTCAATAAAATTAATAGCAATACTTACTCATAACATCTCACGAACCCGTTCATCCGTTACTCAGCTTGTGTGATCGACCATATATTTTGCCACATCTATTAGTACGCTTATATTGGTTGTTAACATGTTGGTCTCTCAATTTCACCTATGTAATAATATTTTTAGTGTCAATTATAATTTTTTTAACCTAACATATGGTGAAATATCCGAAAACATATGCTTTTTATTGGTTTTTAACCTAACATGTTCATTATCTCTTTTTAGTTCTTTTGATTTGATGTTCCATGTAACAAATTTTTCTTGCACCAACTTTTAATAACTTCTGCATTATCTGTTTGGTACTACTACCTCCGTCCCATATTAATTGTCCTATTTTGACTTTTTAAGTCTTTTTTTCTCAACTTTGACCTTGAATATTTTTGTTTGTGTTATATAATATTTAATAAAAACTATAGCAATGAAAAATACATTTAAAAACTAAATATATTCATATATTTTGCATCATGTATTATAGAAAAATTAAAGTGGACAGTTAATATGGGACGGAGGGAGTATTTTTTATGGAGATATTTTGTAGCTTTTTATCCTAACACTCTATCCCACATTGGCAAAAGATAGAAGTTGTTGGTCAATTATATACCATAAGTGTATGTATGTTAAATGTGTTGAGAATAGTATTATCTACGTCTTTGGATATTTCAACATCTTTCAGGTTAAAAAAATCTGAGGGCCCTTTTGAAATCCAAAAACTCATATGAACTCTTAACTTTTTTTTGTTTTAATTTTGTACTTTAAAACATGTTTTTGTGGAGACCATTTTAATCTTTAATTTCACACAAGTTAGAAAGGAAAACGAATTGTGAAAGCTAATAAAGAAACAACATAAATGTAAAACTGTATCTTAAATTTTTTGGTTAACATGCAACGTGCAAAATATATGCACGTACCATCTAACACAACCGTCAAAATATATTTTCGAAGGATTCTCCTAACGCATTTGGATTAAAAAAAAATGTCTCTAGTACTAATTACTTCGTTAGTCTGTTATTAAGTGAAAATAAACATGGTTTTTATTAAACACCATCGTTCTAACTTCTAACACATAATGAGTAGAAAATGAGGTCATGAACGGACTTAAATTATGGAAAAGAAAAAACTTGGTCGTTTGATGATATTATGATTGTCGTTCAACTATATGTCCTATGAACATGTAGTTAGAAGGTAGAATAAAAAAAATAAAAATAAATAAAATAAATTGTCCATTTTTTGGATCTCACACATTGTCTTTATGTACTATACTCACTTGTTTATTAACTCTTGCCTTATCTCTTCTATCGTAACAATGTATCCCACATTGGTTGAAGAAAGAATTTTTTTGCTACTAATATAATGTAGTTTAAGTGAGTTGCATGTGTTTAGAATAATATAATGTTTTCAGCTAATTTACTTCTCATGAGTTATAAAAACTCATGGGACAGTAAGTTGCTGAAAATTCATATTAACTCTTGCCTTTTTGTCCAATTTTTATTTTTGTTTCTTTACTCTAAAACATGTTTAATTTTACACATTAGTGACTATTTTTGTTGCGAGCAAATTATTTTCATTTTAAATCTTCCTTATTTACCATGTCCCAAATATTTTATAACGTAGTAGATATATATTTTTCAAAAGTAGAACGTCTAAATTATTAATATTATAAATAATTATCACTATTAATTTTTTAATTTTAGCATTAAATTGGTGGTTATAAGTTTAGTGAGCTTTTTGTGTATAAACAATTCTATTAAAATATATCATTATTGGAGGGGGTTACTATATTATTTTGAATAAGACTTAAATTTTTAAATTTTACATTAATTATCTAATTTTCTTTTTCTTATTTTTTAAACATTAGTATTAAATTTTTAATTCATTTTTTTGTAAATTTTTATTTTTATTTCTTATCACATATTTAGTCAAAATTTTCTTAAAATTTATAATTTTTTTTTTGTTGAAGGGTTTGGGTGCTATAAGTGAGAGTGACATAAGCTATATGGTAGTTTTTAATTATGGTTCGATTATCTTACTTAATGTTGGTGATTCTCAAGTTAATGAGCATTCGGAAATTGTAAAGGTGCATGCCTCAGATGTTGACATCACATCATAATGGCCTCTGGTCGCTCGTGACCTCCTCCCCGAACACGCCACCCTCAAGCTAAACGTCTATTGAGACTACGCTCGCAAAAACGGCTCCTATTGTTGGTTCCCGGGCACCGCCTTAGCATAAGGTGGGCCCGCCACTGTGTACATAAAATTTGTTAGCAGAATACATAATATAGAAAACTATGCAAATATTTTATCCCACATAGGTTGAAGAATGAAGTTGCTAGCTAGTTACTAATATACCATAGTGTATGTTAGTTGCTTGTTATTAGACTAGTATTATGCTTTCGACTGTATGATTGACCTCATGCTTGAGAAGTTTACAAGCTAATAAAACATAGCATGTGACCTGATCATACAGGTGAAAGTTAGTATGAATTCTTAATCTTTTTAACCTTATTTAGTAGTATTTTTTTTTTCTTTATCACACATTGCACAATTGTGTTGACGTGACCAAATTAAACAATCTAATCATACTGGAATATTAATTGCGCCAAAATTAGAAAGGAAAAGAAATTTTACGCAAATAATGTCATACTCTTTTTAACTTTTAGACTTTAATATAAACATACGAGTATGATTATATTTTAATTTCTAACAATAAATTTTTTAATCATGTTCAAACATATAAAGTGAGCTAATATCTAGGTACAATGTAGTTCAATTATTATGTTTTGATAGTTATCAGCTTTGAATATCCATCGAGTAGTTGGCCAAAAGATCACAAACCATAGAAACCCAAAAACCATATATGATATGAACATATTTATATCAATGTTGAAAGTTCATAACGAGTATATCCTTTGGAATATCTTATTCTCATCTAGCTAGTGATGTATATTTGTTTTTATATAATGTGATCTTACGCAACTACAACAACAATAGTGACAATTAACTACTACAATTTCAATTATCATGCTTAGATACTTATCGACTTAGAATATTCAATGATTTCTAAACTCATATGTTCATACTAAACGATGCTCTATATTCCCAAATCCATGAGAAAACCACGCGCGACTTTGAAGTACAATCATTATGAGAAATTCGGAAAGACCAATTATTTTAGAAGTCTCGCATCTTAATTGGAACCAACTAGGTTACGAAGGATTTTAATATTATCAACCACAACGTTCTGAAAAATGTAAAAATTTCAATAAACGCGCTGTGTTGCTTAATGCATATTCGTGATCTCGTGAGACCTCATATGCCGGCTTAGTATGATATGTGGTGTAATCAAAGCCCTTTGTATCATCACCTTACTGCTCGAACTATAACAAGGGATGGTTTTTCTTTGGAGCCCTGTGTTCCCATACTTAAAATCAAATTGATATTCCCAACCTTGATCCTGATTGTGAAGACTACCTGGTTTGGAAGAATTTCAGTGGTAATATCCAACAATTTTCGGTTCATCATGTTTGGGAAGCTAATTGTCCTAGTGGCAATTAATGAAGTGGATTGGGCGTCTATAGTCTGAATCTTCCAACGGATTACTAGACATGCGTTTCTCATTTGGCTTATTATGAGGAAAAGGTTGAAGACGCAAGATACGTTAAGACAATGGGATGTTGGTCCAACAACCAACTTAAACGTGTTCTTGTGCCCATTTTGCAAGGTTATTCCCAACTCTCATGAGCATGTTTTCTTCAAGTGTGCATCCGTCTCAAGTCTGGAATATGGTTCTTAAAATGGCTGCAATGGATGACGTTGGTTGATTTTGGGACAAAATTATATCATGGATAAAACCTATTGCGCTGAAATGTATGGCTGTGAGTATTGATTCAAACATTTTATTCTTGATGACTATAAACACAAAGCTTAAAGCCTGAAACATTTGCTTACATATATTTACCATATAAATTAGCTTATAAACTTGAACTTTTTACTTCCAGGTAACATATCTAATTCTTTCCATGTGCTTACAAATCTTGTTTATAATAATTTACCATTTTTTGTTTAACGTAGACCTTTTCAAACATTTTGTATTCTTTCATTTATCCCACATAGGCCGGAGAATGAAATTCTTTGTGACTAATATACCATAATGTATGTGAATGTTATGTGTCTAGAATGATATGATGTTTTCATGGTGATTATTATCTAGTGACTTAAGTAAACGTAACTTTCTGGTTCGTAATCATCCGAAAACTCATATAAACTCTTCACAATTTTTTAAATCTTTTTACCATAAAACATGCTTTGGTGGAAACTACTTTTATCTTTGATTTCACAGAGGTTGATTAGGCAGAAAAAGCTAACCGTGAATGTTTCTAGTACTAACTCAATAGTTATCAACCAACAAATATCTCATTAGATTATTCATACACATATTATAACCATCTAAGAACTTAACAATTTTAATCAGGGTAATGATGATATTCTTTGAAATATCTTTCTTTTCATCTAGTGTCATGTATTTACGTGCAGCGGCGGAATCAAGGGTGGTCGATCTCGTGGTTAAATAAGAACTTTTTAGTCGTATGTCTATGTTTGTTTAGTGTGTCATGCAATTGGTGAGTCATTGCATGTCGTTCGGTCATACGCATGTCAGTGCCTTATTAATGTGGTACTCAACCACATTCATGTATTTAAATGCTTTTTTTAGTTACTATATTTATCGGGTAGAAACCTTTTAAAAAAAATAAAAATAAAAATGCATTGTCTATTTTTGGGTGAATTGGGAATGTTATATAGCAATGCAAAAGTATGTGGACAAGGCTTATTGACTCTATAGATTTTTTTTGTTGTGGTTAGTTTTTTGTTTCGTGCTCTAAAACCATATAAAGTAGCTTATAAACTTGAATCATTTACTCCCAGGTAACATATCTAATTCTTTCCATGTACTTACAAATCTTTTTTATTATGTAATAACCTTTTCAAACATTCTATTTTCTCATTTTATCCCACATAGGTTGGAGAAAGATATTGTTTGTGAGTAATATACCATAATGTATGCAAATGTTATTTGTTTAGAATAATATGATGTTTTCAGGTGATTATCATCCAACAAGGTAAGTAAACTTAACCCTGTGGAATATAATTATCCGAAAACTCATATAAACTCTTAACAATTTTTTAAATCTTTTTACCATAAAACATGTTTTGGTGGAAACTACTTTTATCATTGATTTCAGACGGGTTAATTAAAATCCAAAAAGGATAACCGTAACGTTTCTAGTACTAACTCAACAGTCAACAACCAACAAATATGTCATTAGATTAGTCATACACATATTATAACCATCTAAGAACTTAACATATTTGAATCACAGCTGAAAATTCATAACCAGTATATCCTTTGAAATATCTTTCTTTTCATCTAGTGTCATATGTATTTCCGTGCAGCGGCGGAATCAAGGGTGGTCTCGATTGTTGTTAATTGGTGGTCTCGCGGTGTCACGGAAATTTCATAGTGTTCAGACACTTGCTAAACCTTTTCCTTTTACCTTTGTTTGGTCAAAGACAGATTTGTGATTTGTGTGTTTTAAACATGTTAGGAGTGTTGATCTTAGTGGACCAACAATATCAATCACCATTCTTTTTTCATAAAAGTCAAATTTAATAACATGAGCAGCATATATATGTAGAGTCTCAGGGTGAATCGACTAGGGTTTCGATACTTTTGCGAAAGAGCAAATGATTTGATCTTTCCATGTGAGTCATGCTGCGGATGAGCTTATATTAACATGTCAATTAAATGAGTTTCTAACTCTAAGAGAAACTTAAATGAATGAAATATTGGTAGTATGTTACTATACAACAGTTGAAGATTTAATTGTAGATGATGAGTATCAAAACATATATATATCCCCAAGTCTGTGAGAAAACCACGCGTAAGTTTAGAGTACAATTATTACGAGAATCTCCGCAAGACTAAGTATATTAGAAGTTTTCCTTTCCTATCCGGAACCAACTGAGCTACACTCTGACGACGAATGATTATAAAGATCCTGGCCACAACCTCCTACAAATATTGTATCCCTTGCGAGCTAATCTTAAGACGAGCCACACTTGATGACTAGAAAAGAAAAAATGAACAGATTTAAGCTACTTTATGTCCTAAGAACATGTAGCAAATTTGTTGATTGTTACATGTGAGTCATGTTGTGGATGAGTTTACATCAACATGTCATTTATATTTGTGGTGTATGAAATAATGTTAGTATGTTACAGTTACTATACCACAAGTGAAGAGTCAAATGTAGTCCAATTACTGGGCTTACCTTTTGCAAAAACAAAAATGAGAAGATAGCTAATGGGTATAGGCTCAATAGTTTGGGCTAAATTATGAACAATTGAGCTTTATTTATGTTCAGGAACATATGAAAACTCGTATATAGTTTCTGCAAGTTTATAAAGAATTTCCTAGCTGCTTATATTGAGATCTTAAACACACGTATACACTTAAAACTTTGTATATATTTATTTTTTTCATTTTTAGAGCAATAACAATATATAACTTAGGGTGAAAGCTAAAGATACGCAACTTAGTTTTTCAAAACAGACGATGTACGCAATGAACTTTGAAAATTACCATTGTACGCAAAATACTTTCAAAATTAGAACGATGTACGTAATATGACCGGGAACTAGTAGGTTACCAGGTCACAAAGTTTGAAAAGTGGCAGAAATGGTCCCTGTGGCTTGCGTTGACTTTCATCGGTCATCCCTTAACTTTTTTTTTCAGTTAAAAAAGTTACAGTAACGGTCTTTATAGTTATTAACTTTCAGATTTTGTCCGTTTTTATATTTTTCACCCATTCTCTTACGTTTTTTTTCGTTTTCTCCGTTTTTCTTACGTTTTTATCGGTTTTCATCCGTTTTTGTCCGTTTTTCTTACCTTTTTTTATATTATTGTCCGTTTTTATCCATTTTTCTTACGTTTTGTCTATTCTTATTTGTTTTGCCCGTTTTCATCCGTTTTTGTCTATTTTTTTACATTTTTGTCCGTTTTTCTTACATTTTGTCTGTTTTCTTACGTTTTTGTTTGTTTTTGTACTATTTCAACATATTGGAAATTTTGAAAAAAAATTTCAAAAAGAAAAAAATTTGAAAATTTGAAAAAAAAAATTCCAAAAAAAAATTTGGAATTTTTTCGCAAATTTGAAAAAAAAATTTCCAAAAAATTTTTGAAAAAAAAAATGGAAAAAAAATTTGAAAAAAAAAATTCCAACTTTTTTTTTCGTAAATACTTTTTTTTCAAAAAAAAAAGAAATTGGAATTTTTTTTCTAAATTGTTTTTTTCGAAATTATTTTTACAAAAGTAATTTTTTTCGAAATTTGGACACAATTAAAAAAATTTATTTAAATATATAAAAAACCAGAAAAAATAAGATGAAAACGGGCAAAAATGAATAAAATAGACAAAACGTAAGAAAAGTGGATAAAAAAGAACAAAAATCTAAAAAAAATGGTAAGAAAATCGGACAAAAACATAACAAAAACGGATAAAAACGTAAGAGAATGGGTGAAAAATATAAAAACGGACTAAATCTGAAAGTCAATAACCATAAGGATCATTACTGTAACTTTTTTAACTGAAAAAAAAGGTAAGGGATGACCGGTGAAAGTCAACGCAAGCCACAGGGACCATTTCTACCAATTTTCAAACTTTGTGACTTGGTAACCTACTAGTTCCCGGTCATATTATGTACACAATGGTAATTTTCAAAGTTCATTGTGTACATCGTCTGTTTTGAAAAACTATTTTGCGTATCTTTAGCTTTTACCCTATAACTTAAGTTATCAAAGATGTATATCCATAAATAATTGCCTATCTGATTATCTTTAGATTTTGACATAAGTGCTCATCTTATAAGCATTTTTGTCCTAAAATTTGCCATGCTACGTGCGATAAATATGTATAATCATAATTTATACAATGAGCACTCTAAAATAGGCTTAGTGATCAGCCTAATAAGTTTTCTAAACGACCTAGGGCCAAAACAAGTATCTTAATACTAAAATACTTAAAGTTCATGACCCAAAAACTTAAATCTTTCAGCGATGTATAGATTTCTACATAATGATCTCGGATAAGTTAACCATAACCCCTGTTTCTTAAAAAAAACCGAGGTTCTTTTAATACAACGTTTACACATCTGCAATCTTTCATTTTTAGAGCTATAAAAACATATAATTTCATGTTATACAAGATGTTCCCTTCATAATTTGTTCTCCAAACACATAACCTAGTTGCTTTTTAGCTTCTATCTGGTTTTCGAAGTGACATATCTCTTTTTCTATGTATATAAAAGTCTCTTATATAACAGTTTACCGAATTTTTATGGAAATATCTTCTAATTTTCTAGCCTAACATTCTATCCCACATAGCTTGAAGAAATATGTTGTTGCTTACTAATATACTCTAGTGTGTGTGGGTCATGCATGTTTAGAATAATATTATGTTCTCAAATGCATATCATTTCTTCCAAGTTAAAAATTTTTGGAAAGCAGAAATGTATCTAAAAACACATATTAGCTCTTAACTCTTTTTTGTGTCTACTTTTTTGTAAAGAGAACTTGTAAAAATTCCTAGAATCTGATCCCTGAAGACTTATAAAGAAAAGAGCGAGATGGTGGTTTTTCTTGTTCCCGCGAAGCGGGAGAGAATTGAGATTCCGTAAGTAAATGACATTATTTATCTGTCACATTTGAATTCACAACAAAATGTGTATTTGTTTCAACCATCACGTAAGACCATACAGAGGATAGGCTTGTTGATACTTTCTGTTTTGTCAAGAGGAAGGACCCAAATGCCTAAACAAGACATGAACTTCAAACATTTTCTTTTCTAC
This sequence comes from Chrysanthemum seticuspe, assembly GCA_019973895.1. NCBI lineage: Eukaryota > Viridiplantae > Streptophyta > Magnoliopsida > Asterales > Asteraceae > Chrysanthemum > Chrysanthemum seticuspe. The sequence continues at coordinate 361,141,075 of BPTQ01000009.1, forward strand.
TATCTTTTTTAATTATAAATCTTGTTTTGGTGAAAAACATTTTAATCTTTAGTTTCACATAGTTTAATATGTAAAAATATTTTAGAAGTCAGTTAAGAGAATGACTAAAAGCTGAGAAAGAGTGTGAGTAAGAATCATATTACTCAAATTTGTTTTGATCATTATAAATAGAAAAGGAAATGAATTAAACACTTTATTTCTTAAAACATTTTTTTACCACAACATGTTTGGTCGTTTACATACACCGAACGTAAATTGATCACTTTCTATTATGACATGTTGTCTTTCTAGAAAAAGAATGCTTACCCTTTTTCTCTTATGAAAAATCACAGGTTCTTATAACAACGCTTACACATTTGCAATCATTCAATTTTAGAGCAATAACAACATATAATTTTACGTTATCGAAATTTCCCCTTCATGATTTGTGCTCCAAACACATAAACTAGTTGCTTCTAACTTCAATTTGGAGTTCCAAGTAAAATATCTTACTTTTTGTTCTTTTTAGGTCTTTTCTAACATTTTATCCTAACATTCTATCCCACATAGCTTGAAGATAGAAGTTTGGGGTTACTAGTATAACATAGTGTATGTCAATAACATACATTGAGATGAATATTATGTTTTCGAAGATTTCACTATCTTTCAGGTTAGAAACAAATCTGCAGATTGTCTAATCTCCGGAAACTCATATGAACTCTTTATTTTTTTCTTTTATTTTGGTACTTTAAGTCTTATTTTAGTGGAGACTATGTTAATCTTTTATGTATGGATATCTAAAATAAAAGTTCACTTTGTGTTACAACCAAACAGAATAAAAATTAATGAGTAAAATGATATCTGATTGGTATATAGTATAGTTGATGTAATTTTTTAAAAACTTTGTGCCATTTAAGACAAAAAGAGTATAAACTAATATTATGAATATCTTAATACACACCAATTCATATTATTTATCGGTTGTAACAAGTAAGTTTTATAGCCGTGCATAAGCATAGCCCAAGAGTCTGAAAATGAACACGACAATATTGTGTGCTGTAAAACAATATTATTGACTATCTAAGTTTAAAACAAACAAGATATAGAATTATAAGACAACTTTGTGATCAATAAATTTATTAATCTTATATGATAGTCCACAAAACATCACCACAATATCACAAATCATTAATTATCTGACATTAGAAACCGCTGCCGCTAGGCGCGAATACTTGCCTAGTGTAACAAAAAACATCTATCTTTAGCGTGTGTGAGATAAAGTTTCAAGGTAAATGGTACTAAATTACTGAACACGTAACTTATACAACAACACATAGATTTCTATACAAACGATTTCAGATAAGTAAACGCCAATCCTTTTATCTTGGTAAAAATCATCATAGGTTCATGTAACAAATCTTTCGGAGTGGGTTGCGTGGCTTAATTCCTCGCATTTACCAAATAAGGCGAAGAACTTTTTGGAAGGGGTTGGGGGAACTCTTTTATGGTCTATTTGGAGTTTTCGAAATCAGTTGATCTTCTCGATTCCTCCTCCTAAGAAGGCGGTTCTATGGGATTCCATTGTTTCTCAATTGTTTCTTTGGATTTCATCTAGAAATCCTAAGTTTAAGTTTAGTTGGGTTGGTTGGGTTGGTTGGGTTCAAAATGCTTTAGCTTGTATTGCGTCTATGTAATTGTTCCTTGCTTTTGCTAGTTTTTAATAATATCTCGCCGTTAAAAAAAACAAATTTTATTTCACAAACTGTTGAGAACTCTTGAATTATGTCTTTATTACATTTTTTAAAAGGTTTGTGGAACGAGTGCCTTCGGGCACTAGTTTAAACGATTAAATAAGGAAATTTTATGTTTATTAATTATAAATTTAGAACTAATTAAGGTATACTATAAAATCAATTAATTTGTATTAAATGCATTTTTCAATTTTAAAAAAAAAGTTCGAGATGAATTAATGCACCTTAAGTGATGCAAGCACTTGTTAGACAATCCTTTTTTAGACAGTATCTAATCTTTTATCATAACAATATTACATCCCACATAGCCTGAATATAAAAGTTGTTGGTTACTAATATACCATAAGTGTATGTGTTTTAAATGTGTTGAGAATAGTATTATGTATTTAATGATTTCTTGTGATGTGAGGATGGAAAAATCTCACACTATCAGAAACATTTGAAAACTCATATAAACTCTCAACTTTTTTCTGTTAATTTGGTACTATAATACATGTTTTGATCTTTCTTTTAGCTTGGTACTATAAAACATGTTTTGATCTTTCTTTTAGCTTGGTACTCTAAAACATGTTTTGGTCTTTCTTTTAATTTGGTACTATAAAACATGTTTTCATGAAGACCGTATAGATATGTAAAAATGTATCTTATTATTAGAATGCAACATAACAAATATATACACATACGATCTAACTCAGCATCGCGACCAACAAAATGAAATGAACGGATTTTTATCATAGTTGAAAGTTCATAACGAAGATATCCTTCGGTATATCTTATTTACATCTAGCTTACATATTTTCATTCTAATGTCATCTTACACAAATAAAACAACGATATTGACAATCAACAACTACAATTTCAATCATCATATTTATATACTTATCGAATTTGAATATTCAAAGATGCCTAATCCCGTAGAGGTCCATTTGATACAACCATGCACAAGTTAAGAATACAATTATTATGAGTATTTTTTATAAAACCATGGATTTTAGAAGTCTCCTTGAAAAGTTTTCTCACTGGAAATCAAGTAAGCTATACGCTGGCCAAAAAGGTTAAAAGTCCTGACCACATCTTTCTATAAATTAGGCTAATACTAAAACGAGGCATACTTGATGACTTGAAGAGAAGTAATTAGTTAACGAGTTTTAACTAGGGAAGCCAATTGAAAATAAGGGAGAACGTTTTAGCATTATAATGAAGTTTTCGTTCACGCGATTTAACTAGGGAAGCCAAATGAAATGTTTTGAACTATACGTTCAAAAGTTGGATGATATCAATCAAGTCAAGGTACTTATTGTTACTTAATCCACTATTTTTGCATTTGCTCATGATGAGTTATCTAAATACATCATGAATACAATAAGAGTATAACATTTTTTTTTGAACAGACAATAAGAGTATAACTTAAACCAATGAAATAATAACCTTTTCACTCCAAAAAATTCATGCTTAAATGTGGAAGTTTAAAGTAGAAGATGTAACTGGGCATGTAGTATACATTCCAAAAACTATATATATGTTACTCTATAGCAATAAATATACCACATTTTTACCGCTTGAAGGTTTTTAGTCTTACTTATTCTAGGAAATCTCGATTTCTTGTAACGAAGCGGGTCCTAGTACGAAATGCTCCTCAAATCGCAATTAAACAGAATCAGCAGGTGGGCTTTCCAAAGAGTCAAGCATGGTTTATATTGATTTTTCGTTCATTTGTTATGCATGCATACAATAATTTTCTACTATTATGAGTAACATTTTTCTATGGACATCTTTTCTAAATTTATATCATGTCATTATATCCCAAACTTATATGAGCACATGTTTTGGTGAAAAAGTAGTTTTAAACCGGAAAACATCAATTTATGTTTACGTATAGTGGAAAATTAGCAAATGGAAGTGAAGTAAACTAATCATTTAAGCAATCTTATACATGATTAGTGTTTGTGAGACTTTTCATAAATGAAAAATCACTTTCTATTTTACCTCTATGGAGACGTTAGAGCTCGTTTAAACTACAATGGTTACTTGTAATGTTATCACAATGTTTTGCGTCGCTATAAATAGCAAACGTAAGTTGATTACAAAACGTATATCTTTAAGCTCATACATTTTTCAACTTTTTATCTTGAAACTCTATCTCACATAGGCTGAAGATAGAAGTTGTATATAAGTTCATCTGTTTTGAATATGTTGGGATTCGCATTATGTCTTCAACATTTTCAGATTTAAAAAAACTGAGAGTGTCTTTAAATAACAGAAAATTCTTTTAAACTCTTAACTTTTTATTTTATTTTAGTACTCTAAAATATGTTTCAGTGGCGACCATGTTAATTTTTGATTTCGCACAGATTAGAAAGGAAAACGAATTGTGAAAGCTAATAAAAATAAACAACAAAAATGTAGATTTGCTTCACGTTCGATCTAACTCAATAGTCACCTATCAAAACCTTTTATGACATGAACATATTTTATTAGCTGAATGTTCAAAGTGAGGCATCCTTTGGCTTATATTCATCCAGTCATATATATTTGCATTCTAACGTGGTCTTACACATACACAACAACCATAGTGACAATCAACAACTACTATTTCAATCATCATGTTTAAATATTTATCGACTTTGAATATTCAAGGATTTCTAAACCCATAGGTCCATATTCTATAAACCCATATGTCTATACTAGACAAAGTTTCATGTTCAAAAGAGTACTTTGTTACGATCTCATCATAAGCATATAGCAACGACATAAAATATAACTGGGCCTGAATATAAAAAAACATGCATCACTACATATCGTTTCTAGAGCACTAACAACATATATTTTCATGTTATCCAAGATGTTCCGTTCATAATTCATTCTCCGAAAACACAAAATTAGTTCGTTTCTAAACTTCAATTTGGAGTTCCATGTTACAATTAGTGTTTTCACCAATTGTCGATAGCTCTTGCATTATATATCTCTTTCTTTTCATGTACATAAAAATCTTTTATATGATATGAAGACTTTTCAAACGTTTTATCTTAACATTTTGTCCCATATTGATTGAAGAAAGAACTTGTTGGTTAGTTATATACACTAGTCTTTTTGAGATATATGTGTTTGGAATAGTACAATGTTCTCATGTGTGTTGTCTCTCGGATTCTTTGCAAGTTCAACAAATTTGTAAAGATAACTTGTGAAAATTTCGGGACATGATTTACATGAATACTTGTATGAACTTCAATTTTTGTTTCTACAATTTTTTTTTTATTATAAAACATGTTTTGGTGAAAACCATTTTAATCTTTAGTTTCACATAGCTTAAGTATAAATATGTTTGAAGTCAATCAAGAGTGACTAAAAGCTGAGAAAAAGTTTCACTAACAATCATATTACTCAATTTTGTTTTGATCATTATACACGGTCAATGAAATGAATTAAACAACTTATTTCTTAAAACATTTTTGAAATTGGAAACATCAATTTATGTGCACATAAATGGTTATATATGAATATGGATTAATGCATGCAAATGATTATAAAAAATAGCCAATGGAAGTATGTAAATTAACAATTTATGTTATCTCATACATATCATAAAGGGCTGATTACTTAGAAATGCATTTAACTTATAATTGTTTGTTGTTATGTGTAGTTAGCTTATTTTTTTCTATCAAACTACAAACATTTCAAATTTTGATATTTGTGTGTATTTTGAGATCATTTTACTCTTACCTTTTTCAAAATTTGAAGGATAAAATGGTCATTTGAAATAAACAAAATACAAATAAAGGTCGAAATTTTTAATGCTTTGTGTTTTAATAGCAAAAAAATTAGATGACTACACGGAACAACAAACATTGACAAGTTAGATCCATTTTCAAGTCATTAGCCCTATCTCAAATCCATTTATGAAACTTTTCATAAATGAAAACGTCACTCTCTATTTTGCATCTATGGAAACGACAAGAGGTCGATATAATACAAATGGTTACTTAATATTTTACAACAATATGTTATGTCGCTACATCCAGAAAACGTAAGTTGCTCACTTTCTATTATGATAAGTAAACGCTTACCCTTTTTTCACCGATAAAAATTCACAGGTTCTTATAATAATCCCAATCTTTCATTTTTAGAGCAACAATAACATATAATTTCATGTTAACTGTCGCTTCATGATTTGTGCTCCAAACACATAAACTAGCTGGTGCTAACTTCAATTTAGAGTTCCAAGTAACATATCTTTCTTTCACCAACCGTTAATACATCTTACTATTTTGTTTGGGTCTTTTCTAACATTTTATCCTAAAATTCTATCCCACGTAGCTTGAAGATAGAAGTTGTTGGTTACAAATATGCTATAGTGTGTGTGGATTAGATATGTTGAGAATAGTATTATGTTTTGGTGAAGACCATGTTAATCTTTAATTTCACACGCAAAATGTAAAAACAAACTATGAAAAGCTAAGGTGCAAATTAAAAGTGAGTAATGCTATTTCATATTTCGTTTTATATGAGGGTTCAGGTTAGCTTTCATGGTTCCTTTTTACATTTTTATTGTTTCTTTGTTAGCTTTGATATTTCGTTTTCCTTTCATAGCAAGATAGAGTTACTATTTATTAACAGTTGGTGAAGGAAAGATATGTTACTTGGAACTCCAAATTGAAGTTAGAAGCAACTATTTTATGTGTTTGGAGCACGAATCATGAAGGGGACAATTTCGATAATGTGAAATTATAAGTTGTTATTGCTCTAAACATGTAAGATTGCACATGTTTAAGCACTGTTAAAAAGAACCAAAATTAAGTTACATTTTGTTTATTTAATCGAGCTCTAACCATTTTTACAATGAATAATAGATTACATGAATGATTAATCTACCTCAATTCCGTATGCTATGTGTAACGACCGAAAACATTATTACTATGTATCAAGTAAAAAGTTTACAAACATTAATTCATATACATTCTAACCATTCTCATATATGTGCACGGAAAGTGATGTTTTCAAATTTCAGAAATGTTTTAGTCATTCTTAACTGACTTCAAAAATATTTTTACTTCTTAAGCATTGCAAAACTAAAGATTAAAATGGTTTCCACCAAAACATGTTTTATAATTAAAAAAGATAGTAGAAAAAAAGTTTGAAGTTCATACAAATTTTCATGCATACACCAGGAACTTTTACAAGTTCTCTTTACTAGTTTGTTGAACTTGTAAAGATTCCAAGATGTTGTGTACATGAGAACAATGTCCTATTCCAGACACAAGTAACCCACATAGACTACTTGATATAACTCACTAACAAGTTCTTTCTTGAATCAACGTGGACAAAATGTTAAGATAAAAAGTTAGAAAAGTCTTCATATCATATACAAAAATTTTATGTACATGTAAAGAAAGAGATATATATTGCAAGAGATATCAACAGTTGGTTGATGAAAGAACTATGTGTTACATGAAACTCCAAATTGAAGTTTAGAAGTGAACTAATTTTGTGTTTTCGGAGCACGAATTATGAAGGGAACATCTTGGATAACATGAAAGTATATGTTGTTAGTGCTCTAAAAACGAAAGATTGCAAATGTTTGAGTGGGTAACTAAAACAACCTGTGATTTTTTTAAGATCAATGGGTTAGCTTTTGCTTATCTAAAATCATCGCGAATAAATCTAAATCATCGCTGAATGAATTATGTTTTTTTGTCATGAAGGTTAAAATATTTTTGCTATGATACTTGTTATGGCCATAGGTTGTTTAGGAAACTTATATGACGATCACAATGCATTTTTTGAATGCTCATACTTTATGAATTTACAAATTTAGTTCGCAAGTAGCTAAAAAATTTTCAACAAACATGTTTATCAGATGAGCACTTATGTCAAAATCAAAATATAAGCAGCCAAGCAATCCTTTATCATATATAGCATTTAGCTTTTAGGGGCTTGTTTGGTTAGTTTTGGCCCTAGATTAATATCTCAAGTTACATTCTTACATATCTATACGGTCTCCACGAAACATCTTTTAAAGTACCAAATAAAAAATAAAAAATAAAAATATAAAAAAGCTGAAAGTTTCTATGAGATTTTGAGAATTTCATAATCTGGCAATCTGCAGATTTTTTCAACCTGTCAGATTCTGTAATAATCAAAGACATGATAGTAATCGCAACACATTTAACATGCACAAACTTATGGTATATAACTAACCAACACCTTCTATCTTGAGCCTATGTGGGATAGAGTGTCAGAATAAAATGCTACAAAATATCTTCATAGAATATGGTAAGAAAGAGATAATGCAAGAGTATTCAACAGTTAGTGAAAGAAAGATTTGTTACATGGAACATCAAATTGAAGTTCACTAGCAACTAACTTATCTGTTTATAACACGGAACATAAAAGCAACAACTTGGATAAAATAATATATGACGATTTTACTAAGCAAAAAGTATTAGCGTTTACTTATCTAAATTCGTTTATATAGAAATCTATATGCTATTGTATAAGTTGTCTAGTTGTATAGTGACACTTCTTTAGGTTTTTTGAAAACGTGTTCTGCCGAGTACTGAGTACATATCACTCGGCATTTTACTTCACCATAATCACTACAATCTCACACACACAAACACACACACACACGAATGTTAAGTTTGCTTGCGGTTCAAAGCATGAGCTGATGAAGGCCGCCACGAGCAAACCACTTAATGTATCACTCTCAAATTATTGGGCCCATGTTCATCTTCTTTTGCTTCTTTTTATCAAATGGCTTTAAGCCCAATAATTGGACCCTTATAGTGGCTCGAAAATAGCGTGGATGAACCACTGTCATTATAAGACAAGTTTTTTCTAAATTTCAATTGCTTACCTACTTTGACAAAGTGTAGTTCCTCTTAAAATTAGCTCAAAAAATATGACGAATGTCAAAATAACAAACATTCATTACCGTTAAATTTTGAACTATCATACAACCCACGATTGGACTAACTATCACGTACATTGAATTGGTTTTACTAACTTTCTCGATAAATTTTGGGAGACTCGAGAACTGAAATAAAGATACATGATTCGTTCACGCGTTTTACCTTTTCCTCCTAGTATATTTGATACCGTTAATATTTGATTATTGCTCAAGAACACACAATGATGGAGATGTTTTAGACAAAATTATGTTTGCAAGTAGCTAAGCAAAGTTTTCGACAAACATGCTTATAAGATTAGCAGTTATATCAAAATCTAAAAATAAGTAGCCAAGAAATTCTTTATCATATACAAAGCTGATTACATAAGTCACATGTTTTTATTACTTTGATATGAACTGTTATTCAAGTGGAGATCGATATACACGGCTTAGTGAATTACGTATTGAGCTGTCCAGGGAAAGTATTTATAAAGTATGTAAAAAAAAAATGCATCATTTCAACCCAAATTATTGGGCCTACGTTTAGTAGCGATCTTCATCTTCTTTTTGAAGGTTTCAAGCCCAATAGTTGGACCCTCATGAGACAAGTTTTCTCTAAATTTCGAATGCTTACCTACTGTAACATCGTTAACTAGTTCTCTTCAAGTCATCAAAGTGTAGCTCCTGTTAAGATTAGCTCGAAAGATATGTGAAATTTGTTAGAAGTTATTGTCCAAGACGTTTTAATGGCGCGTTGCTTAGTTGGTTTCAGAACAGAAATAAGACTCGGAAAATTCTTAGGGGGCGTTTGGTTCGCCGTTTTTTGGCGGTTTTCGTTGGTTTGTATTTCGTTGGTTTTTAAAGACGGTGTTTGGTTGGACGGTCAACCGGGTTTTAAATGCGTTGACCAAAAAAAAATGAGGGTTTAAGAAACCACTCATGGAGGGGTGGTTTTCAGTGGTTTTCATGGTTTGGACATTTTTTTTTTTTTTTTTTGAAAACTTTTTTTATAAACTTCTTTATAAATTTTTTATATAAAATTTTTTTATAAATTTTTTTTATAAACTTTTTTTATATTTATTTTTATAAACTTTTTTTTACAAACTTTTTTTATAAAGTTTTTTTATAATTTTTTTATAAACTTTTTTTATAAATTTTTTATAAATTTTTTATAAACTTTTTTTATAATTTTTTTTATAAACTTTTTTTATATTTTTTTTTATAAACTTTTTTTTACAAACTTTTTTTATAAAGTTTTTTTATAATTTTTTTATAAAATTTTTTTATAAATTTTTTATAAATTTTTTATAAACTTTTTTTATAATTTGGTTTTATAAACTTTTTTTATATATTTTTTTTATAAACATTTTTTATAAACTTTTTTATAAAACTTTTTATAAATTTTTTTATAAACTTTTTTTAAAAAAATTTTATAAATTTTTTATAAACTTTTTTTATAATTTTTTTTTATAATTTTTTTTTATATTTTTTTTTATAAACTTTTTTTATATATTTTTTTTATAAACTTTTTTTATAAATTTTTTATAAACCTTTTTTTTTATAGATTTTGTGATTTTTTTTTTTTTTTTTCAAATTTGATTTTGTGTCAACCAAACATGCTTTCGAATTTTTAACCCCACCATTTGAAACACCTCCATGTTAAAAATACTCCAAGTTTTTAAATCCACGTTTTTAAAAAAAGTGAACCAAACGCCCCATTAGTGTTTTAGGAATTCACATAATAAATGTTATCTAAATTCGCCCGTGGTTGTAGACAATATTTGAGAATATAGTCATATAGAGCATCGTATAGTACAGACTCATGTAAAAATAAAGATTGAAATTGGTTTCCACCCAAACATGTTATAAAATAAAAAAACTAGACTTAAAATTGGATTAAAAAAGTTCTTGAGATCATAATTTTTTTCCAAGAATATCACTTTCTTGCAAGTTAAACAAGTTTGAAGTTTTTTAACTTGCAAGAAAATTATCTTCTTGAAAACTTAATATTATTCTAGACACATATAACCCAAATAGAATACGATATATTAATAACCCACAATTTCTTTCTTCATCCAATGTGGGTTAGAAAGTTAAAAAAGATATCCTTACTATATAAACGATAACAATGAGATTATATGTTGTTATTGCTATACCTATCAATATGAAAGACGTTTTGGTTGTTGAGTTAGACGATATTTACACTCAACATATTTTTGCTTTTGCATTGCTATATAACATTCTCAATTCACCCGAATACATGCAATGCATTAAGCATAGGGAAATATGTTTTGTGATCAAATTATGCTTGCTATTATTAAGCTTAGGGAAATATGGTTCGTGATCAAGTTATGCTTGCTATTAATAACCGCGAAACACATTGTGGTAAAATCATAAGTAACAATTATTTGTTACTTAAACATGCTCTAACCAACTTTCATGGATACATAGTAGAAAGTGATGTTTTCAATTATGAAAAGTTTCACAAACATAATCCATGTAGCATGAGATTACATCAATGGTTAATTTACTTCACTTGCATTTGCTATTCGTAACAATAAAAAACAGAATCCAAACTATTCTCATACATGTGCAAAAAAAAGTGATGGTTAAGTTTTCCAATTTCAGAAATGTTTTTTAAAAAGGGTTCAATTACATTTGCTATTTATAGTAATCAAAGAAAAATTGAGTAAATTGTTTCTCACACTCTGTCTCAGTTTTAAATCTTTCTTAATTAACTACATATACTAACATTATTTCATACACCACCAATATATAATCATTCTATAAGCTTCTCTTAGAATTTCATTTTAATGAGATGTTGATATAAACTCATCCACAACATGACTTACATGAACACTTAAAACATTTGCTACATGTTCTTAGGACATATAGTAGCTCAAATTGCATGAACAACAACCACAATATTATCATAAGAAAAAAATTTATCCTATTTTCGATTGCTTTCCTAGTTTACATCTGTTCATTTCCTCTTTTTTAGTCAAGTGTGGCTCGTCTTAAGATTAGCTCGCTAGAGATACAATAAATGTAGGAGGTTGTGACAGGGATTTTTATAATCCTTCGTTGTCAGCGTGTAGCCTTCCGGATGGGAAAGGAAACTTCTAATATACTAATATACTTGGTCTTGCATATCTATGGGTTTAATCCTTAATTATTCTAACTTAAGTATCACGATAATTGAAATAGTAGTTGTTGCTTGTCACTATCGTTGTTGTATTTGTGTGAAACCACATTATAACAAAAATATATTCTGAAGGATATCCTCGTTATGATCGAACTTTCAACTATGATAAAAACTAAAAGAAAAAAGCTAAGAGTTTATATAAGTTTACAAACATTTTCATCATCTGTAAGATTTTTCCCATCCGACAACGATGAAGTTACCGAAAACATAATTTCTTTCTCAACATATTCAACATACATACACTTATGCTATATAACTAACCAGCAACTTCTATCTTCGGCCTATGTGGGATAAAGTGTTAAGATAAACGGTTACAAAATATCTTCATAAAAAGTAGAACATCAAATTGTTGTTAAGAAGCAACTAGTTTATGTGTTTATAACACGAATCAATAAGGCAACAAATTGGATAAAAGAACCTATGATGATTTTTACTAAGAAATAAGTACTAGTGTTTACTTATCTGAATTCGTTTATATAGAAATCTGTATATTACGAGTTCAGGTCATAAATACATTTCCTTGTTATATTGGTTTGCATGTAACTAGGTAAAATTCAGGACAAGGTTACAAGATGAGCATTACGTTAAAATCTCATTTCTCTTGCGTAAGCTTGAAATGGTTCTTCGCCTTATATTCCTTCGAATAATTGGTTTTAATAAACATGAAAAATTAAAACTAATTAATTGAGATACTTGAAAATATATTAAGAGCAACTGAGTGGCCATTACGACCATCGTCCATCACTACTGTCAACTTAGCATTGAATCCGTTTACCCTCTCAAATCATGAGCTGATGAAAGCCACCACGAGCTAACCACTTACCGTATACTCTCAAATCATACATGGCTCGCTAGTTCCTTCATTACAACTACTAAAATAAAACAAGTAAAATCATTGCGTAAATGAAACTATTCTAATAGCGTGCGTCATGTTAACATGTACGTGTGCAAGTGCATTATAAACGTGTGTTTAATATTTCGGTGTAAGCAGCTAGGCAATTCTTTATAAACGTGAAAAATTCTCGTTTTTGTTTTCACCAAAGGCTCCAACTTAGTAATTGGATTACATTTGACTCTTCCCTTGTTGTATAGTAACATACTAAGACCGATCGCCAGTCCGTCGGTCGCCACCTCAACGCGTCGGCCACCGTTACACCACGCGACTTGAGACGTGTCGCATGAGAGAAAAATAGATGAATCGGTCGCATAGGCGACTGAGCTGAAATGGAAATGGACGAATGTTTGTTTGTGTGGGTATTTATTAATTAATTTATTAAATATGCTTTTTATGATTTCTTCGGTCTCCTTATTATATTAAGTTGTTAACAAAGTTGTCTTGAAGAAAAAACTGATGTGATAACGGTGTTGATGGTCTCTTAGTGGTCACTAAACTTAGGCTGACATTATTTCATACACCACCAATATATATGACATGTTGATTATCATAACCCAAGTTTTCAAAATCGTAACCCGCTTTTACATAGAGTTGAGATCGATATAGATCTCATATTTGCCATAGATCCAATAAATCAATTTTAACCATCCATTTTTTTATTAAAATTATTAAAAATACCATTTTCACTATTTTTAAAAACATCATATCTTGCAAACGGTAAATCTTTAAACTACAAAAAATACACCATCGCGACGAGAATTAAATTATCTTCATATAGATATGCACTTCTTTATATTTTCGACAAACTTTTTTTTCAAATAATTCCGCCTAGAAAAATCAAATATGATTTTTAAAATCATATACGATTTTCAAAAATCACATGTGATTTGTAAAAATCAAATCACATGTAATTTTTTCAAATCATATATGATTTTTACAAATCACATATGATTTGCAAAAATCATATATGATCTGTAAAAATCGAAGAAAAAAATTGTTAAAAATATATAGAAATGCATATCTATAGAAAGATTCGTCGCGATGGCATGACTTTTTTCGCGTAACGATTAATGGTTTGCGAGATATTTAATTTTTAAAAAAATGTGAAAGTTTATTTTTTTATTAGAAAAATGAATGGATATTATTGGTTCATTGGATCTATGGTAAATTTAAAATCTATATTGAACATTTGACTTTTTACATATCGGGTCCAAAAATAAGTAGACAGGCGAAAGGGGATTTAAGCCACGGTTTGAGTTCCTTTTAGATGGTCAAATCAAGGATTGGTTCATTGCACCGGTCCAGTCATGGTTTATACAAGGGTTCACACAACATTTTGAGCCTTTTCCAAACAGACCAAATAACTTTATTTTCAAACTTTGACTTTTAAGCGTTGGTTCGGTTACTGCACGTTAGCTTTCATAGTTCGTTTCTACATTTTTATTGTTTCTTTGTTAGCTTTCATAATTCGTTATCCACTAAACCATGTTTTACAGTACCAAAATGAAAGTCAAAAGTTAAGAGTTCATATGAGTTTCCAATATTTCACAACCTGCAGATTTTTTATTTATTTATTATTTTTCCCCCTAACCCGAAAGATAGTGAAATCTACAAAAACATAAAACTATTCTAAACATGTTTGATCCACATACACTATGGTATATTAGTAAACACCAACTTCCACCTTCAAGCTATGTGGGTAGAATGTTTGGATAATATGTTAGAAAAGACTTAAAAAAAATAGTAAGATATAGTTATTAGTTGGTGAAAGAAAAATACGTTACTTGGAACTCCAAATTGAAGTTAGAAGCAACTAGTTTATGTGTTTGGAGTACGAATCATGAAGGAGACAATTTTGATAACGTGAAATTATAAGTTGTTATTGCTCTAAACATGTAAGATTGCACATGTTTAAGCATTGTTAAAAGAACCAAAATTAAGTTACATTTTATTTATTTTATCAAGCTCTAACCATTTTAACAATGAAGAATAGAAAGTGATGTTTTCATTCATGACAAGTTTCACAAACAGAAATCTTTGAGATTAGATGAGTGGTTAATCAACCTCAATTTCGTATGCTATGTGTAACGACCGAAAACATTCTATCTATACTAATCCCAAATGTCGGTGATGTATGCTAAACTTTTTTTAGTAATATTTTGGTTTGGGCCAGAAATTGGCCCGTTTGTCATTACGGCGGTGGAATACGTGTGTTGAGAAACTGGCCCGTTAGTCATTAGGGCGGTGGAATACACGTGTGTTGAGAGGAACACAGCACATAACACGTATATCCATATCCAGATCCACAACCGCATAATTATTTTCGCTGCGAAGAGGTGGTGAATCTGGTAAAACCAAAGCTACGCAAAATCTGTAGTTGCCGGCCGTTTTTAAGAAAAATCTGTAGTTTCCAGCCGTTTTGCAAGAGGCTGAAGCTTCTGGCAGACGTTTCTTCTGTTAAAGCTTCCTTAAAGCTTCTTCTAGAATTGTTATAAATAGTTAACCATATCTGTTGATATGTAAGTTGACCCCTAATTTATTTGAGGTAATTGTTTTAGATATTCATAATTTATTTTAGTTTTTTTTTTCTCGATTTAGGATGTATTCGTTTGAAGTTATTCTTATTATATTTAAACGTGGTACGTAATGTAGGTTCCGTAAAAGGAGTATGTTGTTAAAGGACCGACGTTTGACTACACTGTAGGCAATGATGAGATCTGTCAGCGTTTGGTGTTTCTGTTAGTGTTGTTTACCAAAACCAATATCTTAGCCTGGCGACCTCACAGTCGCAGCCATGGGGTTTTGAGTACCACTTGAATAACTGCTGACCTGAGCCTTCTTAGTTGTATGACTGCGATGTGATTTCGGTCTTGCATTTTCTTGGTCTCCACTTTTCCTGATCAGTATTCGGCAAATGGATGTTAAAGGACCTTAGCCTTTTTCGTTTGGTGTTTCTGTGAGTGTTATTTACCAAAACCCGTATCTTGGCGTGGCTACCTCATGGTTGCAGCCATGGGGTTTTTTAGCACCACTTCAATAATTGCTGACCTGACCATTTTTAGTACACGAAATGGTCAGTTGATATTTGTATATGTAAAGGGTTAGATTATTGAATGGTAGTTCATAAGCGTGTGATAATTGTGCCTTTTACCTCTCTATATTGGCGCTTCGTTTCTTCAAACCAAGGTTTTTGTGTGTGTTGGTATTTCTTTCATTCTCGGAGTAGGTACGATCATTCTTTCCACCGTTCCATAGTTGCATATTAGGCTTTTACGGTTAACTTTTGTTGTTGCATGTCTATTGTCGTTGGTTATCTGTGGGTTTTTGGTTGCAAGACGTTTAGAGGTTTTTCGTTTTTCTTTTTTTTTGTTTTTTTTGCATGCATATTAGTTAGACTTTGTTTGTTGTGGTGCGTCGAGTATTTGTTTGGGCATTGCTTCCTTTAGTTTATTTAGTTGTCTAGCAGTTTCTATGATTACTATCAGGACTAAGAGTGCTGCATGCAAGAAAGTTGGTGAGGTTAGTGGTTACCCAGAAAACTCAGAAGGGTTGACCATGGTACGACCTTAGGGCCAGTTGTTTTTTATGCACAAGGTTTGGTTGTTGGTGTGAATTCTGCAGTTCCTATGTGTGGGTCATTGGCGGAAGGTGGTTGCGAGGTAGAGGTGTTGCTAAAGTCTGGTGAACCAGTGGTTTCCATGGGAGAAAGTGGAATTAAAAGGTAAGGTATTTGTTTGGATGTTGGTGTTACGTAGGAATGTTGGCGGTCTAGTAAGAGACCTCGCATTTCTACTTTGGGTGCAAAGCCCGTGTCTGGTGATGGTCAGGGGTGTAAACAGCTAACAGGTTTGCACTTTCACCATTTTTTTTTTATCTTAGTGTCATTATCGTTGTCATCACTTTTATACATTGTACCATACTTTAGTATTGTGTTTGTAGTTGCAGGGTGTTCTCTCCAGATGTAGCTTCATATGAGCGATTATCGGTTCAAGTGTTGGAAAAAATGTACAAGGATTCTGTTATTGGGCCGGCAGAATGTGGTGGTGGTCATTTATTGGTGCAGTAGGCGTATGTTGGTGATAGTAGGATGCCAAGTTCGCCTAATCGTACACATGCTTGTGCCAATGTGGATCACGACCAGGGCATCACGGTTCTAAAAGGTTGGCTGGAAGGGCACTGGCTATTGCCCTTCCATCAAATGTTGTTTCGTGTCGTAATCAACGTATACCTGTTTTTTACAAATGTTGCATATCACCATACAAACGTGCATCTTTTGGATGGAAGGGCACTGGCTATTGCCAATGTTTCTGACCGTTTAGCCCAACCAATTGTACGTTGGCAGGACCTTGGGGCTTTTCGGATAATTTCTCCGGTCTGGTGACGATTCGTGTTTTTTTTTTGGTTTTTAGCTATCGTCAAATGTTGTTGCACGTTGTAACCAGCGTATCCCTATTTTTTTTAGTGGTGCAGGTCTTATGCGGTTCCCTGTGAATATTGATTTTAATCAGGAACCATGTTTGTAGGTGGCACATCGAATGGTCGGTCTGCTTTTGGGTTGGATTTTCATAAGCCAGGCGCATTCTGAGATGGGCGATGCACTTGTGCCTAGGAAAGCCGTCAAAGAACACAGCCTCTATTTGATGCGGATATGCCTCATGTTTTACAGGCAGGCAATATTTTGCATGCTGAGGCATAGTCCTCGCACCATAGTCATGCACAATCTGATATAGGCGGCGCTAGGCAGACTAGGAGACGGTGTAGGAGAGCACATGCTTTTTCTGATGTGGAGATGTCGCGCACGCAGACCAGTAACAGGACACCACGTGTGTCGAGTAGGCTTTATGAACCTTTTTTCCCCTTTAATTAAGCACATCTTTTGTATGTCTCTTAGTGTGTTTGATTATGATCGTATAACTTCTGAACATGCCCACCAGCAGAATATGTAAAGTTTGGTTTCTGCAATCGCGTTTGCCTACATTGCAAGTCTATGTTTTGGCACGAGGAAAAGCTTAGCAGTTGCACGGTATCTGGAGGACCTGTGTACAATCGTTTCTGCCTTGAAGGTAGAGTTAAAATTCTAACGATATGGGAACATCCGAACCTTATAAGAGAGCTCTATTCTAACGACCATTTTATGGAGAATATACGCGCTTATAATCAGATGTTTGCCATGAACTCTTTGGGTGCGAATGTAGATGAATCTGTTAATGTGGGTAGACGTTCTTTCAGTTAAAGCTTCCTTAAAGCTTATTCTGTGATTGAAGGTCTTATTGGTTGTGTTTTTTAATTTTTTTTAATTGTTTATGCGCAAAAATTCGGGAAGCCCTTTGATTTAGGATGTATTCGTTTGAAGTTATTCTTATTATATTTAAACATGGTACATAATGCAGGTTCCGTAAAAGGATTATGTTGTTAGAGGACCAACGTTTGACTACACTGTAGGCAATGATGAGATCTGGCAGCGTTTGGTGTTTCTGTAAGTGTTGTTTACCAAAACCCATATCTTGGCCTGGCGACCTCACGGTCGCAGCCATGGGGTTTTGAGTACCACTTCAATAACTGCTGACCTGAGCCTTTTTAGTTGTGTGACTGCCATCTGATCTCAGTCTTACATTTCTTTGGTCTCCACTTTTCCTGATTAGTATTCGGCAAATGGATGTTGCGACCAGTATTCGGCCAAGAAAAACTAATCCTACTACTGGTGTACTGGGATTGCTTTTTTTTTGTCGAATACTGATCACCGCTTATGATTTAAATAATGCATGCACCACAAGGTTTGGTCTTTCATACAAGATTTCGCTCTTTACAGATACAGGTATTTACTTTTTATTGAAATTACACATATTTAATTGAATAATATTACTTGGGGCTATTAAACATGGTGCATAATGTAGGTTCTGTAAGTGTTGCAGGAGTATATTGTTAAAGGACATACGTTTGACTACACTGTAGGCAATGATGAGATCTGTCAGAGTCTGGTGTTTCTGTAAGTGTTGTTTACCAAAACCCATTTCTTGGCGTGGCGACCACACGGTCGCAGCCACGGGGTTTTGAGTACCACTTGAATAACTACTTACCTGAGCCTTTTTAGTTGTATGACTGCGATGTTATCTCAGTCTTGCATTTCCTTGGTCTTCACTTTTCCTGACCAGTATTCGGCAAATGGATGTCAAAGAACCTGAGCCTTTTTAGCAAACCTAACCGACATTTGGGATTGGTAATATATTGTTAAAGGGCCGACGTTCGACTATACTGTAGTCGGTAATGAAATCTGTCAGCGTTTGGTGTTTCCGTAAGTGTTCTTTACCAAAAACCGTATCTTGGCTCAGCGACCTCACGGTTGTAGCCATGGGGTTTTCAGCACCACTTCAATAATTGTTGACCTGACCCTTTTTAGTACACGAAATGGTTAGTTGATATTTTTCTGTGTAAAGGGTTAGATTATTGAATGGTAGTTCATAAACGTCTAAGAATGTCGGTCACCTCAATTATAGTCTAGCATATGTTAGCTCGTAGACATATCCTTATTTACTAGTATATTAGTTAGTTATTAGCTTAGTTTAGCTTAGAGTAACATCGTGGAGGATGGACGGGTCTTTACCCACCGTATGCCTGATCCACAGTCCGACAGGAGGACGTTTAGCTTGTAACTAGTAGCTAAACTAATTACAAAATTTTGTTTCTAGGTCATGTAGAGGCGTACATTTTTTAGTAATATTCATATTGTACTATAAGATGGGGAGTTGGTGTTGTGGGTTATCTATTGCCTTTGTAGCCTGAAATATATGGCCCAAACGAATGTTTTTACGGCCCTCTTACCTCTTTGTATTGCCGCGTCGTTTCCTCAACGCAAGGTTATGTAATGTACACAGCAGTTATAATTGACGCACTGACTGATAATTTAAACCTTTAAAATGGTGTTATCTTGCCGGGGCATTTATTGTAACGCAACCACAAATCTTGCAGGCACTGCCTGTTGCCTGGAGACGCTATTATATGCCTGAATTTTAGCCTTCTACCAATCTTTTGGCGATGATGATAATATGCTGACCAACGCGTATACATATCCTTGGCCAACATCGTGGCAGGGCAGTCACATGGAATGTGTGACTGCAGCCATGTTGGTTGCCTGGCATAGCTAATGTATATATATATATATATATATATATATATATATATATATATATATAGTTACACTATATAGGGGGACTTTATTAACATACAATTTCTCCAGTTCAAGTCGTAATTGGGTATGTGTTTCCTTTCTTCAGTAACTTTAACATACAATTTCTCTATTTCCTGGGTTTTAGGCTATCATTGGGACAGTTACTGTGTAACACCCCAACCCGACAAGGGTAGAAGTGTCACATTCTGGTGTCATATCAGAACATACAAATAAAATTTTACAAGCGAAAGCATTATAAAATAAATTACCAAGTCATATAACGGATGGCTTACAAAGAAAATACAAAATCCAATATGTCCAAAACGGAAATAAAATCTGAAAACAATAACTCTTCAAATTAAATCTAAAATGATAAAGTAGCTAAGTTCGGTCTACTCGACTAATCCAACTCTCAGCCCAACAAGCCCATCTTCAAACCTAAAAACCTGCCGCAGGAAAAGAAATGCGGCTGAGCTTAAAAAGCCCAGTGAACAGATATAACAAAACGAAAGCTACATAAAATCAGAAATGTGAAATGAAATAAGGAACTAATAACAAGGTCGCAACGGAAAGGAATCAATGAGTCAATGAGGATCCTGTAGAACACAATTATACCGATATCCAGAATGAACAGATAACAAAGAGAACGAAGCAGGGTAAGGCATCCACGACATATACATAATCACATATAAGCAGACCGACATACAGGTACCGAAAACAAAATCAAACATAGCAAACACCGTATTCACTCAACAAGAATAGCATACAATCAATTTAGGAAGTCAGAATATAATTAAGCCAAATGGGAAACTAAACGCAAGCGGAAGCAATTAAATTAAAAAGTGAGCATGGCAATCATACAAGTCAAGTAACTACAGTTAACAACATCACAAGTATCACTACAGCAGAAATACTATCAGTAGCCAGACATGGTAACCACATGTATCAAACATGAACTCAGCATGAACACTACAATTGAATGACTTAAGGACATAGCAGAGCAAATTGACAAGTTAACAAGCCAGACCACATAAGTCGAACCATTTATCGAATCATACAGTAACATAAACAGCAATGTACACATGGCAGATCAACAATAAGCGGGAAAAGATACTAACAGATATTCATAGACCACGAGGTTAACAAAACAGAGTTTACATGATAAGCCGTCAAAATAATCATTTATACACTAACATGGACCAGACGAATCAAAGAGTCACATAACAGTATGGTAAACCGTTTGTCAGTTATTAGCATGTCAATAGATGAATCAGACAATCACATATTAATCATATAGTAGCAGGGCAAATGATTGTCACTTAAACCATGTAAAAGCATAATCAAATTCAATAACCATAATAATAATAACCCGGTACGTGAATGGAATGGTAGAAGAATAAGTCACCTAAGGGTACAGGGTAACGGGCAGTCAATACAGAATATGGTGCGTTGGGGTAAACAGATGGTACAATATAAGTATATCAATAGTGTAAAGGTTGTCAGAAATCTATCCCAAGCCAACAGTACAGTACAGTAATATCAGTAGTGGCAATAGCAGCCCAGTAATCAATAGTAACCATCGTATTCGGAGGGGTGACCTCGGAATACCAGACAATAGGAGGGGAGACCTCAGTAACCAGTGGAGTAGCTAGCTCCCAGACTGTGAGGGGGTGTATTGCACACACGCACCACATCACCAGAACAGTATATATATAAGTAACAGTACAGTACAGATCTAGGATGCATCCATACGCCCCTGCAGAAACAGTAGTGGCCATAACAATAACAGTGAAGCGCGCATAATCAGTACAGTATAGGGACGGTGTGTAACATCACTCGTACATACTGGAGTCATGTCATTGGTGCATCAATGACACGATCATGGAACCCCCATGACTATTTAACAGTATTTGGCTCGGGTATAAATCTGAAGGGTCAAACAAAGGTCTACAGTGTAGCAATATATCAGTCATAATAATCAGAGGTTCAATATCAGTAGTCCACAATTCAAGGTTCATAGCAGTAGTCCAATATCAAAGTCTAATATCAAAGGTTCAGTAACAGAGGTTCAATATCATAGGTTCAGTAACAGTAGTTCAATAACAGAGGTTCAGTAACAGTAGTTCAATAACAGAGGTTCAGTAACAGAGGGGTCAATAACAATGGTTCAATATCATAGGTTCAATAACAGTAGTTCAATAACAGAGGTTCATTAACAGAGGGGTCAATAGCAATGGTTCAATATCAGAGGGTCAATAGCAAGGAATCATAGCAACGAAATATCATAAGCGAATAAAGTCAAAGGACCAGAAAGTCATGAGAAATCCCTACTGAAAAGGGATAGAATATCTGTACCTTATTCGAAGCAAGCAAAACGGAAAGTACGGTCACACGAAGAATCAATCCCGCCGTCCGGAACCTATATGAATTTGATAACGCTTATTAAAGTCGGATTACTCATTTTAGACGGCTTTCCATTTTTAGCAGGTTTCCACTTTTACTAACTTTCCATCTTAGGTAACTTCCTATTTTAGGCAGGTTTCTATTTTTGGCAGGTTCCCATAATTAGCAGGTTTCCAAAAATAGCAGGTTTCTATAATTAGTAAGTTTCCGCGATAAGAAATTTTACTGATTCATAACTTTTAATCCTTAAGTTTATCACGCTAAATATTTTCCCAAATTAGGAAGGTTTTCAATTTTGTAAATTGTCCGAAGAAGAAAGTTTAGATTTACGAATGCAACTTAAATAAAATAAAGGCCTAATAAAAATAATTATCATGGTTTAGGGTTTAAAATATAAATGATTCAAACTTAAGGGTTAAAATGTAATTTATCAAAGTTTAGGGTTTATAGCGACAAGTAATTAAACATTATAACTTAATATCATTCTTATAGTAGTTTAAGGTTGTAATTTGCCAAGTCATAAAGTTTAAGGTTTGCATGTGATAATGTCCTAAAGATGAGGGTTAAAAGTGAAAATTGTCAAAATATATAACATGCAACATAAAATAATTCGTACAGGTTCATGTCTTAATTTCACAACTCATTTGCAAACGTTTTTCATACTTGAATTCGACATGCAATTTACCCTCGCTAGCGGTTCTTAAAACTTACCAACACGACTCGGTAAACGCACCTAATGATTAACCCCCGACTCGTCTTCCCCGACACCCTTTCAACACGCCAATTAATGTACCCATGATTCCCGCGAACACTCTCAGAAACACCTTATTCAACCCTTTGAACCGAAACTCCCATAACCCACATACCACTTTTAAAACTTGCCCAAATGATCCATAATGCCCAAATAGCTTGACTCGATTTAGATGAACACCCTAATCCATTCGATATTCATTTTACATTTTTAGCAAATCAACTCAAGACCCTAACAATTTTATTACGACCCTCTTGGTGTGTCATTTAGTTGAGACATATACCATATCCAATTCTATTCCATACGACAGCAAGAAACTAACTCAAGACTCATTTGAATTATTATTATCGACATGAATTAAGCCAAGCTATACACGATTGTAATTGTCCTATTTTAGCATGATTATAAAATAGACGAGACATTGTTATGTCGTGTGTAGGTGAGGTCGAAATAGATTCTCAACAACATGAATATGGGTTGAATATATGGGACGAATTACCAGCATCATTCTACACGTTATTTTATGAGACAAGGATATGATTTCATGTGATTTCTTTTATCAGTTCATTTGATGTTTAACATTTGCTTAGCATGCATTCTGTTATGGAAAGTAAACATAGGACCAATAACGTAGATGGATGATATATTACCCTTGATGAGTGTGAACGTGTGGAAGGAGAGCAAGAACCCAAGATGAGATTGAACCAAAACAACCACACCTTATTCGACCAAGAACTCACGACAAACCCCACTCCTTCTCGAATCAAAACCCACGACCAAGATCACCTTATCACAGCCCACGACCCAGCAGTTTCGAACTCAAACTCACGATCACGACGGCCCTTCGAAACACCTTCCAAGCTTCCTTGCTAGCCTTGTTGGTCGAGTGAAAAATGGAGGAACACTAAGATGAGCCGTCACTTTTTGCTAGGGTTTTGGATGTGTTATTTGAATATGAATTGGTAAGTGAATAAATGGGATTAATTGGTGAGTTATGGGCGTGAGTTAGGCCGACCATCCAGGGACAATCACAACAGAAATAATACTTTCCAAATATCAAATTTGATGGGCCTTCATTTAAGTTGTATTTTTCTTAAAATTTTCATGCACATTTTTGGCCCATGATCTATATTAACGTGTACAATGAACTTTAGACGTAAGCGCGTGTCGAATATTTTTATCTTACATAATTTATAAATTCTGCGTTAGGTTAGAAACTAAATTAATGAGATTGACGTATTTTTTTGTATTTTATAAATATTTGACTTGAGGGGTAAAATGGTCTTTTACATGCTTTAGATTTTTAGGGTTTTACAACTCTTCCCCTCTAAAAGAAAATTTTCGTCCTCGAAAATTGAAGTCGCAAAGGTACACGGTGACGTACAAGTTTAGCGCGAACGTTGCAATCCATAGTTTCGCACAAATGATAACGATTTCGGTTTCAAAGCGTACAAAATTTATACATAACAGGTGTCGGTTAGAATCTCGCAAAGAGGTACGGAATTCCAAACGAACATGAGGAGTTACAGGTAACAAATATAGGTCCTAATCCATTCACGTACCAACCCAGGCATTTACCAAAACGTCGTATGATTTCAATAAGTTCAAATTATATGATCTCGGTATTATCACGTTGATCAGGCGCCATAATACTTGCATCACATAACAAGTCCTTATTGTCATCACATTCTGTCCCGGGTCATGACAAACCACATGACCAAAATCACATCCAACAGATAACATAGAGATAGCTAGCATCAAACCAAAGCAGACCAGATCCACATACATACAACACATAACACATCAAAACAACTTACCATACCACAAGGAGAGAAGGCCGCCAACTTGCTCGAAATGGCTCCTCATGACTCATTACTGACGATCCAAAATAAAGCTGAGATATCACCAAAATGCTAAATGATAGAACTTCACGATTCAAACCGAGTTCTGAACAAATTAAAGAAAAGCAATACCGATCAAAATCACTTAACAAAATATCAAACCGCCTCAAAAAGCATGACAAACGAATCGGAGTAACACAAGTCGCGCCCAAATCATATGAAGTAGATGAACCTTCTCAGCCACCGGTTGAATCTTGTCTCCATCTTTGCGCCTTTGGCTGATCCGTCCAGCTCCTTCCAGCAGCATCCTGACGTCTCCGGCAGCATCACGATCGGTTACGGCTTCTGTTTCACGAACCTCTCCAGAAATTGTTGTAGCAATGCAGGGTCAGCACCATCATCTTCGACTCCACGAGTAGTCTCCACTTAACGATCGACAGACGGATGTGCGAAGACAAAAAAACAAAATTCGATGTGAGAAGAAGAAGGCCAAATCAGTGAAGAAAAACGAATATCAAAGTCAAATCTGAACGACAATAAAAAAGAATCAGAGAAGATCAGAACAGACGCAAGCCTAGTGTCTACCCAGTCCTCACAGGTCAATCTTAAGGTCAACAAGACGAAATCTTTGCTCTGATACCATAATTGTAACACCCCAACCCGACAAGCGTAGAAGTGTCACATTCCGGTGTCATATCAGAACATACAAATAAAATTTTACAAGCGAAAGCATTATAAAGTAAATTACCAAGTCATATAACGGATGACTTACAAAGAAAATACAAAATCCAATATGTCCAAAACGGAAATAAAATCTGAAAACAATAACTCTTCAAATTAAATCCAAAATGATAAAGTAGCTAAGGTCGGTCTACTCGACTAATCCAACTCTTAGCCCAACAAGCCCATCTTCAAACCTAAAAACCTGCCGCAGGAAAAGAAATGCGGCTGAGCTTAAAAAGCCCAGTGAACAGATATAACAAAACGAAAGCTACATAAAATCAGAAATGTGAAATGAAATAAGGAACTGATAACAAGGTCGCAACGGAAAGGAATCAATGAGTCAATGAGGATCCTGTAGAACACAATTATACCGATATCCAGAATGAACAGATAACAAAGAGAACGAAGCAGGGTAAGGCATCCACGACATATACATAATCACATATAAGCAGACCGACATACAGGTACCGAAAACAAAATCAAACATAGCAAACACCGTATTCACTCAACAAGAATAGCATACAATCAATTTAGGAAGTCAGAATATAATTAAGCCAAATGGGAAACTAAACGCAAGCGGAAGCAATTAAATTAGAAAGTGAGCATGGCAATCATACAAGTCAAGTAACTACAGTTAACAACATCACAAGTATCACTACAGCAGAAATACTATCAGTAGCCATACATGGTAACCACATGTATCAAACATGAACTCAGCATGAACACTACAATTGAATGACTTAAGGACATAGCAGAGCAAATTGACAAGTTAACAAGCCAGACCACATAAGTCGAACCATTTATAGAATCATACAGTAACATAAACAGCAATGTACACATGGCAGATCAACAATAAGCGGGAAAAGATACTAACAGATATTTATAGACCACGAGGTTAACAAAATAGAGTTTACATGATAAGCCGTCAAAATAATCATTTATACACTAACATGGACCAGACGAATCAAAGAGTCACATAACAGTATGGTAAACCGTTTGTCAGTTATTAGCATGTCAATAGATGAATCAGACAATCACATATTAATCATATAGTAGCAGGGCAAACGATTGTCACTTAAACCATGTAAAAGCATAATCAAATTCAATAACCATAATAATAATAACCCGGTACGTGAATGGAATGGTAGAAGAATAAGTCACATAAGGGTACAGGGTAACGGGCAGTCAATACAGAATATGGTGCGTTGGGGTAAACAGATGGTACAATATAAGTATATCAACAGTGTAAAGGTTGTCAGAAATCTATCCCAAGCCAACAATACAGTACAGTAATATCAGTAGTGGCAATAGCAGCCCAGTAATCAATAGTAACCATCGTATTCGGAGGGGTGACCTCGGAATACCAGACAATAGGAGGGGAGACCTCAGTAACCAGTGGAGTAGCTAGCTACCAGACTGTGAGGGGGTGTATTGCACACACGCACCACATCACCAGAACAGTATATATATCAGTAACAGTACAGTACAGATCTAGGATGCATCCATACGCCCCTGCAGAAACAGTAGTGGCCATAACAATAACAGTGAAGCGCGTATAATCAGTACAGTATAGGGACGGTGTGTAACATCACTCTTACACACTGGAGTCATGTCATTAGTGCATCATTGACACGGTCATGGAACCCCCATGACTAGTTAACAGTATTTGGCTCGGGTATAAATCTGAAGGGTCAAACAAAGGTCTACAGTGTAGCAATATATCAGTCATAATAATCAGAGGTTCAATATCAGTAGTCCACAATTCAAGGTTCATAGCAGTAGTCCAATATCAAAGTCTAATATCAAAGGTTCAGTAACAGAGGTTCAATATCATAGGTTCAGTAACAGTAGTTCAATAATAGAGGTTCAGTAAGAGTAGTTCAATAACAGAGGTTCAGTAACAGAGGGGTCAATAACAATGGTTCAATATCATAGGTTCAATAACAGTAGTTCAATAACATAGGTTCATTTCAGAGGGTCAATAGCAAGGAATCATAGCAACGAAATATCATAAGCGAATAAAGTAAAAAGGACCAGAAAGTCATGAGAAATCCCTACTGAAAAGGGATAGAATATCTGTACCTTATTCGAAGCAAGCAAAACGGAAAGTACGGTCACACGAAGAATCAATCCCGCCGTCCGGAACCTATATGAATTTGATAACGCTTATTAAAGTCGGATTACTCATTTTAGACGGCTTTCCATTTTTAGCAGGTTTCCACTTTTAGTAACTTTCCATCTTAGGTAACTTCCTATTTTAGGCAGGTTTCTATTTTTGGCAGGTTCTCATAATTAGCAGGTTTCCAAAAATAGTAGGTTTCTATAATTAGTAAGTTTCCGCGATAAGAAATTTTACCGATTCATAACTTTTAATCCTTAAGTTTATCACGCTAAATATTTTCCCAAATTAGGAAGGTTTTCAATTTTGTAAATTGTCCGAAGAAGAAAGTTTAGATTTACGAATGCAACTTAAATAAAATAAAGGCCTAATAAAAATAATTATCATGGTTTAGGGTTTAAAATATAAATGATTCAAACTTAAGGGTTAAAATGTAATTTATCAAAGTTTAGGGTTTATAGCGACAAGTAAGTAAACATTATAACCTAATATCATTCTTATAGTAGTTTAAGGTTGTAATTTGCCAAGTCATAAAGTTTAAGGTTTGCATGTGATAATGTCCTAAAGATGAGGGTTAAAAGTGAAAATTGTCAAAATATATAACATGCAACATAAAATAATTCGTACAGGTTCATGTCTTAATTTCACTACTCATTTGCAAACGTTTTTCATACTTGAATTCGACATGCAATTTACCCTCCCTAGCGGTTCATAAAACTTACCAACACGACTCGGTAAACGCACCTAATGATTAACCCCCGACTCGTCTTCCCCGACACCCTTTCAACACGCCAATTAACGTACCCATGATTCCCGCGAACACTCTCAGAAACACCTTATTCAACCCTTTGAACCGAAACTCCCATAACCCACATACCACTTTTAAAACTTGCCCAAATGATCCATAATGCCCAAATAGCTTGACTCGATTTAGATGAACACCCTAATCCATTCGATATTCATTTTACATTTTTAGCAAATCAACTCAAGACCCTAACAATTTTATTACGACCCTCTTGGTGTGTCATTTAGTTGAGACATATACCATATCCAATTCTATTCCATACGACAGCAAGAAACTAACTCGAGACTCATTTGAATTATTATTATCGACATGAATTAAGCCAAGCTATACACGATTGTAATTGTCCCATTTTAGCATGATTATAAAATAGACGAGACATTGTTATGTCGTGTGTAGGTGAGGTCGAAATAGATTCTCAACAACATGAATATGGGTTGAATATATGGGACGAATTACCAGCATCATTCTACACGTTATTTTATGAGACAAGGATATGATTTCATGTGATTTCTTTTATCAGTTCATGTGATGTTTAACATTTGCTTAGCATGCATTCTGTTATGGAAAGTAAACATAGGACCAATAACGTAGATGGATGATATATTACCCTTGATGAGTGTGAACGTGTGGAAGGAGAGCAAGAACCCAAGATGAGATCGAACCAAAACAGCCACACCTTATTCGACCAAGAACTCACGACAAACCCCACTCCTTCTCGAATCAAAACCCACGACCAAGATCATCTTATCACAGCCCACGACCCAGCAGTTTCGAACCCAAACTCACGATCACGACGGCCCTTCGAAACACCTTCCAAGCTTCCTTGCTAGCCTTGTTGGTCGAGTGAAAAATGGAGGAACACCAAGATGTGCCGTCACTTTTTGCTAGGGTTTTGCATGTGTTATTTGAATATGAATTGGTAAGTGAATAAATGGGATTAATTGGTGAGTTATGGGCGTGAGTTAGGCCGACCATCCAGGGACAATCACAACAGAAATAATACTTTCCAAATATCAAATTTGATGGGCCTTCATTTAAGTTGTATTTTTCTTAAAATTTTCATGCACATTTTTGGCCCATGATCTATATTAACGTGTACAATGAACTTTAGATGTAAGCGCGTGTCGAATATTTTTATCTTACATAAGTTATAAATTCTGCGTTAGGTTAGAAACTAAATTAATGAGATTGACGTATTTTTTTGTATTTTATAAATATTTGACTTGAGGGGTAAAATGGTCTTTTACATGCTTTAGATTTTTAGGGTTTTACATACTGTTTCGAAAAGCAGCATTTCACTTGGCTAAATAAACTGTTCGTCTACGAAAGGTTTGCCTTCTTTGCGAACATATCTGAGCCTCATTCGTTATCATTCTTCATGTTTTTCTGTTAGTTTTGGCGTGTTAGTGAAATTGTGGGTTAAGTGAGAAATACATGTATGTCTACGTAGTATTTGGTGTGCCTATTTAACATGTGCCTATTACTGTTGCTATATGCTAAATCAGGTATAAAAGGTTTGTCAGCGAATAATGTTATCTGCCTGGTGATCTTACATTCTTGTAACTAACGGTTTTCTGGAATTGTCCATATGTATGCAGTCGGAATGAGTTGAATCTTATCCAACCGAATAGTCGTGTCATCGATTGGAATCTTTCCACTCGGTAGAATATTGCAATCTTCATTTGCTAATATTGATACGGGATGTTTAAGATATTGCCCTGTTCTCATCTTCCCCTCGAATTCCTTTCGTTGTCACAATGGTCTAGCAATACGTCTGGTGCAGACCTTTGCACAAAGATTCTTGAAACAACAAAAGGAATTTGAGAGGGCGATTAGACGGGTGTCACTATCCTGGACATCGCGTGTCAACATCATCGACTGATGATTGTAGTATACCTCCGATAGGGAAGATTCAGCTTGATGACACAACAATTCTTGGCGCGACAAGTTACTAATTTTGCAGCTATGGCCGCAGAGACACTGTTCACACAGTGCTCATGCGGACCAGCAGATCCTTATGATAAACCACGTCTGAAAACAGCTGTTTTTCACAGGTTCAATACATTTACTCTTTTTTTGTGCCTTAACTGCTTCCGACACTCTCGATTTATGTTGCTATTTCACATCTTTTAGGAGCAGCCAAAAAATTCCAATTCATTTATAAATTTCTAAAATCTGCAGAAAGGTCTTCTAGCTTAAGCCTCTCGGCTGGGCGGCAGGAGCAACTTTTAATTTATTATGAGCCCCAACGATGAATTCAATAAGTTCTTGCAATTGCCGCATGGGTATCCCTTCTGCAGAAATCAGGAAAACACGTGCCATTGCATTTTTTACAACCATATGCTTCAGGTTCCGATTAGGCAGTTTAAAAACCAAATGCAATAAACTCAGCTTCTGATGCAAGGCTATTACAAATGTATGTTCACAATTTTCTGATGCAACTAATAATAATTGGTTGTTCAGCTGGTTCCTTGGGGGCTGGCAGATACATGTGTGTCGTTTGCTTACATCGACTTGGGCGACTATATCTGGTCGTATGAGAACTGCAACGCGTTATTATGGTGCAGGAAACACAAGGACATTTTTTATTTTTGCTTTAACATGTATATTCATTCACTTCTACATGATCGTCATACTTTTGTAAAACACTTATGTAAAAGCTTCTGTAGGCATGGCCAATGTAATATTATAAGAACAAACTATGTAAGCCTGATAAGGCAAACGTTGCAATGATATAAAAATAGGGTCGTAGAAATTCTTTCACACCACAATTAAACGCCTATCACAAAAGAACCAAACCCGCCGCAACGCGGCGGGGGCAAATTCTTGTTATTACTATGTATCAAGTAACAAGTTTACAAACATTAATTCATATACATTCTAACCATTCTCATATATGTGCACGGAAAGTGATGTTTTCGAATTTCAAAAATGTTTTGTTATATTTATAGTTTAATTCATTTCATTTGCAATGTATAATGATCAAAACAAACTTGTGTCATACGATTGTTACTCACACTCTTTCTTAGCTTTTAGTCATTCTTAAATGACTTCAAAAATATTTTTACTTCTTAAGCATTGCAAAACTAAAGGTTAAAATGGTTTCCACCAAAACATGTTTAATAAATAAAAAAGATAGTAGAAAAAAAGTTTAAAGTTCATACAAATTCTCAGGTACGAACAACCAAGAATTTTTACAATTTCTCTTTACTAGTTTGTTGAACTTGTAAAGATTCCAAGATGTAGTGTACATGAGAACAGTGTACTATTCCATACACATGTAACCCACATAGACTAGTGGATATAACTAACTAACAAGTTCTTTCTTCAATCAATGTGGGACAAAATGTTAAGATAAAAAGTTAGAGAAGTCTTCATATCATAGAAAAGATTTTTTATGTACATGAAAAGGAAGAGATATATATTGCAAAAGTTATCAACAGTTGGTGAAAGAACTATTTGTAACATGGAAATCCAAAATTTAAGTTTAGAAGCGAACTAATTTTGTGTTTTCGGAATTATGAAGGGAACATCTTGGATAACATGAAATTATATGTTATTAGTGCTCTAATTAAAAATGAAAGATTGCAAATTTTTAAGCACCGAACTAAAACAACCTGTTGTTTTTCTAAAAACATGGGGCTAGATTTTACTTATCCAAAATGATTCGCGAAGAGAATTCATACATCGTTGAATATATTACGTTTTTTGGTCATGGAGGTTAGAGTATTTTTGCATTACGATAACTGTTATGGCCATGGTTCGTTTAGTAAACTCATAATGCCGATCACAACACATTTATGAATGCTCAATGTGTATATTAAGAATGTACATATTTCGGTTCGCAAGTAGCTAAGCAAAGTTTTCGACAAGCATGCTTATCAGACGAGAACTTACGTCAAAATCGAAAAGTAAGCCGCAAGGCAATCCTGTATTATATACAGTTTTGATAACTTAAGTTATATAATATGTTGTTATTGCTCTAGAAAGATGAATTGTTATTCAAGTAAAAATGGTTATTCGGCTGAATGAATTACGTTTTCAGTTTTTTGGGTAAGAGTATATTCTATATTATGATGCTTGTTTGGTTTATTTTGGCCCTAGGTTAAAAAATCTTACTATGTTAAAAAGAGTACTTATATGTTACAATCACATTAGAAGCAGTTAGGCAATCCATTATATACTAGGGAGTTAATTGAAAAAAGATAAAATTGGGCCTGAATATACAGAAATGCATCAGGTCAGCTCAATTCTACTGGGCCTATGTAGAGTAGCTATGTTCTTTTTTTTTTTAAAAGCTTGAGCCCAATAGTTGGACCAGACCATGTACTTTGTGTACCTATTTCGTCTTCAATTCTAGTTTCCTGGACATACAGTGGCTTAAATTGCATGAACAACAACAACAATATCATCTTAAGACAAAGTTTTCTCAATTTTTCGATTGTTACCATAGTTTATATCCATCCGTTACTTCTTTTCTATTCATATATCTAGTGTAGCTCTTCCTCAAAGTAGCTCAACAAATACATCAAAGTAGCTCATCTTAGTTTCGTACACGTATTTATTTAGCACGTCATTTTCAATTTTGCTAGTAAACATTCAAGGTAATCATTTTTTGCATTCTAATAAAAGTGATGAAGATATGCAGATTTCAATGAATTTTTAAGTTTCTATTCTTTCTTTATTCACTTTCAAAATACGTTTTCCTCTCAAAAGAATCAAGATATACACAACATAAAAAATAAAATCAAAAATTTAAGAATTCATACGAGTTTTCAGTAGTAAACACTCTTCCAAGTTTTTTACAGCTTGGAAGATGGCAACTACTTGAAAACATCATATTATTCCAGACACATGACACTTACATACGTTATGGTATTTTAGTCGCAAAAAATTTCATTCTCCAACCTATGTGGGACATAATGTTAGGATAGAAGACTAAAAAATGTGTTCAACTTTTTGGCCGGCTAATTCACAGGGTTTGAACTTACTGGCACACAAACTTGATGTAGTTTACACCTAGCCAGAGAAACTTGAAACCTCACACATTTTAAAATAATAGTCATGAATTCTTTTGCCATTAAGCCATCCATGAGTTTTTAGGGTCAAGCCGATTTTAGGATACGATTAATAATGGCAATAAAGAATAAAGTATCTGTCATAATAAAACTGAGTCGACCGAAATATTGTGTTTTACATTTTTTCTAAAACACGGTGCGTAAGCCGGTCACCGTTGTTCGTTATTAAGAAGAAAAGAGTATAATTTTTGGAATTGATTGACACATTTTCAAATGTACAAACTGGTAAAGTAGCATATAACAAGATTATAAATAGCGTGAGGCGTGACGTGGTGACATGACATGACGGCATAACCAAGTCTCACATATTTGCGAAGCTTTTGCGAGTTTTTTAGAAACATGGCATATAATACATGTACAATTGGAGAATGCTCAAATTTAAATGCGCAAATAAAAAATTTGAATATGCAAAAATTATTATCCTATGTTTTTATTTGTTAACCAAACCGTAAAATGTATCAAAAAGATTAATGAAAAATTCACCAATATCTTTCTTCTATCTATAGTTCGCAAATGTAGATGTGGATATAACCCACCCTTACTTATAGGGTCAAACATAAGTAGACAAGTCACAAGGGGGTTTAAGCCTAGGTCTGAGTTCCTTTTATCAGGATCACAGTTCTTTTTATTGGTCACAGTTCATTACATCGGTCCAATCATGGTTTATACACGGGTTCAAAAATCATTTTGAGCCTTTTTCCACGAGACTAAATAATTTATTTTCAAACTCTGACTTTTAAAGCATTCAAGGGTAATGCGGCTTCTATTTTACACGTTAGCTTTCATAGTTCGTTTTCCTTTCAAACATGTGTGAAATTAAAGGTTAACATGGTCTCCACCAAAAGATGATTTATAGTACCAAAATAAAAAGAAAAAGTTTAAAAGTTCATATGAGTTTTCGAATATTTCAAAACCTGCAGATTTTTTTCTAACATGACAGATGGTGAAATATCCGAAAACATAATACTATTCTCAACGTATTTGACTCACATACACTACGGTATGTTAGTAACCAACAACTTTTATTTTCAAGGTATGTGAGATAGAATGTTAAGAAAGACCTAAAAAAATAGTAAGATATAGTTATTAACGGTTGGTGAAAGAAAGATATGTTACTTGAAACTCCAAATTGAAGTTAAAACGAGCTAGTTTATGTGTTTGGAGCATAAATCATGAAGCGACAGTTAACATGAAGTTATGTGTTGTTGTTGCTCTAGAAATGAAAGATTGGGATTATTATAAGAACATGTGAATTTTTATAAGTGAAAAAAGGGTAAGCGTTTACTTATCATAATAGAAAGTGATCAACTTACGTTTTCTATATGTAACGACTTAACATATTGTGGTAAAATATTAAGTAACCATTTGTATTATATCTCATAAATAGATTTGAGATAAGGCTAATGACTTGAAAATGGATCTAACTTGTCAATGTTTGTTGTTCCGTGTAGTCATCTTATTTTTTTGCTATTAAAACACAAAGCATTAAAAATTTAGACCTTTATTTGTATTTTGTTTATTTCAAATAACCATTTTATCCTTCAAATTTTGAAAAGGTAAGGGTAAAATGGTCTCAAAATACACACAAATATCAAAATTTGAAAAGTTTGTAGTTTGATAGCAAAAAAATAAGCTAACTACACACAACAACAAACAATTATAAGTTAAATGCATTTCTAAGTAATCAGCCCTTTAAGATATGTATGAGATAACATAAATTGTTAATTTACATACTTCCATTGGCTATTATTTATAATCATTTGCATGCATTAATCCATATTCATATATAACCATTTATGTGCACAGAAATTGATGTTTCCAATTTCAAAAATGTTTTAAGAAATAAGTTGTTTAATTCATTTCATTGACCGTGTATAATGATCAAAACAAAATTGAGTAATATGATTGTTAATGAAACTCTTTCTCAGCTTTTAGTCACTCTTGATTGACTTCAAACATATTTATACTTCTTAAGCTATGTGAAACTAAAGATTAAAATGGTTTTCACCAAAACATGTTTTATAATAAAAAAAAATTTGAAGTTCATACAAGTATTCATGTAAATCATGTCCCGAAATTTTTACAAGTTATCTTTACAAATTTGTTGAACTTGCAAAGAATCCGAGAGACAACACACATGAGAACACGGTACTATTCCAAACACACAAAAAGACTAGTGTATATAACTAACCAACAAGTTCTTTCTTCAATCAATATGGGACAAAATGCTAAGATAAAACGTTTGAAAAGTCTTCATATCAAATAAAAGATTTTTATGTACATGGAAAGAAAGAGATATATAATGCAAGAGCTATCAACAATTGGTGAAAAAACTAATTGTAACATGGAACTCCAAATTGAAGTTTAGAAATGAACTAATTTTGTGTTTTCGGAGAACGAATTATGAACGAAACATCTTGGATAACATGAAAATATATGTTGTTAGTGCTCTAGAAACGATATGAAGTGATGCATGTTTTTTATATTCAGGCCCAGTTATATTTTATGTCGTTGCTATATGCTTATAATGAGATCGTAACAAAGTACTCTTTTGAACATGAAACTTTGTCTTGTATGGACTTATGGGTTTATAGACTATGGACCTATGGGTTTAGAAATCCTTAAATATTCAAAGTTGATAAGTATCTAAACATGATGATTGAAATAGTAGTTGTTGATTGTCATTATCGTTGTTGTGTATGTATAAGACCACGTTAGAACGCAAATATATATGACTGGATGAATATAAGATATTCCAAAGGATGCCTCACTTTGAGCATTCAACTAATAAAAAATGTTCATGTCATAAAAGGTTTTGATAGGTGACTATTGAGTTAGACCGAATGTGAAGCAAATCTACATTTTTGTTGTTTATTTTTATTAGCTTTCACAATTCATTTTCCTTTCTAATATGTGCAAAATCAAAAATTAATATGAACGCCACTGAAACATATTTTAGAGTACTAAAATAAAATAAAAAGTTAAGAGTTTATAAGAATTTTCAGTTATTTAAACACACTCTCAGATTTTTTTAATCTGAGAATGTTCTCAAATATTTGAAGACATAATACGAATCTTAACATATTCAAAATAGATGAATTATGGTATATATAAGTAATAAACAACTTCTATCTTCAGCCTATGTGGGATACAGTTTCAAGATAAAAGGTTGAAAATGTATGATCTTAAAGAAATACATTTGTAACCAACTTAAGTTTCCTATCTGTAGGGACGCAAAACATCGTGGTAACCATTTTAATCGTGCTCTAACGTTTCCATAGAGACAAAATATAAAGCGATTTTTTATTTATGAAAAGTCTCACAAACAATAATCATGTATGAGATTGCTTATATGGTTAGTTCACTTCACATTCATTTGCTGATTTTCCAATATACGTGATGTTTTCCATTTTAAAACTACTTTTTCCTCTTAAGCTATCGAATATTGAAGATAAAAATGCATTTCCCCAAAACATGTGCTACAATAAAAAGGATAAAAAAGGAAAAGAAAAAGAAGGTTAATAGCTCATAGAAAGTTAGAAAACATGTCCATAAAAAAAAGAGAAAATAGCTAATTAGCTACCGAGTATAGGCCCAATAGTTTGGGCTAAAATGATGAACATTATTTAATATTTTATATCAAGCCAAATTACTTTTCTATCTTGCGCTCTTGTCATATGCTTATAAACGAGCATGAAACCCGCCGC
Source organism: Chrysanthemum seticuspe (assembly GCA_019973895.1). Taxonomy (NCBI): domain Eukaryota; kingdom Viridiplantae; phylum Streptophyta; class Magnoliopsida; order Asterales; family Asteraceae; genus Chrysanthemum; species Chrysanthemum seticuspe. Next base: position 361,178,383 of record BPTQ01000009.1, read on the forward strand.
ATACCAACATGCTTAAAGACTTGTTGTAGCTGGGAAGAAGGATTGTTGGCTTGAGTTTTCACATAATAATCAGTAAATCTTAAATAAAACGTTTGTCAAATTTCTTGAGGATCTTGCGCAGTCCAACGGCATTGATCTCAACAAAAAAATAAAAAAAGAAAAAAAAAAGCTTTAATAAATCTCTTCCAACGTCTCTATAGGCTTCTCGTAAAGCATATATTTTTGCAAAATCTGGTTCCTCTTGAAGAGCCTCTTGCTCTTTTCCGAGAGCATCTAACTTGCAAGTAAGCAGCCCTTGTTGCTCTAGCAGGAACAAAAAATCTTCTCAGTCTGCATTCACATAATTATATAATAAGCAAATGAGGTTGGGTCAAAACAGGTAACTAAAAGTTGGTAGAAAATAGGCCAAACTGGTTCGACCCGACCAAGATTTGAACTGTGTCATGAAAATAATCTAAAGGTCAAATACTATTAAAAAAAAGTAAAAAATTAAAGAATCAATAGTTTTCTAAGCTTTGAATGCGACCGTTTTCCAGTTAAACTATCTGTTTACATTTTATCCATTTGACACTTCAAAATATAACCCAAACCAACTGTTATAGTCAATGTATCGATTTAACAACACTAGTGAGCATTGGTGAGGCTGTCCTATGACGAAAATCCTAAAACAAAAGATATTATTTACTAATAATGAAATGTTAAATTATTAGCGCTTGTTTACCTCTTTATGGAGCATTCTTGAGAAATCCTTGAGAACATATATGCGTTCAAGTCCTCTAGCCTCAATCTAGCGAGAATATTGCTTTACTTCTTCTTCACGAGCTTGTAATTGATATAATAACTGTAATTTGCAAAAGCATAACAAATTTGGTCATTTACATGAAAATTTCAATACCGATCATATCAGGATCTCTTGGAAGTAGAATGCAACATACCCGTTCCATTCTTGAATTTTCCCTTCCTTCAACCTTTTTCCCGGAAGCAACTATCTTTCACTATAAAAGTTTTAAATGCATAATACATAAGATTTTTTTTTTGGTAAAAGGTTGTTACACCCGGTAAATTTATTACTCCCAAAAAAACAGTAAAGTACATAAGAGGTGAGTGATTCTCACATCTCAGCCCATAGGCTAAATACAAACGCACTATTTGTGCTTCAAAAAAACCAATCATAAGAACTACAAACCAATTTTATGAAAAATTATTAAATAAACTACTTATGTCTAGTATGACCATGAACCCTTATATCATCGGCATCACCATGAGCTAATTGCATACGCTTCCGTTTAATCTTCATCATAGTCATCTTTCCAACGCACGTATAAGCTCTTAACAACAAAAATGCTATACTTATTTTAAATTTTACGGATGTTGTGAGTCTTGAAAGTTGAAAACAAACCTAAAACTTACTAAAGTCATTGTACAGCGATACAATCCACCACAAAATAAATCGATTCGGGACCATTTATATCAAATATACAGGTTGTATGAACTTCATTATGTATGTGACAACTGAAATACATAAATAAATTCGATATTGGAGATGTATAGCCATGAAAGTTACAGTCATAACCCAAAATGAACCAATATGAGTGAGTACAGTAGATATTTTTCTACCATTGTGTGTTAGTCATGGGATTATGAATAGTTTATTTTATTTTTAACCAACTCTTGCTCTTCTACCTGAAAAAAGAGCACCTCAAATTCAAAAACATTCAACTCGTAAAGCTCCACCAATTTGAATATTTTTCAATTTCTTAATGACATAAAGAATATAAATTAACTACTTAGGTCGACATAATCAGACATTGAGTACTGTACGTGCAGGTAATTATCTAGCAATAGGTTAGTTGTTTATAACGTTTCAAGTCAGAATAATTAATTTTAACTGCGTGTCCAAACACCCTAGCTCACATTTATAGACATAGATAAAGGTACTTACTGATCAACAATTACCCATCCTGCACGCGTTTTTGCTGCTATAGCAACTGATCCAACTGGAGTATACGCTACAGCTTTTACCTCAGTATAAACTTGGATTCATTATAAGCATTAGGTTAGTACATTTCAATGACTAACAACGGCATCCGCATCAGAGAATGCATATATACCTTCACTAATTTTAACGTAGTTTGCCAAAAGACACTGTTGATGTTCTAACATATATTTTGCCTGACCAAGTTTAATGTAGGTGTGAGTTACAACCAAACTGAAAATTATTAATGTGATCTACAGCAATCAAAGTCACAGCTATTAAGCTTTGGTTAACTGGTTGTGTTGGAGTGTAGCATGGATGTAGTTATTGGTTTTGTAACACGAAATTATGGTCACATTGAACGACTATCATATCATATATATTTGATATCTTGTCACCTAATACACATGTAACAAATTACAATGATATAATGCAATTTCCCAACAATGTGTAAACAATAAGAAATGAAAAGAAGTAGCTTTGGATGCATTCAAATGACACGTTTTTAGTACATAAACACATGTTGCATAGAATATTAGTGGATAATTAGGCCCAAGCCCGGTTTGTGGGTTTTGGGAATTAGGGTTTTACCATTATAAATAATGGTTATCAATAAAGTTAAACCTACGGGTTTCATTGTCTAACATGGTTTCAGAGCGGGTCTGATCCTCAGACCTAAAAGGCTATGTTGAGCCGCCTCCTCTAAGCCACCCATCAAACCTCTCTATCTCCTATCTCAAAACCTAGTCTTAGTGGTGATATGCGCAAAAAAAAAAAAAAAAAAAAAAAAAATCTTTTTTATTTAGTCTCTTCCACTGATCCTAACCATCCGCTGCTTCTTCTTCAACCTCCACTGCTTCGTCTACCGCTTCTCTTTCCAACCCTCTCAGTCATCTCCAACACTCTTCAACCCTCTTAATCATCTTCAACCTTCTACCGACCGGAAAACCGAAGACTTTGGTACAAATCAATCATTAAAGGTTTGTCATGCCATGGACCGTATCAACCCAGCAGCCACAAAACCCACGACTTTTGAATGAAGGCCGCCATTCGGTATCAAGGCCGACTATTATGGATTCGGAAAACGTTTTCAGTTTCGGTGATCCATCTGTTAACAGCATCAAGATCTTTGGTTACTGTCGATGGTGTGTCCGTAAAAGCAGTTCCTTTTTATGTTGGTGATGGTTGTTTTCATCATGGCTCTGAGTAAGAACTATAAACGTGATATGTTGTTGGTATTGAATGTCAAAGATATGGTGGATGGTATGGTTTTAAAAAAAAAAAAAAAAAAAAAAGTTTTTTAATTGTTATTTTTTTTATGTCGAATCCAGGGTATCAATTCCCGAGACGACTTTTGTTTGTGTCGAATCCAGGGTACCAATTCCCGAGACGACTTTCGTTGGTGTCGAATCTAGGGTATCAATTCCCGAGACGACTTTTGTTGGTGTCGAATCTAGGGTTCTAATTCCCGAGACGACTGTTTGGGATACTTTGGATTATCCCGTTTTATTTTGGGTTATTGTTTTATTTTGCTTTCTTAGTTTAATTCTCCGGTTCGAGCTTTCGCGATTTCGCCGCTCGAACTGCGGAGGAGTATTAGTGGATAATTAGGCCCAAGCCCGGTTTGTGGGTTTTGGGAATTAGGGTTTTACCATTATAAATAATGGTTATCAATAAAGTTAAACCTACGGGTTTCATTGTCTAACATAGAAATGATATTGTGCAGTTTTCAAAGCTATTGTTTGTATCTGATATTTAAGTTTTGCAAAATATATAAATAACCAAACATTCAAATGTTTCCCAAGGGTCGGTCACACCATCATTATTATGATACAAATGCAACATTCATGTGGTAGCAAAACATGAAAAATCTAGCAAGTTGGATCCATTACCTAAGAATATGAGACGAACGACATTCATTACTTTCATAATTCTTGAAACTCACCTCATAAGAAAACATACTTTAATCCGCGACCTCGTTGGGGTTCCCCTACATATCATATGAGATGAACCAGTACCTAAGAAAATGAGACGAACGACATTCGTTACTTGCATAATTCTTGAAACTCACCTCATAAAAAACATACTCTAATCTGGGTCCTCCTCGGGGTTCCCCTACATATCATATGAAAATACATAGTCAATACCTATTGCATTTCTAATGAGACCCAATTATCTTGGAAAATATATATTGACATATAAATTGTGTACAGGATTGAAAGATGCTCACCATGCTGTTTTTTTAATACCATATCAAAGTACTCCATGTGCACCAGCCGAATCAATTTTCACGATTGTGGAATTGACTCATGTTAGATACTCCAGCACTTTTAGAAGTTGATCCTTCTTCTTCACACACTCTATTTGCAAGTGACCAAAAAAAAAAAATATATATATTTTAGTATACTTTCTCTACTATCTTAATAAACATACTAAAAGAATGTATTGCCTTTAAAAGTGGTTGTCAGTACTTATTTGTAGTAACGTTGCAGTCATTGTAGTCGAAAATTCGCTCAAGGTTCACGTCTTCCATACCTCAGGCTAGTAATGGGCCAGGGTGCAATTTCGTTTAGCCGACACAAATAATTTTTTGTGGAATAAATGCGAGAAGTTATTCCAAACAACCTAATAGAAAAAAAAATACAAATCTTATAATCATATACTAAAACCCCACCCAACTGTTTTGCTATAGTTTTCAAATATAGATCCTATGATACCCAAAAAAACAGTTCAAACTTCAAAGTCGATAAAAATTGCACGGTTCCATAGGATCCTCACCAAATGAGTATATATATATAATATTTCCAGCAAGTGTCAACCTCTATGAAAAAGTCTTATATGCAATGCTTTAAAAACCGGGTTTTTAATCGACCCGGTCGAGTCAGCAGGGACCGGTTCGACCGGTTCAACCGGTTCGACCGCCGGGTTAACCCGGTTTTTTTATTTTTTATTATTTTATTTTTTCCGACCGGGTCAACCGGTTCGACCGCCGGGTCTAACCGGGTCAACCCGGTTTTCATAAAAAAAATTTGAAGAAAACCAAACTTGGCCGGGTTTCATGACCCGGGTTGACCCGGGTCACTCAAAACCCGGCGGGTCTAACCGGTTGACCCGGTTTTAGAAACCCAGGTTTTTTTGACCCGTTTTGGTGGCCGGGTACCGGTCCGACCGATTGAACCGGCCGGGTCGACCCGGGTTTGAAAACATTGCTTATATGTTATCTGTAAGTAAATAAAGGATTGTCTAGCAATTTAAGAAGAGATTTTTAAGTACTTAAAAAAAAAAAAAAAAAAAAAAAAAAAAAACTTACTTTTAACCTAGGGCCATAACAACCTTGTGTTATTGGTGTGCTTAACTTGTGTCTAAAGGGCACAAGTTTGAAAAACCCTTTTTGTTTTTGCTTAATTTCTCTATGTTGTAATACTCATAATTTAAAATATAATTCTTCAACTATAGTAACATACTACTAATATTTCATTCTTATAAGTTTCTCTCAGAAATTTATTTAAATTACATTTTAATTTTAATTCATCCACAACATGACTCACATGGAAAAATCAAATCATTTGCTCTTAATCGAAAGGATCAAAATCCTTGCCGAGTCGCCCTCAGACTCTATCTACATATGCTGCTTATTTTGCTAAATGGAATCATACTATCTGATGTTGCTAAAGGGAATCATCTACATTTAATTTTTCAATTGTTGTATATAGTAACATACTACTAATATTTCATTCTTATAAGTTTCTCTTAGAAATTTATTTGAATGACATTTTGATATAAACTCATCAAAACATTTGCTCTCTTTTTTTTAGTGTATATTTCTCTTAATCAAAAGTACCGAAACTCTTGTCGAGTCGCACTCAGACCCTACATATGCTCAAGTTGCTAAATGGAACCATACTATCTGATGTTAAAGTTTTACTTTTATGAAAAAAGAATTGAAACATTATTGGTCCACTAAGATCAACACTCCAACATATTCGAAACAAACAAATCACAAAACTGTCTTTGACCAAACAAAGGTTAAAGGAAAAGGTTTACAAGTGTCTGAACTCTATGAAATTCCGGTGACCCCGCGAGACCACCAATTAACCGCGAGACCACCCTTGATTCCGCCACTGCACGAAAATACATATGACACTAGTTGAAAAGAAAGATATTTCAAAGAATATCATCATTATGAATTTTCAGCCCAAATTAAAATATGTTAAGTTCTTGGATGGTTATAATATGTGTATGAATAATCTAATGATATATTTTTTGGTTGTTAATTGTTGAGTTAGTGCTAAAAACGTTCACGGTTTTCTTTTTTGAGTTCTAATTAACTTGTGTAAAACTAAAGATTAAAATAGTTTCCGCCAAAATATGTTTTACGCTAAAAAGGATTTAAAAAATTGTTAAGAGTTCATATGAGTTTTCAGATGCTTACCAACTTGTGAGTTACGTTTTTTAACTCTCTAGCTAATAAACACTTTGAAAACACTATACTATTCTAAACACATAACACTCGCATACCTTATGGTATATTAGTCACAAACAATTTCTTTCTCCAACCTATATGGGATAAACTAAAAGAATTGAATGTTGGTAAGGGTCCCTATAAACAAAAAATCGTAAAGAGTTGAGATCAATGTAGAATCAAAATTATCTAAAGATTCAATGAACCAATCCTAGCTACTTATTTTTTTCATATAAATAAATAAATAAATAAAACATTTTCCACCTTTTTTTTGAAAATAAAATATCTTACAAACGATAAATCGTCAAGTGAAAAGAAATACACCATCGCGACGAGTATTTATTTTTATCTTTTAGTAGATGGGTACTTCGATATACTTTCGACGAACTTTTTTTGATTTTTTTTCCAGTTACGTCTTCCAGTTACGTCTAAAGATTCAATGAACCAATCCTAGCTACTTATTTATGAAATCACATGTACATTGTGATACAAATCACTTGTGATTTTTCCAGACATAATTGAAATAAAGAAATCGAAAAAACAAGTTCGTTGAAAGATAGAAGTGCCCCTTCGTTGCGCTGGTATGATTCGTTTTACGTAACGATTAATGGTTTACGAGATATTTAATTTTTAAAAAAAGAGTAAAAGTTTATTTGTTTTATTTTATTGAAAAAATGGATGGTCAAGATTGGTTTATTGAATGTTTAGAGAATATTAGATCTACATTGAACTTTTCTCAACAAGTAAATCATTACAGCATAAACAAGAATTTTAAGTACATGGTAAGAATAGAATGTTAGAAAAGGTATCCATTCATATAATATTAAAGGCTCTTATGTACATGGAAAGAAAGAGATAATGAAAGAATTGGTGAAAGAAAGGTAAGTCACAAGGAACTTCAAATTGAAGTTCATAAGCAACTAACCAAACTTTTCGACGACAAACAACACTTATGTCAAAATCTAAAAGTAAGCAGGTAGGCAATCCTTTACTGTATATACCGCTTTGATAACATAAGTCATATGTTTTTATTGCTCTAATATGAACTGATACTCAAGTTTAAATTAGATTCGGCTAAATGAATTACGTACTCATGTGTTTAGGTGAAGTATGTATGTATTATGATACTTGTTTTGGCCCAAGCTGGTTAATATCTCAAAATTCTTAGAGAGTACTTATGTTAACATCTTATATTAAGTGGTCGGTTATGATAACGTAGTCATATATGTTTCTAACTTTCTATTGACCTCTAAAATATGTGTTCCTTTCTAACTTGTGTGACGTTAAAAGTTACAATGGTCTCCACCAAAAACATATTTAACAATATACAAAAAAGATTAAAAAAAAAAAAAAAAAAAAAAAAAAAAAAAGAGAAAAAGAAAAAAAAAAAGTCAAAAGTTTATATGAGTTTTCTGATATTAAACTACCCTTCTGGATTTTTTAACTTGAAAAGTGGGTCAAAATCAGAAGACATACAAATAGTCTTAACACATTTAATACACATACACTTGCGCTATATAAGTAACCAACAAATCTTCAGCCGATGTGAGATAGAATTTCAACTTCAAGATAAAAGATTTAAAAATGTATGAGCTTAAATAAATATGTTTCGTAATCAACTTACGTTTCCTCTTTGTAGCGACGCAAAACATTGTAGTAACATTACAAGTAACCATCTTAGTTTAAACCAAGCTCTAAACGTTTCTATAGCGGCAAAAAAGAAAGTGATTTATAATTATGAAAAGTCTCTCACCAACAAAAATCATGTATGAGATTGCTCAATTGGCTAGTTTAATTCACTTCCATTTGCTTTAAACTACTTTGTGATACCATCTTTACAATGGAGAATAGAATGTGATGTTTTCATTCATGAGACAAGTTTCACAAACAGAAATGATTGAGATTACATGAATGGTTATTGTACTTCACTTCCATCTGCTTTGTATGTGTAACGATCGAAAACATTATATATATATACTAATTGGCGGGGAGGAAAACAGTGCAAAGCACGCATTAATTGCAAAGTTTCACAACTTGGCAGAAATAGTCCCTGAGGTTCAAGTGGCGCTGCAAAGTAAGTCCAAACATTAAATGCAAAGTTTCACAACTTGGCAAAAACAGTCCCTAAGATTTAAGGGGCGTTGCAAGGTAAGTCCTGTAGAATTAATTGCTAACTATAGCAATTTGGCAAAATTAGTCCCTAAGGTTTAAGTGTCGCTACAAAGTAAGTCCTTTGAAGCCAATCCCGCTGCATCGCGCGGGTTTCCACACTCGTTATAACTATATATTAAGTAACAAATTTACAAACATTAATCCATATACATTATAACCATGGGCACAAAAAGTGGTGTTTTCCAATTTCAAAAATGTTTTAAGAAATAAGTTGTTTAATTCATTTCATGTGCCTATGTATAATGATCAAAACAAAATTGAGTAATATGATTGTTACTCACACTCTTTTTCAGCTTTAGTCATTCTTAACTGACTTCAAAATAGATTTACTTCTTAAGCTAAGCTATGCGTAACTAAAGATTAAAATGTTTTCCACCAATACATGTTTATATAATAAACGAAATTTGTAGATTTTTTTTTTGGAAGTTCATACAAGTTTTCATGTAAATCACATCCGTGAATTTTTACAAGTTCTATTTACAAACTTGTAAAGTAGCAATGAAGTGGTGAACATGAGAACATTGTACCCAGGCATAGGGCTGCTCAAACGGACCGGACGGACCGGACCGACCGACAAAACCGACCGGACCGGACCGAAACCGACCGGACCGATGGACCGGCGGTCCGGTCTCGGTCTAGGATTTTTGCCGGATTCGGTCTCGGTCCGGTCCGGTCCGGTCCGGTCCGGACCCAAAACCGACGAAAACCCGAAATTTAGCCTTGTGGACCGGACCGACCGACAAAACCGACCGGACCGGACCGGACCGGACCGGACCGACCTCATTCGGTCTCGGTCTCGGTCCGGAGTTTTTGCCGGATTCGGTCTCGGTCCGGTCCGGTTTTCGTCGGTCCGGTCCGGTTTTAGACCGATGAGCAGCCCTACCCAGGCATGTATGAGCCACATAGAGTCATAGACTAACCAACAAGTTCTTTCTTCAACCAATGTGGGATTAAAGGTTAAGAAATGTCTCGATAGTATATAAGAGATTTTTACTTGTGTGAAATCTATATATGGCTTTGAAATCGTTTATGGAGAAATCTATATATTATGTTTTTGGGTCATAATCATTAGAATATTTATGTATTATCATACTTGCTTTGCCTTAGGTTGTTTACAAATGTATTATGCCGATCACTACATTTATTGAATGCTCAATGTGTAAATTATGAATGTATATATTCAGGTTTGCAAGTAGCCAGGAAAAGTCCTGGACAACAATGCTTGTATGGAGAGAACTTATGTCAAAATCTAAAAATAAGCCGAATAAAAACAGCCACATAAGATATAATTGGGCCTGAATATAAGGTTGGGCACACTCGCATGAAAAAATCGGTTGGTCCTCTCTTACGACCGACTTTGAAGTTGGTCATGCCCATTGTGGAGTATGGGTCAAATGTCGGTCGAGCATGCAAGAAAAAGACAATCGGTCATTTTTTCGACCGACAGTATACACACCAATAATATGTCTCATTTGATATTTAATTAAAAAAAACTTGGTCATCGACTGTGGCAACTTGGTTGTGTCTGGTCGTCGGAGAGAGAAAGCTGATGTGGCGGGGGTGACCTGGGTCACGAGTGTGCCCAGCCTAAGAAACATGCATCACTTCAGCCCAACTCAACTGGTCCTTTGTTTAAAAAATATCTTCTTTTTTTGCCAAAGCTTGAAACCAACAGTTGATCCCTCTGATCTTCAAACTTTGTGTACCTATTTCGTCTTCAACCACACTATCATCATAAGACAATTTTTTCATTTATTTTCATTAGCTTTCCTAGTTTAAATCTGATCATCACCATTCTTTTCTAGTAATCAAGTGTGACTCCTTTAATCAATCATACGTGTGCAAGTGCATCATAAACTTGTGTTTAAGATTTCAGTATAAGCAGCTAGGCAATTCTTTATAAACGTGAAAAATTCTTGTTTTTGTTTTCATCAAAGGCTCCGTCTTAGTAATTCGATTACATTTGACTCTTCCCTTGTTGTATAGTAACATATTAAGACCGGGTGTAGAGGGTCGGTCGCCACCACCGATGCGTCGGCCACCGTTACACCACCCGACTTGAGACGCGTCGCAGGAGGGAAAAACACATGAATCTGCATATGCGACAAAGTTGAAAAGAAAAGGGACGAATGTTTTTGTGTGTGGATATTTATTAATTGATTTTTTCGGTATGTATTTATTAATTCATTTTCTCGGTATATTCTTGAAAAAAATCTGATGTGATAACGGTGTTGATGGTCTCTTAGTGGTCGCTAAACTTAAGCTAACATTATTTCATAAAGAGTATCGATTGACATGATTAATTCATGTGTTTAATTATGTACATAATCTTATATGGCATTACTCTATTGGTGACAATAGATAAAAAAAAATTCACATCCCTTTAAGCCTAAAATTAGGCACACATTTTCCTTTCATAAATTCATACACCACCAATATATATGATATGTTGATTATCATAACCCGAGTTCCAAAACTGTAACCCACTTTTACATATACGGTCATAAAATAAGTAGACAGGTCACAAGGGGATTTAAGCCAAGGTTTGAGTTCCTTTTATAAGGGTCTGATACGCGTACAACGCGCGTTCGGGGTCAAAGGAACTTCCTTTTCATCGAGCAAGTTTTTCAACACCCTAGGCAGTGAAACTAATCGTTGTAGTGTAGTATTAGGGTAAGCCTCGGGAATTGATATCGTTCTCTAGGGGAATAGGAATGCTAGTGAGAAATTACTACGCTAAGGTTGGGGTTGAGGAAGATTATTTTTTATCTTTTTTTATATTTTTTTAGAAAATTGAAAGGTACGAATCTCGGGGTTTGGATTTGGGGGGGTTGGTATTTCTACCGATTACTCTACTTATCTAATTATCTAAACTAAGGTGAGTGTATTTTATGTCTATTGTTGTGTGCTCTTATTATGATTAAAAATGTGTTTACTTAGATGTTATTACTCCCTAGTTATCTCCTATTGAATTGTCACGTCCTTATTCTTAACGCGTTGTGTTTCTAAGGTCGTAGGGTATGCGTTTATCCCTAACTCTTTGAAGCTACCTAAGGTTAATGACTATGAAATCTCTAGGATTCATAAACTTAACACTAAGGTTATCTTTGGATATCTAGCCTACAATTCCACTAGTAACTATAAGCTATGGTTCAACAAAGACTAATCAAACATTAATAACACAACGAATGACCTATCGCAAGGATTGGTTCATTGCACCGGTCGAATCATGGTTTATACGAGGGTTCACAAAGCATATTGAGCCTTTTCCTAACGGACCAAATAACTTTATTTTCAAACTTTGACTAGCTTGTGCTTTGTTTTGCACGCTAGCTTTCATAATTCGTTTCTACATTTTTATTGTTTCTTTGCTAGCTTTCATAGTTCGTTTTCCATTAAAACCAGTTTGAAATTAAAGATTAACATGGTCTCCACCAAACCATGTTTTACGGTGTCAAAGTGAAAATAAAAAGTTAAGAGTTCATATGAGTTTCCGAACATTTCATAACCTGCAGATTTTTTTCCTAACCTGAAAGATAGTGAAATCTCCAAAGACATAATACTATTCTCAACATATTTTGACTAGGTTGTGCTTCGTTTTGCACGTTAGCTTTCATAGTTCGTTTCTACATTTTTATTGTTTCTTTGCTAGCTTTCATAGTTCGTTTTCCATTCAAACCAGTTTGAAATTAAAGATTAACATGGTCTCCACCAAACCATGTTTTACGGTATCAAAGTGCAAATAAAAAGGTAAGAGTTCATATGAGTTTCCGAACATTTCATAACCTGCAGATTTTTTTCCTTACCTGAAAGATAGTGAAATCTCCGAAGACATAATACTATTCTCAACATATTTATACGCTATGGTATATTAGTAACCACCAACATCTATCTTCAAGCTTTGTGGGATAGAATGTTACTATAAAATGTTAGGAAATACCTAAAAAAAATGGTAAGAAATAGTTATTAGCACTTGGTGAAAGAAAGATATGTTACTTGGAACTGCAAATTGAAGTAAGAAGTAACTAGAATATGTGTTTGGAACAAAAATCATGAAGGGCACAGTTTTGTTAACATAAAATTATATCTTGTTATTGCTCTAAAAATGAAAGATTGCAAATTTTTAAGTGATGTTATATCAACCTATGATTTTTTATAAGAGAAAAAAGGTATGCATTTACTCATCATAGCACCAAGTGATCAACTCATATTTGTTCTATGTAAGTATGTAACATGTTGTGGTAAAATTTTACGTAACCATTTGTATTAAATCGGGCTCTAATCGTTTCCATAGATGCAAAATAGAGAGTGACGTTTTCATTTATGAGAAAGTTTCCTAAACAGATACCATGTATGAGATTACATAAATTGTTAATTTAATTCAACTTCATTGGCCATTCGCATATATGTGCACACAGAGTGATGTTTTCCAGTTTCAGAAATGTTTAAAAAATGGGTTGTTTAATTCAATTTCATTTCCTATCTGGAATGATCCAAACAAAATTGTGCAACATGATTGTTTCTCAAGCTTTCTCAGTTTTTAGTCATTCTTAACTAACATATAATATATCTTCCCCTCTTGAGCTATTTGAAGTAAAAGATTAGAAAGGTCTCCACAAGAACATGTTTTATGGTAAAAAATAAAAATAAAAAATAGAAGTAGACACACACAAAAAAAGTTAAGAGCTAATATACATACCTGACTAACAAATTTTTTTAACTTGGAAGAAATGGTATACATCTGAGAACATAATATTATTCAAGACATGCATAACCTACATACACTAGAGTATATTAGTAACCAACAACATATTACTTCAACCTATGTGGGATAAAATAGAATGTTTGACTAGAAATTAGAAGATAATCATGGTAAGTTGTTATATAGAAGACTTTTCTGTACATAGAAAGAAATAGACATGTCACTTGAACACCAGATTGAAGTTTGAAAGCATCTAGGTTATGTGTTTGGAGCACTAATTATGAGGGGACATCTTGGATTAACGATTGCTATCTTTTTGCTTTCTGCCAAAGCTTGAGCCCAGTAGTTGGACCCTCTGACCATGTACTTTGCGTACCTATTTCGTCTTCAACTCTACTTTCAAACTACATGTTCTTAGGACATACAGCGGCTTAAATAGCGTGAACAACAACTACAATATCATCACAAGTCGATCTTTTCATTTATAATCAACTACTTTCCTAGTTCAAATCAGATCATTATTTCTTTTCTAGTTATCAAGTGTGGCTCCTCCTAAGATTATAGCTCGCATGATACAGAATATTTGTAGGAGGTTGTGGCTAGGGCTTTTAAAATCCTAGCCAAATTGAATAAATTTGTTGTCCAAGACTTTTATCCTTCTCGTGACGCGTAGCTCAGTTTGGTTCCAAATGAGAAATAAGATTTGCAAAATCTTTGGTCTTTTAGATATACTCATAATAAATGTACTATAAACTCGCACGTGGTTGTGAAAAAGATTTACGAATATAGAGAATCGTTTAGTATGGAGTATGAACCTATAGATATAGAAATCCTTGAATATTCAAAGTTGATAAGTATAAACATGATGATTGAAATACTAGTTGTTGATTGTCACTATAATTGTTGTGTTGTTGAGAGTTTATATGAGTTTTTGAGTATTTCCGCACTTGTCAGATTTTTTCAACCTGAGACATGAGAAATATCTGAATACATAATACTATTCTCAACACACTTATCACACATACACTTAGGGTATATAAGTAACCAACAACTTCCATCTTTTGCCCATGTGGTATAGATAATTCAAGATTTCTTAACATTTGGTGAAAGAAAGATTTGTTGCAAGGAACATCAAACTAATTTTATGTACATGAAAAGAAAGAAAGAAAGAAAGAAATAATGCAAGAGTTAGAGCATGAAACATGAAGAAGGTAACAGTTTGGATAACATGAATTATATTTTGTTATAACTCTAATAATGAAAACAGACGGAAACGTAAGAAAACCAAATTTTAAGTTATTTTTTAACGATCGTTAGTATAAAGGACCAACGATGCAAGTTTAGCGTAAGATAACCAAATTTTAAGTTATTTATTAACGGTCGTTAGCATAAAGGACTAACGATGCAGGTTTTTTTGGTAACGGGTACACAGAAAAGACTAACGATAGAGGTTTATTGACATAATGAGAAGAAAAAAAGAATGCTACATACAATGGGAAAAAGTGGCAAGTTAACTACATTTTAGGGTGATTTCCCCATTCTTAATTGACTTTGTAAATATTTTTACTTCTTAAGCTATGTGAAACTAAAGATTAAAATCTTTTCCACCAAAATATGTTTTATAATTAAAAAACATAGCAGAAAAAAAGCTTGAAGTTCATACAAAGTTTTCATGTTTAAGACATCATGATTCGTACAAATTAAATTTGTAACAATTCAAGAATGTAATCAACACGAAAACATTATACTATTTCAGGCACATATAACCCACACAGATTATAGTACATAATTAACTAACAAGTTCTTTCTTCGATCAATGTGGGATAGAATGCCAATAAAAAGTTAGAAAAAGTCTCCATGTTGCATAAAAAGACATGGAAAGAAAGAGATATATAATGCAAGAGTTATCAACAATTAATGAAATAATTATTTGCTAGGTGGAACTCCAAAATTGAAGTTTAGAATCAACTAAAATCATTACGTTTTTATTGCAAATGTTTTCTAAGGACAATGGGTTAACTTTTACTTATCTAAAATCATTCATTAGAAATCTAAAATGTCGCTGTATGAATTACGTTTTTTGGTCACAAAGGTTAAAGAGTTTTTGCATTATGATACATGTTGTATATCGCCATGGGTTGTTTGGCAAACTTATTATGCCGATCACTACACATTTTTGAATGATATATGTGTATATTGTGGAATTTACAAATTTAGGTTCAGTTAAGCAAAGTTTTCAACAAATATGCTTATCTGAGGAGTATTTATGTCAAAGTTGAAAGTAAGAAGCTAGGCAATCCTTTGTTATATATACAGTGTTGACAACTTAAGTCATACAATTTGTTATTGCTCTAAAAAGATGAATGGATATTCGGTTGAATGATGCTTGTTAGGTTTATTTTGGCCCTAGGTTAAAATCTTATTATGTTAAAATTTATAAATAGTACATATGTTACAATCTCATTATAAGCAGTTAGGCTATCCTTTATATAGTTGCAAATAATATACGAGTTTTATTCTTAGGGTGTTAGTTGAAAATATTTGTAACAACAACATAAGATATAATTGGGCCTGAATATAAAGAACATGCATCACTACAACCCAAATCTACTGGCCTTTGTCTGCTTTTTACGCTAAAGTTTGAGCCCAATAATTGGACCCTCATACCATGTACTTTGTTTACCTATTTCGGCTTCGATTCTATTTTCTCGGACATTGTGGCTAAATTTGAGTGAACGACAACCACAATATCTAGTGTAGCTCATCCTCAAAGTAGCTCAACTAATAATACGAACTATGTCTATGTGTTTCGAAATCAAACATTAGAAATAATCCGTAATCTAGTCTTATATTAAAATATGGAATTCGAAGCCGGGAAGGGTTGTTTTTCATCCAACTTTTTACAAATCTTACTTTTAATTGCTTATTTACATTCAAGCTATTAGTAGTTTAATTATTAATTTAGCAAACAAAACATCAATCAATTATTTATTTCGTACAAGTTTAGCTATAACAACATACTCATCATGGATTCGATACCCACTCACCGTATCTAGTAAATCCTTTTTGCATCTTATTCATAGACTTACGATGATACACAATTACTTCATTTTTGCATTTGTATTATTTTCGTTATTGATAAAAAATATATTTTCCCCTCTAACCCGTGTGAAATTCAAGATTAACATAGATTCCACCAAAACATGATTCACAGTAAACAAAAATTAAAAAGTGTAAGAGTTCATATCAATTTCCAGTTTCTTGAGGTGCTACAAGTTTTACAAACTTGATGTGCCACGATTAACTGAAAACAGAATATTACTCTAGACATGTAACACTCACATACATTATGGTATATTAGAAAAGATCTCCATCAACAAAAATTGGTAAATTACTACACCATAAAACAGATTTTTGTGTACATGAAAAGAAGTTTATAAACATCTATTTATGTGCTTGGAGCATCAACTTGACAGTAACAACATAAAATTATATGTTGTTAAGTATTCTTCACGATACCAATCCACTTTCTGCACACGCCTACTTAAGTATGGACGGCAATTGTTGGCTATCCTAATGGACTTTGGCCCAACCCGAACTAGAATTTCACATGGAAAAGTAAGACGATAATTTTACTTTTTTAAGAAGTTGCTCAATTGCAGCTAAGGTCTTATGAGCTTATTTTTTCGACCCAGCCCAACACAATGAAACAGACCCAAGTAAGCCAGGTTCTACTATATAATTCAGTGTACTATACTGATGTGAAAGACAGTGGATCGTAGATACTTTCACTACGAATAGAGATAAAAGAAATTACTATCAACATGCATAACAAATGAACGAAAGATTAATATAACCTGTTCTTGAATCTTTTGAAAGCCCACTTGCTGATTATGTTTAAATGTGATTTGAGGAACATTTCATACTCGCGCTCGCTTCGTTATAATATTAGAATTCTAAAATCGAGTTTTCTTAGAATATGTAAGACATTCTCAAGATATAAAAAAAATGGTCAAACGGGTAAAAGATGTAGAATCTTATTGTTTAGAATGTATACCTGCCCAATTACAACTTCTACTTCAAACTTTCACATTTGTGAGTCTTTGCCGTGGCTCTCATGTGTAAATTGTTTAGAAGCGAGTCTCGTGTCTCTTTTACTTTTATTTTACGTGTGAATGACAACCACTGTATCATCATAAGACAAACTTTCCTGTTATTTTTTTGAATGTGACCCCCAAACTGTTCTTAAGATTAGCTTGAATGATATGCCAAAAAGAATACGGGACGATAACCACGAAAAGGTTAAAAAGATCACGAACTCATATTAATTATCAGTTATAAGACTTTATTCATGCTATTTATGGTTAGCTTTCATAGCTTTTAATCATGAAGAAAATCACATACTTGGAATTCCATGTAACAAGAAATTTACGGTCAAAGTTGAACCAGTGTGATTCTGAAAAGTCAAACTGAACATTTATTTAGGGACGGAGGGAGTACTAATCTAGTCGCAAGAAATTCATGTACACTATATTATATTACTAACTAACAACTTCTTTTTTCAACCTATGTGGGATATGATGTTTAAATAAAAGAATTTTTGTATGAATATAATTTTATATCCGACCACTAAGCATTTTTTTGAATGCTGGATTCGTGAATTATGAATGCATTTTTTGAATGCTAATGTGAAAATCTAAAAATAAGCAGTTAGGCGCTCCTTTATCATATACAAATTAAAAATCATTCAAGTAGAGAGTGGTATACCGCTTAATGAATTACATGTTAAGGTGTTTGGGTGAAGGTTTTTATTTATTTATTTTTAATTTTTAATTTTTTATTTTTATATTATGATACTTGTTTTGGCCCTAGGTTAAGAGAGTACTTACATTAAAATGTTAAGTTTATTTATTTATTTATTTTTTTATGTTCTTGCACTCATGCTTCGAGGTTCTCACTACTAAACATAATTAGGATATACACAAATTTAACACAACATTACCTCTCTTATTCAAATGAACATGAGATGATCTTTATCCTTTAATATATGTTATTTCCTAGCTGGCTTCCAATATGGTGCCTTTGCATTTTGCTTTTGGGTATCATAGCTCACTGTTGGCCCATGTTCTCTTATTTTTGTACCATGATTTGTGTGTCAATATAGTTGTGATAGAGTATTGTGTTAGGATTTTGTGGGGTAATTCATGTTAACTTTGTTTGTTTTGTTATTTTGGGTCTCTCCTTTTCTTAATTGGCTTGATTAATTAAGGGGATGCTTTGTTTTGTGCTTTTGTTCTTTGTGTGGTTTTTTTATAAATGTTGCCAAAATAAATAAATAAACTATGTGAAATGTAGATTTGAATGGTCTCCTTCAAAAGATATTTTACAGTACATAAACTAAAAGAAGTTAAGAGTTCATATGAGTATTCAAATAACGTAAATTTATATATTGTTATTGCTCTAAAAACGAAAGATTGCAAATGTGAAAGCGTTGTTATAAGAACCTATGATTTTTCTTAAGAGAAAAAGGGTAAGCGTTTACATATCATAATAGAAAGTGATCAACTTACGTTTGCTATATGTAACAACGTAACATACTATGGTAAAATTTTAAATAACAATTGTATTTTTAATCGAGCTCTAATCGCTTCCATTGCTGCAAAATAGAGAGTGACGTTTTCATTTATGAAAAGTTTCATTAACAGATATCATGTATGAGATTACATAAATTGTTAATTTACATCTCTTTCATTGGCTATTTGTAACAATAATCCATATTCATATCTAACCATTTATGTGCACACAAAGTGATTTTTTCCAATTTCAAATATGTTTTGAGAAATAAGTTGTTTAATTCATTGTATTTGCTATGGATGATGATCAAAACAAATATGATTGTTTCTCACTCTTTCTCAGCTTTTAATCTTTCTTAACTGACTTCAAAAATATTTTTACTTCTTAAACATTAACACGGTTTCCACCAAAACATGTTTTATAATTCGAAAAAATAATAGAAAAAAAGTTTGAAGTTCATACAAGTTTTCAGATTGATTAACTCCACGAGTTGTACAAATTAAATTTGTTACAATTCAAGAAAGTCATCAACATGAAAACATTATACTATCCCAAACACATATAACCAACATAGACTAGGGTACATAACTAGCCAACTAGTTCTTTCTTCAATCCATGTGGGATAGAATGTTTAGATAAACAAATCGAAAAAGTCTCCATGTGATATAAAAGATTTATATGTGCATGGAAAGAAATAGATACGTAATGCAAGATTTATCAACAAGAGTTATCAACAGTTGGTGAAAGAACTATTTGTTACTTGGAATTCCAAATTCAAGTTTAGAATCAACTAATTTTTGTGTTTTTGGAGCACGAATCATGAAGGGAACATCTTGGATAACATGAAAGTATAAGTTGTTCTTTCTTTAAATTCAAAAGATTGCAAATGTTAAGCATTGAACTAAAACGCCTGTGATTTTTTCTAAGGATAATGGGTTAGCTTGTACTTATCTGAAATCATTTGGGAAGAAATTTTTTTACGTCAATAAATTATTATTATTGAAGACTTCAAGTAGAGATCGATATCTTTTATATGATAAAAGAATTACATTATTTTGGAGTGTTTTTGCAAAACCCTTCTCATTGAAAAAAAAATTGGACCAATAGGAGGGCTTGATTTTGTCACATAAGCGAAATCGTGTGATGTGATTGGTTAATAAAAGTCAAAATTAAATTGATTTTGGTCAACATTTAATTAATTTTGTGAAGAAATTTGGTTGAGAAGAAAAACACATAAAAACATAGGTGTCAAATTTGTGAAAACAAAAACTTAAAAAAAGATGAGGTAATTAATAAAACTTTAGTGGTTAAATATTTTAAAATTGTATAGAGTTAAGTGTAATATTATAAGTTTCCATGTTTTTTAATAACTTTGTAAATTAAACAAATACCCCCTTATACTTTATGCCCCCTATACTTTATAACTTAAAAATATAATATATATGTTTTTTAAAACTCTAACATATAAATATACATAAGATTATAAATATCATTTTTTTTTTTACTATATATGTTTACTAGGGACTCATTTATTTCATATTAAAAGTATGAAAAGTGTGGACACGAATTTGAATATTAAATACGGCTAAATTATTGAAAACGGGAATATAATTATCAAATTGTAAGAACGAGCTACTGTAATACGAAAAAAAATGATTGTACTTATAACAACTACTCATGTAATTTTTATTTATTCATATAAGAATATGTAGAAAAACATTTTTTCTTTTTTTTTTGAAAGGCAACAATATGTAGAAAAACATTTTTTAAAAACTTTAAGGAGTATCTTTTAACTTCATCAACGTTTATTATGTGCAACAAAACTCGCATTTTGTGTACATCATAATATAAATAGTGAAATTTAAATAGAAACATCAACATCTATATCAGCTAAATATAGTTGAATCTTGAGTTATTTTAACAAATTTTTTTACAAAATTTGATTATACAAAATTCTAACGGATATTAATGGATAATAAAAAAAACTCGTGCATAAGTATATAATTATATGTAATTATTTTTAAAGACACAATATTCAGTACTGATATAAAATAATTTTTTTTGTCAAAACCCTGTACGTGCACAGGTATTATAACTAGTACACATCTGAATGAATTACGTGTTGAGCTGTTTGGGAAAATTTCTATAATGATACATGTTTTGTTTATTTGGCCTTACGTTAAGTATGTTAAAGAGAGTACTTATGTAAACATCTCATTTTAAGCAGCTAGATATATATCAAGAGTACAAGACATATTTGAGATAATTGGGCCTGGATATTAAAATATGCTTCATTTCAACCCAAATTATTAGGCTTATGTCTAGTAGCCATCTTCAACTCCATTTTCTTTTTCCCCGAAGGCTTTAAGCCTGGATGACAACCACAATGTCATTATACGACTCGTTTACTCTAACGACTCTTCTTCAAGTCATCAAAGTGTAGCTCCTCTTAAGATTAGCTCGAAAGATATGTGAATCTGTTAGAAGTTGTTGTCCAAGACTTTTAATAGTGCATAGCTCAGTTGATTTCAGACGAGAAATAAAACTCGTAAAATCCTTGATCTTTTAGTTATTCCCATAATAAACGTACTTAAATTCGCCCGTGGTTGTAAAAAATATCTGGGAATATAGAGCATCGTTTAGTATGGACCTATATAAAATTAAAGATTAAAATGTTTCCCCCATAACATATTTTAGAGTAAAGAAACAAAAATAGAAAATAACAAGAAAAGAGTTATATGAATTTTCAGTTAGTGCAATATCTCACAAATTTTTTTAGGCAAAAATGCATATATATCCCTCTCAAAATGAATAATTGCATATATCCTTTGTACAAGTTTTTTATGCACGTAATACAATGGTTTTTATGCATGCTTTGGATATATGCAATTTTGCATTTTCGGGAGGATATATATGCAAAAGCCCTATTTTTTTAACTTGCTAGATACTGGATTATCTGAAAACATTATAATACACTAGACACATGTGCCTTACTTAGACTACATTATATTAATAACAAACAATTTATTTCTTCAACCAATGTGGGATTACATATACGGATCATGAAAGTTGGAGTTTATCTAAGTTTTCTTGTTTCAGTCCTACATTGTTTAGAAAACTTATTATGCTGTTTAGTAAGCATGTTTTGAATGCTCATATATACAAGTTTAGGTTTGCAAAGTTGATGGCAAACATGCTTATGCCAAGATCTAAAAATAAGCGGCCTGGCAATTCTTTAAGCTTATAGTCATACGGTGTAAAATGTGTACTTTATGAGTCGTTTCGATATGTGTATGAATTATGAAATTAGACACATTTTGGTTCTTATGTTAGAGGCGCAATTTTTACTTAACTGAGCTCTTAGCCTCTTACCATGTTTCATAGATACAAAATAGAAAGTGATGTTTTCATTTATGAAAAGTTACACAAACAGAAACCATGTATGTGATTACATTAGTGGTTAATTGTGTTCACTTCCATTTTTGTGTGCGTAACGATCGAAAACATTATAACTTATATATCAAGTAACAAGTTTACATAGATGTTTTCCAGTTTCAATTTTTATTTAAGAAATATGTTGTTTCATTCAAATTCATTGGTTGTATTTAATGTTCAAAACAAAATTGAACAACTGAATTGTTTCTCACATTCTTCCTTAATCGATGACTTATAAAATATGATGAAATCATAACATATAATCTTTGCCACCATGATATTCTTTACTGTAGAAATAGAAAAAAAAAAAAATGTCAAGTTGATTTTAGTTTTCAAATGTAAATACACCAACCATATATTCTTTTAACATGCAACGAGTAGATGCATCTGAAAAAACTATGCTATTCTGACAACGTGAAGAAATTAGAATTTATATTGTTCACCGCTAGAGGTGGCAAACGGGCGGGCCGGGCGGGCACGGGCACGGGTTAAAACGGGCATAAGCTAAAATGGGCACGGGCTTAAACAGACGCGGGCTAAACGGGCACGGGCCAAACGGGCATATGTTATACAAATCGCTTAATAAAAGACCTAAAACGACGAAATAAATTTCCATAAACGTAATATCTTATTTATATTAAAAAATTTAAATATATTTATATAAAAAAAATTATTTAAAACGATCGTAATTTTATACAATTGAGAAAAAAAATGTGCCCGTTAGTGTCCATTTAAATTTTCAATGGGCTATATGTGCCTATTTCAAAAAAAGAATGGGGCTAAATGTGCCCAAATCTTTTAAAAATTTTCCCATTTAGCTAATTTTTTTTATTTTGGGCACATTTTGCCACCTGTATTCACCGCTAAAACATTTTTTTAGGGTAGAAAAAAAAATTAAAAAAGAAAAAAAAGTCGAGTTGAAATAAGTTATCAAATGTAAGAACATCTAGCATATATAATTTTAACATGTAGAAGTACATACATTTGAAAACACTATAGTATTCTAACAACGTGAAACCAAAGTATCCTATGGTACATTAGTAACCAATAATCTTCTTCTTCGTGAGATATAATATTAGGATAGGAGCATGGGCGGAGATAAATAAGGTCACAAGGGTCACGTGCCCAAATCTTTTAAAAATTTTCCCATTTAGCTAATTTTTTTTATTTTGGGCACATTTTGCCACCTGTATTCACCGCTAAAACATTTTTTAGGGTAGAAAAAAAAATTAAAAAAGAAAAAAAAGTCGAGTTGAAATAAGTTATCAAATGTAAGAACATCTAGCATATATAATTTTAACATGTAGAAGTACATACATTTGAAAACACTATAGTATTCTAACAACGTGAAACCAAAGTATCCTATGGTACATTAGTAACCAATAATCTTCTTCTTCGTGAGATATAATGTTAGGATAGGAGCATGGGCGGAGATAAATAAGGTCACAAGGGTCACGTGCCCCGTTAGCGAAAAAATTTGTAGTGTAAAATGTTTAAAATAACTAGATTTTTTTTAATTTGCCCGCTCTAAGAATCAATTTGTAGTGTAATTTCTAAAACTTATTAAAATGTGACCCTTCGATCAAAATTTTCTGGCTCCGTTCCTGGATAGGAGGTTAATAAAGATCGACATAAAGTTGTAGTTAACTATTATGTAAGAGATTTTGTGTACGTTGGAAAGAAAGAGATAATTCAAAAGTTATTTAGAGTTTGTGAACGTTAAAGTATTTATGTATTATGATATTTGTTTTGGCCTAGGTCGTGTAAAAAACGTATTACGCCGATCGCTCAGCTTTTTTACGAGTGCTCAAAGTGTAAATTATGATTGTACATATTTAGGTTCGCAAGTAGATAGGAAAATTTTAGGACAAAAATGCTTATAAGATGAGTAGTTATATCAAAATCTAAAGATAAGCAGCTAGACAATCATTTTTAACGATATACAACTTTGATAACTTTAGTTATATATTGTTATTGCTCTAAAAATGAAAATAAAAAATACAAAATTTTAAGTGTATACATGTGTTTAAACTTGCCGAAAATATATTATAGATAATAGGGCGTGAACATAAACAAAACTCAATTGCTATCTTGTCATTTTTGTTTTTGTAAAAGGCTTAAGCTTAGTAATTGGACTACATTTGACTCTTCACTTGTTGTATAATAACATACAATCTAATTATTTCATACACCACCAATATATATCATTTTATAAGCTTCTCTTAGAATGTCATGTAAATGACATGTTGATATAAACTCATCCACAACATGACTCACATGAAAAAATCAAAACATTTGCTACATGTTCTTAGGACATATAGTAGCTTAAATTGCGTGAACGACAACCACAATATCGTCATAAAACACATTTTTCCCCTATTTTCGATTGCTTTCCTGGTTTGAATCTGGTTTGAACGACAACAACTTCTTTCTTTGGCCTATGTGGGATAGAGTGTTAGGATAAAATGTTACGTACAAAATATCTCCATAAACAAAATGGTAATATAGAGATGATGCAAGAATTCCGTCATCACAATATTTGTAGGAGGTTGTGGTCAGGACTTTTAAAATCATTTGTCAGCGTGTAGCACACACAACAAAAAAACATAGAACAGGCGACGAGACTTTTGACGAGGACATCCATGTTGTAGTGTTATAGTGTGAGTTGGTTTATGATAGAAAATGAGACTTCTAATATACTTGGTATTGTGGAGACTCTCATAATAATTGTACTCTAAAGTCTAAACTCGCTCGAGGTTTTTTCAAAGATTTAAGAACATATATTTATGGGAGAATTTCATCTCCTCATTTTTTCATCATTAATTTCATATATACTCAAACTATAGCCATTGAATGTATTTTGTACAATGCTTTTAAAGCATTATTTGGGTAAATATGAAATTTTCAAATTTTAGTTGGGGAGATCCTGAATATTCAAAATCAGTAAGTATCTAAAGATGATAATTGAAATAGTAGTTGTTCGTCACCACCGTTGTTGTGTTTGTATATAAAGGATATTTTCGCTATAAATAATTTAATGAGACATAAGTTTTTCGTTTTTATTTTTTATTTTTTTTTCTAATTCATTTTTACATATGTATCATTTTTTTATTGGCTTCTACGGAAAAAAAAAATGTTTCTCAATAAATTAGTCATAGATTTGTTTTGCACGTCATTTTCATTCTTGTTATTAAAATCTTTCAGCAATCCTTTTTAAATTTAATCAAATAAGATATACACATTTTAATTCATTTTTGCATATATATCATTTCTTTATTTGCTTTTAAAAATGTGTGTTACTTTCATAGTAGAGAAATAAAGTAAAAAAGTGATTATACAAGTTTTCCGTTGTTCCATATTCAACAAGTAAAAAGTTGAATGAAACATCTAATCGAGCCGGCCTCGGGCTGTACATATCTTGTTACTTATTTTCTTTTTGTTTAGGTGCTTTTTATTTGACAAGTAAATGAAAACGATTCCAACCACCAACTCGACCGAGAACTTTATCAAAACACAATAATGAAATAGTAGTTGCTAACTGCTACTACCGTTGTCTATTTGTGTAAGATCATGTTAGAACGAAATATGTATGGCACTAGCTAGATGATCGAAAATAAGATCTTTCAAAGGATATGCTCGCTATGAACTTTCAGCTATGATAAAAATATGTTCACGTCAACACACTTAGCAATAATATCTTATAAGAAAAAGAAACACAAAATAAAGGTTAGAATGTTTGGATAAAAGGTTAGCATAGTTCTCTTATCATATTTATGCAAAAGAATTTTATGTACAAAACAAAGAAAGAAACGTTGCAAGAATTAGAGCATGAAACATGAAGGTAACAATTCGGATAACATGAAATTATATGTTGTTATATAACTCTAATTATGAAAGATTGCACATGTTTATGCATTTGATATTAAAAGAACCTATGATTTTCTCTAAGCGCTTACTTATATGAAATCTCTTATGTAGATATTTGGGCAAATCACCTAAAAATGTAATTAACTTGACGCTTTTTTTCATTGTATGACTCATTCTTTTTTTTTTCTTTTTTTTTTTTTTTCTCATTCTGTCAATAAACCTCTATTGTTAGTCTTTTCTGTGTACCCGTTACCAAAAAAACCTGCATCGTTAGTCCTTTATACTAACGACCATTAATAAATAATTTAAAATTTGTTTATCTTACGCTAAACTTGCGTCGTTGGTCCTTTATACTAACGATCGTTCAAAAATAACTTAAAATTTGGTTTTCTTACGTTTCCGTCCGTTTTTTTCACGTTTTCGTACGTTTTTACACGTTTTTGTTCGTTTTAACACGCTTTCGTCCGTTTTTTCACGTTTTCAATCGTTTTTACACGTTTTCGTCTATTTTTCCCCGTTTCGTCTGTTTTTTCACGTTTTCATCTGTTTTTACACGTTTTCGTCCGTTTTTTCACGTTTTCGTCTGTTTTCCCCGTTTCGTCCGTTTTTTCACGTTTTTATCCGTTTTTAAACGTTTTCATCCATTTTTACACATTTTCGTCCATTTTTGCATGTTTTCGGTCGTTTTTACACGTTTTCATCTGTTTTAACACGGTTTCGTCCGTTTTAACATGGTTTTGTCTGTTTTTTCACATTGTCATATGTTTTTACACGTTTTCATCCATTTTTGCATGTTTTCGTCTGTTTTTACACGTTTTTGTATGTTTTAACACGTTTTCGTCCATTTAAATACGTTTTCGTCCGTTATTCACGTTTTCATCCATTTTTTCGCGTTTTCATCCGTTTCTACACGTTTTCATCCGTTTTTACGCGTTTTCATCTATTTTTTCACGTTTTCATCCGTTTTTACACGTTTTCATCCGTTGTTTCACGTTCGTGTTTGCACATTTTGTCTATTTTTTCGAATATTAATACGCTTTCGAATGTTTTCGGCCGTTTCTACACGTTTACATCCGTTTTTACGCATTTCATCCGTTTTATACATGTTTTCGTACGTGTTTACACATGAAAAAACTGATGAAAACGTGAAAAAACGGACGAAACCATGAAAAACGGATGAAAGTGTGAAAAAGCAGACGAAAACATGTAAAAACGGATGAAAATATGTAAAAACAGATGAAACGTGTAAAAACGGAGGAAAACGAGAAAAACGGACAAAAACGTGTTAAAACAGACAAAAATGTGTAAAACAGAAGAAATCGTTAAAACAGACAAAAATGTGTAAAACAGAAGAAATCGTGCAAAAACAGATGTAAACGTGTAAAAACGGTTGAAAACGTGAAAAAACTTACGAAAGCGTGTTAAAACGGACCAAAACTTGTAAAGACGGATGCAAATGTGAAAAAACGGACGAAAACGTGTAAAAACGGACGAAAACATGTAAAAACGGATGAAAACGTGAAAAAACAGACGAAAACGTGTAAGAACGGATGAAAACGTGCAAAAACGGATGAAAATGTGTTACAACGGATGAAAACGTGTAAAAACGGATGAAAAAGTGAAAAAACGAAAGAAAACGTGTAAAAACGGACGAATACATATGTAAAAACGGATGAAAACGTGTAAAACGAACGAAAACGTGTTAAAACGGATGAAAACGAATGAAAACGTGCAAAAACGGACAAAAATGTTTAAAAAACGGATGAAAACGTGTAAAACGGACGAAAACGTGAAAAAGCGGACGAAACGGGGAAAAATAGACGAAAACGTGTAAAATTGATTGAAAACGTGAAAAAACGGACGAAAACGTGTAAAAACGAACGAAAACGTGTAAAAACGTACGAAAACGTGAAAAAAACGGACGGAAACGTAAGAAAACCAAATTTTAAGTTATTTTTTAACGATCGTTAGTATAAAGGACCAACGACGCAAGTTTAGCGTAAGATAACCAAATTTTAAGTTATTTATTAACGGTCATTAGTATAAAGGACTAACGATGCAGATTTTTATGGTAACGGGTACACAGAAAGGACTAACGATACAGGTTTATTGACATAATGAGGGAAAAAAAAAAAGAATGCTACATACAATGAGAAAAAGTGACAAGTTAACTACATTTTTTGGTGATTTGCCCTAAATATTTATATGTCGTCAAACCAATTACATTTTTGGGTCATAACGTCAAAAGTACTTTGCACGAAAATAAACAGAGAATTAAGATATACACAATATAATGTGTTAACTTCGTAATTGGTTTAGATATGTGTATGAATTAGTTAATGAGGCATACATTGGCTATATTTGGCACACAAGATTATAGAGAGATTATGCTTATTTTTTCAAAAAATAAGCTACTTAAAAATTAATCTTTGTTTGGCAGCATAGCTTATAAGAGATTATAAAAAAAATAATCTTCCATAATCTCTGAAAATAAAAGGTTACTTCATGTAGCTTATAAAAATAATATATTTTTATAATCTTTTTAAGCAACAGCACCAGCACCAGCACAATCTATTTTTGTCAAACATACCCATTGCCTGTTGTCTCTTGTGTTAGATCATATATGTATTAATTAATTTTGCACGTCATTTTCGTTTATTTAAGTAAACTTCTTACTTATTTAAGATATACATAATATAATTCATTTTTACATTTGTTTTTTTCCCTTATTTACTTCTAAAATATGTTTTCCTCTCTGACCTTTGTGCGATTGAAAATTAAAATAGTTTCCATCAAAATATGTTTTACGGTAAAAAAATCTTAAGACTTCATATGAGTTTTCAGGTGTTCAACACATCACAAGTTAAGTTAACTTGTCGGATGATGAGCACCCCGAAAACATCATATTATTCTAGACATATAAGAGTGGCATACGATATAGTATATTAGTTGTAAACAATTTCTTTCTCCAACCTATGTGGGATAAAATGAAAGAATAGAATGTTAGAAAAGGTCTCCATAAACAATAAATGATAAATTATTACCCTACAAAAAAGATTTTTATGTACATGAAAAGAAAGGGATTATGCAAGAGTTCGTGAAAGAAAGATGTATTACTTGGAACACCAAATTGAAGTTTACAAGAAACTAGTTTATGTGCTTACCAAACATGAAGGTAACAACATGAAATTATATGTTGTCTGAAAATGAAAAATTGCGAATGTTTAAGCTTTTTCGTTTGTGCTTATAGTCATAGAGAGTAAAATGTTTTACATGTGTTTATTTGTAAACATCTTACCATAGTATCTTTGTATTATAATAGAAGAAACTTAGGATATACACACTGTCAACATATTTTTTGCTTTTGCATTGCTATGTAACATTCACAATTCACCCAAAAACAGATAATGCGTTGAGCAATATGTAGAATGTTTTACATGTATGAAATTTTAGATTACAATAGTCTCCACAAAATACATGCATGTTTTACTGTAATAAAGATGAAAAAAGTTACGTATGTGAGATTAAAGATTACAATGGTTTTACCAAAACACGCTTAACAGTGAACAATAACAGTAAAATTGAAACGATAAATAAACATTATAGAAAGCTCAAGAGTTTATATGAGTTTTTAGATAAATTTCCTTCGTACATGTTTTTAACATGCAAGAAAGAGATCTATTTGGAAACATAATACTATTATAGACATGCATAACCCATACACACTACGATATATTAGTAATCCATAATTTCTTTTTTCAGCCTATGTGGCTTAGAATAGATGGTTAAAATAGTTCTCCATAAAAATAAATAAATGAATAAAAAGTACACTACTATTAATAACCGACAACTTCTATCTTCAGCCATGTGGGACAGATTGTCAGGATAAAAGATTAAAAGTTAAGAAAATGTACGAGCTTAAAAAAATATGTTTTGTAATCAACTTACGTGTGTTTTTTGTAGCGAAGAAAGCTATTGTGGTAACATTATAAGTAACCAGTTTAAAAAAAAAAAAAAAAAAAAAAAAAAAAAAAAAAAAAAAAAAACTAGCTCTAAATGTTTCCATAAATGCAAAATATAAAGTGATTTATAATTATGACAAGTTTCACAAACAAAAATCATGTATGAGATTGCACAGCTGGTTACTAACTAACAAGTTCTTTCTTCAATTAATGTAGGACAAAAAGATATTTATGTAAATGAGAAGAAAGAGACATATAATGCAAGTTATCAACAGTTGGTAAAAGAACTATTTGTTACATGGAACTCCAATTTGAAGTTTAGAAGAAAACAAATTTTGTGTTTTTGGAGCACGAATTACGAAGGGAACATCTTGGATAACGAAAGTATATGTTGTTCTTGTTTTAAAATTGAAAGATTGCAAATGTTTAAGCATTGAACTAAAATAACCTGTGATTTTTTAAGAAAAAGGGTTAGCCTTTATTTATCTAAAATCATTCGCGAAAAATTTTCTATATCATTAAATAAATTACGTTTTTTGGTAATGGAGGTTAAAAGTACTTTTGCATTATGATACATGTTATGACGATTACTTGTTTAGCAAACTCATTTGGCAATCACTACACATTTTTGAATGCTCAATGTGTATATTATGAATGCACGTAGCTAAGAAAAGTTTTCGACAAGCATACTTATTATATGAGTACTTGTGTTAAAATCGAAAAGTAAGCCGCTAGGAAATCCTTTATTATATACAGTTTTGATAACTTAAGTCATACAATATGTTGTTAAATCTCTAAAAAGATGAATTGTTATTCAAGTAAAAATGGATATTCGGCTGAATGAATTACGTTTTCAGTTTTTTAGGCAAAGTATTTTCGACATTATGATGCTTGTTTGGTGTATTTTGGCCCTCGGTTAGGATCTTATTATGTTATTAAAAAAAAAAAAAAAAAAAAGTACTTATGTTACAATCACATTATAAGTGGTTAGGCAATCCTTTATATACTAGGGAGTTATTTGAAAAGAGATAAAATTTGGCCTGAATATACAGGAATGCATCAGTTCAGCCCAATTCTAAAGCTTGAGCCCAATAGTTGGACCAGACTATAGGGTTGTTCCTGGTAGGGGTGAGCGAAAAAAGCGAATTACCAAATAAACCGAAAACCGAAACCGAACCAAGCCGAAAATAACCGAACCGAACTAATAACCGAAGCGAATTTGCTAAAACCGAACCGAACCGAACTACTAATTCGGTTATCGAGTTGGTTATGGGTTTGGCAGTTTGAACCGAAAACCGAATTAATATAAATATATATATTTTTTATATATATTTATATATTTTTATGTATATTTATATATAAATAAATACTATTAAAAAGTTATCATAATATAAAAGAACACTTTTTATGCTTGAGATATATTTTTTTCCTAAATATTTATGTAATTATTAATTTTTTCTTAAAAAATAGTGAAATTCGGGTTATTCGGGTCAACCCAAGAACCGAACCAAATTAGAATTCAACCAAACCAAACCGAAAACCGAATTTGAATTTGGTTCGGTTCGGTTCTCGGGTTGACCTAAAAAATATTTTTAACCGAATTAACCGAACCGAACAAACCGATAACCGAACCGATCAACACCCCTAGTTTATGGTTTGAGTAATACCCAAACAATCAAAAATCAAACCGAATCGAAAATAACCAAATCGAATTAAATATTCGGTTCTCGGTTCGGTTATGGTTCTAACAATTTAAACCGAAAACCGAATTCAAATAAATATAAATATTTTTTATATATTTAAAACTTTTTCAAATAAATATAAATATTTTTTATATAAAAAAGATATTAAAACTTTTTCACACTATAAATATAACATTTTTTAAGCTTGAATTTTTTTCTAAAAATCTATATAAATAAATGAATAAATAATTAATTAAAATTATGTCATTTGGGTTATTCGATTTGGTTTTCGGTTATAGGAGTTCGGTTTTCGGTTTGGTTTCATCAATTTTAATTCGGTTTGGTTCTCGATTATACCAAAAAAATTTAACCGAACTAACCAAACCAAATAAACCAAACAACTTAATAACCGAACCGATCAACACCCCTACCAGACCATGTACTTTGTGTACCTATTTCGTCTTCAATTCTACTTTCCTATACATACAGTGGCTTAAATTGCGTGAATAACAACCGCAATATCATCCTAAGACAAAGTTTTCTCAATTTTTCCATTGTTACCATAGTTTATATATGTTCATTATTTCTTTTCTAGTCATATATCTGGTGTAGCTCAACAAATACATCAAATTTGCTCTGAGGTGATTCCGGAAAAGAAAGGTGACTTCTAATATACTTGGTATGGACAAGATTCTCATAATGATTATACTCTAAACTCCGCACGTGGTTTTCTCAGAGATTTGGAAATATAAAGTTTTATGGTATGGACCTATGGGTTTAACCGCATCCTTAGATATTGTACGAGGATTTATTAGCTCACTTTATAAGATTGAACATGATTAAAAGTTTTATTCTTAGAAATTAAAATCTAGTGTTACTCGTATTTTATATTAAATTCTAAAAGTGTAAAAAAAAAAAAAAAAAAAAAAAAAAAAAAAAAAAAAAAAATCTAGTGTTACTCGTATGACGCTATTTGAATATATTTATTTTCTTTTTTAATTTTGGATTAATTAATACTCTAGTCCTATTAAGATGGTTTAGTTTTGACACGTGAACACAATTGAGCAATATCTTATAAAAAAAAAAAGGAAAATAAAGATATACTAAATAAACCAATATCTTATAAAAATAGAAAAATAAAGAAATACTAAATAGAGCATCTTTTATATAATAAAACAAAACCCCTAAATGGATAGAGCTCGGTTTAAAAAAAAAAAAGAAAAAAAAAAAAAAAAAAAAAAAAGATCTAACTTCAATTTTACCACAATAAACATAAGGCGGTCATTTTGTATTATGATATAAGTAATCGTTTACCCTTATTCTGTTATAAGAAATCACAAGTTGTTTTAACAATGCTTAAACATTTGCAATCTTTCAGTTTTAGAGCAATAACAACATAGAATTTCACGTTATCGAAACTTCTCCTTCATGATTCATGCTCCAAACACATAAACTAGTTGCTTCTAAACTTCAATGAGGTGTTCCAGGTTGCGTATCTTTGTTTCACCAATTGTTAATAACTACTCCCACATAGGCCGAAGATAGAAGTTCAGGGTTACTAATATACCATAAGTGTATGTGTGTTAAATGTATTAAGACTAGTATTCTGTCTTCCGTTGATACATCACTTATGAGGTTGAAAACATCCCAGAAGTTCTGTATTAGCCGATAGCTAATATGAAGTCTTAACTTTTTTATGTTATTTTGTTACTCAAAAACATGTTTTGGTGAAATCATTTTAATGTTTGACTTCACACAAGTTTGATAGGAACACATATTTTAGAAGCCAATAGAAACAAATGACTACTTTACCAAAGCCACTTAATATAAGATGTTAAAACAAGTATTATTTTAAAATTTTGAGATTTTAACCTTATGGCCAAAACAGGTATATACTAATACTTTACCCAAACACATGAGCACATAATTCTTCATTTAGTCGAATCTCAAATTTAAACTTGATTAACAATTCATATTAGAGCAATAAAACAACATGACTTATGTTATTTAACCACCACAATACGAACGAAACGCGGCCTAGACCCGGCTATATCCGGTTAGACCCGGCTATAACTGGCCAAGACCCGGTTAGAACCGGCCAAAACCCGGCTAGAACCGGCCAAAACCCGGCTAGACCTGGCTATAACAGACAAAGACCCGGCTATTCCAGACACGACCCAGTTAAAACCGGCTATAACCAGCCAAGACCCGGCTATATTACGTTTGAGTTATATTACGTTTATTTTACAATTAGGATGGACTTTCAAATGAATGGTATTGGATTTTATCAATATTCTGCTACTAGTAAAGACGACGAAACTAGTTATGGTTCGTTACTGCACTCATTTGTTTATAAATACAGTTTCTGGTTAGTCCCTTTATCGTCCTTATATTGGAACCTGTATATCTTTTCTTGAATGGAAACTGATCACCAATAACCAGTTTGAAATTGTTTATTTCACGTGTTTAAGATATATTGATAATGACATTAAAGCCAGCCTATTAGTCACTATAAACATGATATATGTTGGATGTGTGAGCTAGGTGTAAGAAAGCTCTTAATCCAATTCAAATAACCTGACCATCATCTCTAGCCGCGTGTTGTTAGATTTTGGAATTTGTTAAAGGATATTGGGAGATCGACAGCTTTTAGGAAGATACATAGTAATATAATCCGTATTATCAACTTTCTTTATCCATCTGTAATTTATGTCAGACCAAGACCTTTTATATCAACGTCGGTTGAAGAAAGAAATTTTTACTGTGGTTACTAATAAACCATAGCATGCTTGAGCTAGTTGTGCAAGCAAGTTGTGTTCAGAATATTATTATGTTATAATTAATATATTTTCAATTTTGTTACATTCTTACTAGCTAAAATATATAGTTAGTGAGGTGATGAAAGATTTGAAAGCTAATACAAATCCTTAATTAGTATTGTTATTATTATTGTTACATAATTTTATTATTATTATTATTTTTTCTTTTATTATTATTATTATTTTTTTTTTTTGTATTGTTAATTAGACTATGTTAAACTTAAGTCTAAAATAACATTATATTTTGATTTACCAATAAAAATTAAAATTAAGCTCAAAATTAAAAAGTGAGCTAATAAATCCACGTACAATGTAACTCAGCAAGCAAGATATATATGTCTCGTTAGATAATACATACACATGTAAAAACCATCTAAGAAATGAACTTATTTTAACCATATGTTGACAGTGAGTATATCAGTATACCCTAAGTCTTTTTTGTATGTAAGATAATTAATAAGAACAATTATAAGGTGCAAAATAAACCACATGGTCTAACTCCACAACCAAAGTGTGTCTATATCGAAACAATTTATAAAGTAACACATTTTACTCTCTATGACTATAAGCACAAAGGACAAAGCTTAAACATTTGCAAAATCTTTCATTTTCAGACAACATATATTTTCATGTTGCTAGCTTTATGTTTCGTGCTCCAAATCCTTAAAAAAGTTGCTTATAAGTTAGAAACTTGAATTTTTAGTTTCAAGTAACATATCTTTCTTTCACCAACTCTTGCATTATCTCTTTCTTTCCATGCACATAAAAACTTTTTTATGCTTTAAAAAAATTCCATTTTTATGTTTATGGAGACTTTTACAAAACTTCTATTCTTTCATTTTATCCCACATAGGTTGAAGAAAGAAATTGGTTGTAACTAATATACCATAATGTATGCAAGTGTTATATATCCAGAACAATATGATGTTTTCATGGTGATCACCATCCGTCGAGTTAAAAAAAACTTACTCTTCGTCTTCTGATTGCTGGAAAACTCATATGAACTCTTAATTATTTAAGATTTTTTTCTAACGTACATGCGTTATTCCAAAATATTCTACATCTTTCACCCGTTTGACCATTTTCTACATATTGAGATTGTCTTACTTATTCTACGAAAACACAATTTCAGGATGTTGGTTTATATTGATGTTTCCTTCATTTGTTATGCATGTAGACATAAACATGTATTGGTAGAAAAATATTTTAATCTTCAGTATCCAATAGCTTAAGAGGAAAAGGTATTTTTTTAAGAAAGACTGGAGAAACAATTGAATTGTTCAAATTTGTTCTGATCATTATAAATTAGCAAATGGAAGTGAAGTAAACTAACTATTTAAGCAATCTCATACATGGGATTTTTGTTTATGAGACTTTTCATAACATTTTATCCCACATAGACTTAAGATAGAAGTTGGTGGTTACTAATATACATATAGTGTACTTGAGTTAAATGTGTTAAGAATAGTATTAGGTTTTCAGTTATTCCATTTTCTATCAAGTAAAAAAAACTTGCTGAATATGGAATAGCGGAAAACTTGTATAATCACTTAACTTTTTTTATTTTATTTCTCTACTATGTAATAACACACATTTTTAAAAACAAATAAAGAAATGATATATACGCAAAAATGAATTAAAATGTGTATATCTTATTTGATTAAATTTATAAAGGATTGCTGAAAGATTTTAATAGCAAGAATGAAAATGACGTGCAAAATAAATCTATGACTAATTTATTGAGAAACATTTTTTTTTTCGTAGAAGCCAATAAAGAAAATGATACATATGTAAAAATGAATTAAAAAAAAAGACGAAAAACTTATGTCTCATTAAATTATTTATAGCAAAAATATCCTTTATATACAAACACAACAACGGTGGTGACGAACAACTACTATTTCAATTATCATCTTTAGATACTTACTGATTTTGAATATTCAGGATCTCCCCAACTAAAATTTGAAAATTT
Source organism: Chrysanthemum seticuspe (assembly GCA_019973895.1). Lineage (NCBI taxonomy): Eukaryota > Viridiplantae > Streptophyta > Magnoliopsida > Asterales > Asteraceae > Chrysanthemum > Chrysanthemum seticuspe. The sequence continues at coordinate 361,215,005 of BPTQ01000009.1, forward strand.
TATATTTACCCAAATAATGCTTTACAAGCATTCTACAAAATACATTCAATGGCTATAGTTTGAGTATATATAAAATTAATGATGAAAAAATGAGGAGATGAAATTCTCCCATAAATATATGTTCCTAAATCTTTGAAAAAACCTCGCGCGAGTTTAGAGTACAATTATTATGAGTCTCCAATATACCAAGTATATTAGAAGTCTCATTTTCTATCATAAACCAACTCACACTATAACACTACAACATGGATGTCCTCGTCAAAAGTCTCGTCGCCTGTTCTAGGTTTCTTTGTTGTGTGTGCTACACGCTGACAAAGGATTTTAAAAGTCCTGACCACAACTTCCTACAAATATTGTGATGACGGAATTCTTGCATCATCTCTATATTACCATTTTTTTTATGGAGATATTTTGTACGTAACATTTTATCCTAACACTCTAACCCACAAAGGCCAAAGAAAGAAGTTGTTGATTACTTATATACCGTAAGTGTACATGTGGTAAATGTGTTGAGGCTAGTATTATGTCTTCGGATATCTTTATGGGTTGAAAAATCTAGGTTCCTCACTGGTATCTATCTGAAAACTCATATGACCTCCTAGTTTTTTTTTTTTTTTTTTTTTTTTTTTTCCTCCTACTCTTAAACATGTTTAATCTTTACATTTTATTTTAATTTGATACTCTAAAACATGTTTAATCATTAATTCCACACATGTTAAAAAAAGAAAACAAATTTTGAAAGCTAATAAAAAAACAATAGAAATGTAAAAATGTATCTGAACTCTTGTGATTAATATGCAACGAGCAAAGGAAATACACGCACGATCTAATTCAACAATCAACAACCTACATGAAATAAACATATTGTATCATGGTTGAGAAGTTCGATCATAGCAAGATATATAATGTGGTCTTTACACAAATACTACAAAGAGAGTGACAATCAACAACTACTATTTCAATTATCATGATACTTCGATAGATCCATACAAAAATTTATACATACCCCCAAATCTTTGAGAAAACCAAATACGCAAGTTTAGAGTACAACTATCAGCAAGACCAAGTATATTAGAAGTTTCCTTCCCTATCCAGAACCAACTGCGCTACATGCTAAAGACGAAGGATTATAAAAATCCTGGTCACAACCTCCTACAAATAATGTATCTCTTGCGAGCTTGTCTTAAGACGAGCCACACTTGATGATTAGAAAAGAAGAAATGAACATATTTAAACTAGGAAAGCAATCGAAAATAGGAAAAAATGAGTTTTATGACGATATTGTGGTTGTCGTTCACGCAATTTAAGTTACTATATGTCCTAAGAACATGTAGCAAATGTTTTGATTTTTTCATGTGAGTCATGTTGTGGATGAGTTTAAATCAACATGTCATTTATATGAAATTCTAAGAGAAGCTTATAAAATGATATATATTGGTGGGGGATGAAATAATTAGTTTGTATGTTACTATACAGCAAGTGAAGAGTCAAATGTAGTCCAATTAATGAGCTTAAGCCTTTTACAAAAACAAAAATGACAAGATAGCAATTCAGCTTTGTTTATGTTCAGGCCATATTATCTATAATATATTTTCGGCAAGTTTAAACACATATATACACCTAAAATTTTGTATTTTTTATTTTCATTTTTAGAGCTATAACAATATATAACTAAAGTTATCAAAGTTGTATATCTTTAAAAATGATTGTCTAGCTTCTTATCTTTAGATTTTTATATAACTGCTCATCTTATAAGCATTTTTGTCCTAAAATTTTCGTACCTACTTGCGAACCTAAATATGTACAATCATAATTTACACTTTGAGCACTCGTAAAAAAGCTTAGCGATCGGCGTAATACGTTTCTACACGACCTAGGCCAAAACAAATATCATAATACATAAATACTTTAACGTTCGACAACTCTAAATAACTCTTGAATTATCTCTTTCTTTCCAATGTACACAAAATCTTTTACATAATAGTTAAGTACAATTTTATGTCGATCTTTATTAACCTCCTCTCCAGGAATCGAGCCAAAAAAATTTGATCGAAAGGTCACATTTTAATAAATTTTAGAAACTACACTATAAATTGGTTCTTAAGACGGGCAAATTACAAAAAAAAATCTAGATATTTTAGAAATTTTACACTATAAATTGTGCCCAGGCATAGCCGAAGAGTATGAAAATGAAAATGACAAGACAATATTGTGTGATGTAAAACACTTATTGACTATTTAAGAAGTTAAAAACAAACAAGATATAGAATTGTAAGACAACTTTGTTAAAAAGAAACCTTTAATAGGAAAATTAGGAAACTAAATTTTGGTGGAATATAACGTAGTTTGCATGCAGAAGGTAGCAGATTCTAAAAGACTGTGTTTAGCAAAGTTTTTAAAATGAATATAAAACCGAAAAATAACCTAACAACACATCACAACCCTAAAAAATGTGGCACCGCATCTTCAACCATATGTTCACAAGATCTTCATTTCAAACCGTACCACTAATTAAGGTTGAACTCATTTCCGATTGTTAGTGCGGCTCGTAAGTTACACACGCCAAGGTTGAACTCTTTACTAGGAACGTCGTCGGTGGTGGAGTGGAAGGAGATGGATGTTGTGGCGAAGGTTACGGAGATGATTGACCATAGTGAATTTGTTAAGGCTTCTATTTCTGTTAGAGCTTTTTTTCACAAGGTATTATATATATAGTTATAATATACATGTTCAAATTTGAAATGTTTTTTATTGGTATATATATTCTGCCTTCTTGAGTTTAGATCAACTCAAAAAAAAAGTAAAAAAAAGAAAAGAAAAGCAAAAAAAAATGAAATATTAGGAAAAAAATAATATTGGTGTTTTTAATTGAAAGTAACAAAAAAAAAAAAAAAAAAAAAAAAAAAAAAAACCTTTGTCTTCTTGATTTGCGGAGAAATTTGTTTGACTCATTTAGAATTATATTCATAATAAAAGAGTTAAAGTTAAAAATAATAAGAACAATTATGTCATTTGACATGTTAAACTTTATTTTACATCCATTTCTTCCCACTTTTGGGTGAAAATTTTAGGCTATATGTTACTTCTAATCTCCCTCACATATTTTTCTTTCATTCTTTAAAAGAAACTAGAGAGCACAACTTTATTAAAGTTATTTTTCTTTTTTTAATTTTTTCTCTGAAATTAAACTCCAAAACACAGTGTTCTTGAATTCAATTTGAATTTCATTGTGTGGTTATTTGGTGTCAGCGTGGATGTAAAAAGTCTAGGAAAAAAGTACAGACGCAATTGCGTAAGTTACCGTTACATAGTTGAACCCCCGGACGTTGTATTGAGATTTGGCAACACCAAGCCTCGGATGATTGTAAGTCTCTTTTGGTCATTCAATTAAAATTTTGTTTCAGCAACATATATGTTCTTGTATGTTTAGCTATGTGCAATTTTAGTTAATTGAGCAAAGCGTATCAAAATGTAACTAACTTGTTACTTTTTGTTGTGTGACCATCTTTATTTTTTTCATATTCTATACATCATACTTTTGAATTCCGTGTATTGTGTATCTTTTGACCATTTTATCCTCACTTGTGCAATATTAGTTAATTTGATTATGATTATTTGTCCTTACTTGGATAGTTAGCTGGCATTTCTGATGGATGATTTTATCTAGTTAGTTGGCATTTTGACGTGTCATATGTAGTTAAAGCACAAGGTATGAGGTGCCATTGGTGAGCCATTCGTGAGATATTGGTATGCCAACCTTACCGGCCAACATGCCAAACTTGTGCCAAATGAACTCTTTTGTGTTTCGAGCCACTCCACTAGCTCAAGCCAAATGCACCTTTTGTGTATGTGTGTTTTTTTTATTGTGAGTGAGTGGTATATTTGATGGGGTATTTTGCGGGACCTACAGGTGATGTTAGGGGTGTGTTATGAGGGAGGCGTGTTTGAGTTATTGGTGTGTTATTGGGAGGTGTATGATGTGGCGCTGAGGTGGCATACCAATAACGTGTTATTGGGTCCTTGCATACATTGTGCTCTTAGGTGATATGCATGCTAGTGACTTATTAATATGGTACTCAGCCACATTTATTTACTTAAACGCTTTTTTGAGTTAATATATTTATCGGGATAGAAACCTTTTTAATAAAATAAAAATAAAAATGCATTGTCTATTTTTGGGTGAATTGGGAATGTTATATAGCAATGCCAAAGCCAAAGCATGTTGAAAATAATTCTGGTAGATTGATAAGAACAATAATGAGGTGCAAAATAAACCTATATTGTAACTCCTAAACCAAAATGTGTCTCATCCATTGATTCAAACATTTTACTCTTATTGACTATAAGCACAAAGGACAAAGGTTAAAGCCTTAAGCATTTGCAATCTTTGAATGCAAAAGCAAAAGTATGTTCACAATGCTTATTGACTATAGATTTTTTTTTTCTTGTGGTTAGTTTTTTGTTTCGTGCTCTAAAACAATATAAAGTAGCTTATAAACTTGAATCATTTACTCCCAGGTAACATATCTAATTCTTTCCATGTACTTACAAATCTTGTTTATTATGTAATAACCTTTTCAAACATTCTATTTTCTCATTTTATCCCACATAGGTTGGAGAAAGATATTGTTTGTGACTAATATACCATAATGTATGCAAATGTTATGTGTTAGGAATAATATGATGTTTTCAGGTGATTATCATCCAACAAGGTAAGTAAACTTAACCTTGTGGAATATAATTATCCGAAAACTTATATAAGCTCTTAACAATTTTTTAAATATTTTTACCATAAAACATATTTTGGTGGAAACTACTTTTATCATTGATTTCACACGGGTTAATTAAAATCCAAAAAGGACAACTGTGAACGTGTCTAGTACTAACTGTTGGAATTATATACCATGACATTCAAATAAATAATCACAAATCATCAAAGTAATCATGCGGAAGCGTATAGGATTTATTAATGAAATAATTAACATAAAATAATATGTGTACATTTTCTTGATTCTAGCCGAACAAGAATCAAATCCACAAACTAGCAACGGATGAACCCTAATTTGATTTAGTTAGGATTATGTGAATTACCCCTTGCCGTTTTGTAATTCAATCCAAGATAATAACAATAGTGTGTTATTACTATGTTCTTGTACACACGTACTAAACCGAATTAAAGTAATGCTAGTTTAATAAAACAAATAACCTGTTTTTTTGTGGAAAAGAGTATGTCGACACCTTAGGGGTGTTCGACCGGTTTTGAGGACAAGAAACACACACAAAACAATTTTAGGGTTTAGCTTATGAGCATAAGAGATGGAAAAATAAAACCCTAGCCTTGTTTATATACCCAAGTAAACTTGGTGAACAAGTTGGTTTTTCTTTCCTTGTTTTGTGTCCCTAGGCCGATCGGTTAAGGAGTCCCCAAAGGGATTCCGGAACCTTCACAACTTTTGCAATTTAGTCCTTTTCCATAAACATTTAACGATCGTTAGTCCATTACATTAATTACTTAACGTCCGTTAGTTATTTCGTTTAATAAATAAATAAATATAACATTTATATTTAATTATTAACTTTAAATTCTCATACGTAAAGTGTGCAATCCCATAGTCTCGAGTTCGATCCTAACTCAAGTCTACTAATTTATATCCATAAAACCAACAACTCCCACTTGGATATATCTTAATAGAGTGATCACATTCGGTTAGCGTCTAGCAACACTTCGATGCCTCTAGTACAACTCGAGCAAGGCTCCTGGAAAACCTTTTAATGATTTCTCATTATTATTATCCTTTTGTTTATAATACCACGTTATATAAATATATGGAATTAAGTCATTCTTTATAAAACTGATCTGTTTCTCGTTTGTAAGTGATTGACCAAGATTACCGAATCATCTAAACATATTTAGGGGAGATTTGGGTGCGGCCGCACAAACATCTTGTCAACCCTACGAGGGGCCCAGCAGTATTAAACTCCAAATAAATTTGAAGGAACAAATTCTATCTTGACTACAAGAATAACCCACAAACTTTGTAACATTTCTGAAAACAACCCTTATGACTACCAGTTACGTATAGCGTTAAGTTGCTTTACAGAAATGCACTACATTCATGACACTTATCTGGTATCTCAAGTCTGAGGATAACTATTCATAATTTACTTATAACAATATCCACAAAGTAAATTATGTAGTTTGGATAAGTCCTATATTCAATTCATTGAATATCATCTGAAATTGGTATGCATTCTCATCAATATACTTTCAAGTATATTCTACCACATCTCTCAGATTTGTCTTAGTTTAATGATATTCCCATATCATTAATCGACAATGGACATTTAGAATAACTTAGTTACTCACGGATTAAACATGCAAATATAGGACAACAATATTATAAATGAAAATAAACATAATCCAAACTTTATTTCATCAAAATAATAAATGTTTTACAATATCCTTTATCCAAATACTAATCACAGTTATGCATGAAACTTTTAGCTAAACGAAGTCCAATTCCATTGGCAAGTCCAACAAGCTTGTCTTTAGCTAAAGCCTTAGTGAACGGATCAGCTAAGTTATCATCTGTGTGAACTTTCAGTAGATTTATTTCACCTTCCTGGACTTGTTCCCGAACATAGTGATACTTCCATAAAAAATGTCAGGTGCCCTTCATGACTCCAGGTTCATTGGCAAATATGATTGCAGCAGAATTGTCACAATACATATCAATAGGCGATTCAATTGAAGGCATAACACCAAGCCCTGAAATGAATTTCCTAATCCAAACAGCCTCCATTGCAGCTTCCGAAGCAGCTATGTATTCGGCTTCTGTCGCAGACATCGCAATCGTACTCTGCTTCTTGCTCTTCCAGTCAACTGCTCCTCCATTGATGGCAAAGACATAACCCGTCTGAGACTTCATATCATCTTTATCACACTGCCAGGACGCATCACAGTAACCTGTAACACCAAGCTCTGTGTCTGGATTTCCACCATACACTAAAAACATATCTTTAGTATTTCTGAGATACTTCAGAATATGTTTAACAGCAATCCAGTGAAGTTCACCCGGATTTTGTTGATATCAACTGGTCATGTTTTGAGCGAATGCCACATCTGGCCTTGTGCATCTCAAAGCATACATAATAGATCCTACAGCCGAAGCATAAGGAACTTTCTGCATGCGTGCCACCTCAGCAGGTGTAGAAGCACACATATCACTACATAAGCCATGCTTTACTTCCATCGGCAAATATCCTTTCTTGGAATTTTGCATATTGAATCTCTTTAATATTTTATCAATGTAAGCGCTTTGACTTAAACCAATTAACCAATTTGACCTATCTCGGTAGATCTTGATTCCCAGAATGTATGCAACTTCTCCTAAATCCTTCATGGAAAAACACTTCCCAAGATATGCCTTAACATTTTGCATACTTGGAATGTCTTTTCCCATAACTAATATGTCATCGACATAAAGAATTAGGAAAATTACATCACTCCCACTAACTTTGTGATATACACATGGCTCATCAAGATTTTGAATAAATTCATACCTTTTGATTTCTTCAACAAACCTTTTATTCCATTGCCTTGATGCTTGCTTCAATCCATAAATGGACCTTTGAAGTTTGCTTACACGGTTTGGAAATTGTGGATTCACAAACCCCTCAGGTTGCTTCATATAGATGTCTTCATCTAAGCGACCATTTAAGAAGGCGGTTTTGACATCCATTTGCCATATCTCATAGTCATAGTATGCTGCTATAGCTATGAGAATTCTAATAGCTCTAATGTCCGCTACAGGAGAAAAAGTCTCCTCGTAATCAATGCCATAAGTTTGAGTAAAACCTTGCGCAACTAGACGAGCTTTATAGACGTGTACATTGCCATCCATGTCAGTCTTAATCTTATAGAGCCACTTACTCCTAACCACCGAGGCGTTTGGAGGTAAGTCGACCTCTACCCAGACTTCATTTTCTCTCATGGATTGCATTTCCCCATTCATTGCAACCTGCCATTTAGCCTTGTCAGGACTTGCCATGGCAGCTTTATAACTAGTAGGCTCTCCAAGATCTCCTAACATAGTTTCCTTAACCTCTACGTTAAGACATAGAAGTTCAGGTGCACGCGTATTCCTTACGGACCTACGAACGGGAATCACTTCAACTTCTGGTGGAGGACCCAAACTATCAGGCTCTACCGGAAGTACGTTAGTGTTTTCAGAAGGTAATGCATCTTCTTGATCATCTTCCAGATCATAAACTCTCCCACTGAATTCTTGAGATACGAGATCTTTTTCAAGAAAATCTCCATACCTAGCAACGATTACTTTATTTTCAGTTGGATAGTAAAAGTAGTAACCATAGTTTCCTTAGGGTATCCTACGAAGATACACTTTACAGATCTTTGTTGGAGTTTATCTGCTGAGTCACGTCTAACATACGCCTCGCAACCCCAGACCTTTAAATAAGACAGGTTAGGAGCTTTACCATGCCATATTTCATATGGTGTCTTATCAACCTTCTTTGTGGGAACCATAATTAGAATGCGAACAGCTGATTCCAAAGCATAATCCCAAAAGGATAAAGGTAGAGTGGTAAGATTAAACATAGATCGTATCATGTCCAACAATGTACGATTTCTTCTCTCAGATACACCATTTTGTTGTGGAGTATATGGAGAAGTGAGATTCTGGACAATTCCATTCTCAGCTAAGTAATCTTTAAACTCTTGGCTTAGATACTCGCCTCCTCTATTGGATCGAAGAGCTTTAATCTTCTTTCCCAATTACAGTTCTACTTCAGCTTTGAAAACCTTAAATGTTTCAAACACCTCATGTTTATGCTTAAGTAAATTAACATAACCATAACGGCTGAAATCATCAGTAAAGGTTAAGAAGTAGCTAGCACCTCTCTTTGACATGTGCCTAAGTGGTTCACACACATCAGTATGAATAAGACCAAGTAGATCAGAAGCCCTCTCCATATTGCTATGAAAAGGTTTCTTAGTCATCTTCCCAGATATGAATGACTCACATTTATCGAATGATTCATCATTGATATTTTGCAAAAGCCCTTCTTGTTGCAGCTTATGCATGCGAGCCTTGCCTATATGAGCAAGTCTACAATGCCAAAGATAAGAAGAATTCAAGTCTAACTTTATCTTCTTGTTAATGCTAAACATTGAATTATTATTATAGTTAGATTCATTTCCAATCACATCAATTTCAAACACACCATTCACAGTAATTGCTTTAAAATAAAATACACCATTTAAAGAAACATCAATTCCATTACAGGAAATAGTATGAGTAAAACCATCATCCAACAAAACTAAAAAGGAAACAACACCTCTAATTATAGAAGGTGTGTAATGACAATTGTTTAATAACAGTACTAAGCCCGAAGGCAATACTAAACTAAACGTTCCTATGGCTTCAACAGCTGCATGTGCGCCATTTCCCACGTGCAGATATTGCTCCCCATAGGCAAGCTTCCTTTCCACTCTAAACCCCTGCAGTGTATTACAAATGTGAATACCACAGCCCGTATCATATACCCAGGAATTATTATGATTTAGAGTAAATAATTCAATGACAAATAAATTACCAGAATTACCGGCGCCCATGGACCCTTCATACTTCATCTTATTTGCCCGCAATTCATCAAGATAGAGAGCACAGTTTCTCTTCCAATGCCCAACGCTCTTACAGTGGTGGCATGCTTGATCCTTTTTAGGATTTTCCTTCCTAGGAGTAGGGTTCTTCTTGGGTTGAGGTTGATAGGCCGTCACCTGTTTGCCTTTGTCAACCTTACCCTTACCCTTCCCCTTCTTGTTGTTCGCACGCTGCGGTTTTGGCTTATTAATCCTTCCTCCCTGAATAGCAAGTACCTGGGCAGTAGGAACCTTTTGAGGCAACCCTTTCTCATAATCAATAAGCAATGCGTATAGGTCAGTAACTGTCTTCCCCACGCAGTGCATATTGAAATTTCTGACAAAACCATAAAAATCCTTGTTAAGGGATCGATTAATCAGATTCACCGCCATGTCATCATCATAAGTTTTGCCAACTGCTTTTAGCTGGTCCATGTAACCTTTCATTTCCAGCACATGAGCACTTTCGGGTTTACCCTCACCTTGCCTACAGCTGTGTAACGCGTCGGTCAAGTCATAAATCTCGACGGCAGCTGGTTTTTCAAACATAGTTCGAAGTTCATTGAGCATATTATATGGGAAATAATGTTCGAACTGCTTTTGAAGAGCAGATTCCATTGTTCCCAACATAAGACAAGCCACATCATTATGACGCTTATACTCTAGTTTCCACTCGTCCTTTTGAGCTTGAGTAGCTTCAGGACCAGTTGGTTCAGCAGGGCAAGGTTCATAAAGATATTTCAAACGGTCAGCAACTCTACAGACAATTCTCAAAGAGCGGTGCCAATCATTGAAATTCTTAGAGCCAGTCAACTTTTCTCAATCAAAAAAACTTTTGAACGCAGAATTTAGTGCAGTGTTAGTGTTATCGTTATTTTGAGCCATTTCTACAGAAAAAAGTTCAAGTATTAGTATTTTCGATAATACAATTTTTCAAGAAAATAAAATATACCCAACGGTAATATAAACATATAACCATATAATTTTCTCGAAAAACTAGGATCCAAATTATCATAGGTTCATTACATCAGTTGATCTGCTAGCAACGAACGCATATAATAAGGTAATCTGTCGAACATTAATTGGCAAACAATTTCCAACTCCTAGATCATTATGGGATTTATATTTTCCAACGCTATTGCAAATATAAACATGTTTCATCCCATCTTATGCCATTGAGTCCAGGTCTCACTTCCTACTCAACTTAAGTGTCTAACTTAAAGAACTGCAAATATGTCCATGTAAGGTCTGACTTTACATAGAGATTTACCTCTCCATCACAATCTAGCCAAGTATTGTCATGACGTAAATTGCAACTTCAAGTGTTCCTTATAATTAGATGGCATATTCTTAATATAAAAGGGTACTAGTTTTGATTTTATGTGGTCAAATCAAATATGTACAAATATGTCATGCATTCATCTTGTAGCATAATTTTAATAAAAAACTTTTTATTACCAATTCATAAAGATCAAATTATCAAAGTTTTGATTGAGGTATTGGGTTCACCAATCAAGGAATTTAGTGTTAATTATCATCCATTATACCGTACTTTTGCATAAGTGTAAACACTTAGTGTTTCGGATAATTACCACCGAAGTGGCGCATGGAATTAAAACTAATTCGCCCTTAAGATGAGCTTGTACATTTTATGGCTTACTAAGTAGCTCCATTCGAACTTACAGATGGCAGAGGACCAGGTAAGTGCAAAATCATAACCTTAGACATCCTTTCAGTGTGACTGTGCGCACTTCTTAAATAACCCCTTTATAGTTCATTCTAATGGGTGAGCCGTTCAGTCATTGTACCAAAGTCACCAATCAATTAAACTATTGAAAACTTAACTCTTCCAAACAAATCAAATTTCGCCATTGTTTAGTCCGTATTATTTTTCTATTCAAAATTACCCTTTGCTTAAAACTGTCTAAGATAATAAACAAACAAGTAACAAATAAAAAATAAACTACTAAAAAACAATGCGCACATAATAAACAATTTATACGTGTAAACAAGTAGCCACATGTAACTTATTCGATAAAATCCTATTAATAATCAATATCTAGGTTAAATTAATGTATATATTGATTTAGGGTTTTCACTCCAACAATAGAAAGTGAGCCACATACATCGATGAATCGATTGCGTAAACCCTTAATTAAATTATACCAAATTGCACATAATTGATTCATTAATGTATATAATTGGAGTCTTCCCAAATTCAAGATTTATCGTAAATAAATATGTCATAACAATTAAACAATTATCAAAGCAACTTATCCATGACTAACATGCATGTATAATCATGGATATCATAACAATTTATACAAAGAAGTCACAAGATCGCATATAAAAATTCTATGACACATAACAAATTATTCACGAATTAATCACGTAATCAATATTAATTCTAGGTTTTAATAAGGTTAGCAAACAATTTTCAAAACCCTAAAAAATTTATACATGTGTCGATCTAAAAAAAATAGGGAACGCCCCATTAGTTAAAAAAAAATCGACCAAAACATAAATAAAACATAAACCCTAGATAACATATCAAACAACATACAAGTATTTGTTTTATTACGCGTTTATGTAATTAATTACTCATTAAAACCAATGACTCGTGATGCCACTGTTGGAATTATATATCAAGACATTCAAATAAATAATCACAAATCATCAAAGTAATCATGCGGAAGCGTATAGGATTTATTAATGAACAATTAATTAACATAAAAGAATATGCGTACCTTTTCTTGATTCTAGCCGAACAAGAATCAAATCCACAAACTAGCAACGGATGAACCCTAATTTGATTTAGTTAGGATTATGTGAATTACCCCTTACCGTTTTGTAATTCAATCCAAGATAATAACAATAGTGTGTTATTACTATGTTCTTGTACACACGTACTAAACCGAATTAAAGTAATGCTAGTTTTTATAAAACAAATAACTTGTTTTTTTGTGGATAAGAGTATGTCGACACCTTAGGGGTGTTCGACCGGTTTTGAGGACAAGAAACACACACAAAACAATTTTAGGGTTTAGCTTATGAGCACAAGAGATGGAAAAATAAAACCCCAAGCCTTGTTTATATACCCAAGTAAACTTGGTGAACAAGTTGGTTTTTCTTTCCTTGTTTTGTGTCCCTAGGCCGATCGGTTAAGGAGTCCCCAAAGGGATTCCGGAACCTTCACAACTTTTGCAATTTAGTCCTTTTCCATTAACATTTAACGATCGTTAGTCCATTACATTAATTACTTAACGTCCGTTAGTTATTTCGTTTAATAAATAAATAAATATAACATTTATATTTAATTATTAACTTTAAATTCTCATACGTAAAGTGTGCAATCCCATAGTTTCGAGTTCGATCCTAACTCACGTCTACTAATTTATATCCATAAAACCAACACTAACTCACCAGTCAACAACCAACAAATATCTCATTAGCTTATTCATACACATATTATAACAATCTAAGAACTTAACATATTTTAATCACATCTGAAAATTCATAACGAGAATTTAAAATATATTTCTTTTCATCTAGTGTCATATGTATTTCCGTGCAACGGCTGAATCAAGGGTGGTCTCGCGGTGTCACGGGAATTTCAGAGAGTTCTGACACTTGCTAAACCTTTTTCTTTTACCTTCGTTTGGTCAAAGACATTTTTGTGATTTGTGTGTTTCAAATATGTTGGAGTGTTGATCTTAGCGGACCAACAATATCAATCACCATTCTTTTTTCATAAAAGTAAAACTTTAACATCAAATAGTATGGTTCCATTTAGCAACATGACCAGCATTTGTAGAGTCTGAAGGTTTAAGCCTTTGGCATTGAAATGAATTTCTAAGAGAAACTTATAAGAATGAAATATTGAACAGTTGAAGATTTAAATGTAGATGATGAGTATTAAAACATAGAGAAATCAAGCTAAAAGGGGCCATCGGCTTAAGCCTTTGGCAAAAACAAAAATGAGAAGATAGCTAATTAACTATTGGGTATAGGCGCATTAGAGAAATCTTGTCTTATAATGATATTCATTACAAGATTTTTGGTTGTCGTTCACACAATTTAAGCCACCATATGTCCTATGAACATGCATGGTTCCACTCAACTAATTCTAGTTTATAGATTCTAACATGTTAAACAAATCACTATAGTTTCACATTTAGGCGCAATCAATTTGCTCAAACTAAGTTCTTGGTTGAGTTGGTGGTTTAAATCATTTTTCATTTATATCACAAATCAAAATCATGTAACAAAGAGAAAATAAGTAACCATATATGTACCACCTGAGGGCGGCTCGATAAGATGTTTTGTTCACCTTTTGTTTTTGGTTGACAATAATTGTTGACATTTTTGTCGACTAATTTACGTGGTTGTTAAGTCAATCGCCACAGAGACTTAAATTATGTAAAACTATCTCTTTTAGGAGGTTTACGTGATCATTTCATGTTAGTTAATTTGTACGAAGCAAGCTTTAAACATGTCACTTTTCACACTTCGCCACTTTGTTGATGATTATCAATTGCCCATTTACAATCTCGGGCACTCCTTGTGAATAAGAGAAACTGGTAAAATTAAGAATGGAACGTAGTTGATGCATATCAAATCATGAAGAGCAATTGCTAATAGTATTATGTTAACTAGTTGCTTCTAAACATCAGTATGGAGTTCCAACTTCCAAGTGACATATCCTTTTTTCACCGACTCTTAATTTTAAAGTTGCATGATCTCTTTCTTTCCATGTACATAAAGATCTTTTATATCAGAACATTGAACAAGACCTTGTCTAACATTCCATCCCACATTGGTTGAAAAAAGAAATTGTTTGTTACTAAGATACCATAACGTATGTGAGCTGATTGTGTTCAGAATAGTAGTATGTTTTCAAATTTGTTACAATCCAGCTACCTAAAATAATTAGCCAAGTGATGACAAATTTCAAAGTTAATATGAATTCTTAATTTTTTGTTTGTTATGTTTCATTGTACTTGCTATAAAAGACCTTCAAGCGAAACCGGAATTCTCAATTATTTTATGTTATGTTTTGTTGTACTCACCATAAATGATGTTTTAGCGAAACTGGTTTAGTATCTGATTTCACATGGCTTAAAATGAAAGTATATTTTCAAAGCCAATTGATACAGAACAAGAAGGAGAATTGTCACCTCGCGCGTTGCGGTGGGTGTTTATGCATTAGATTGACGTGGTTTGATGAAAATTTTATTTTGAACCGATTTTTGTTTGTCTCATTTGTTTTTATAGCGGTAATGTTTTTGTAGATGTGTACTAATTAAGATGTAGAAGTGTGTATGACCTTGTTAATGGTTTTCACATTGTGACTTATATACTTAGACTATGTATAATAGGTACCCAATCAACGCATGCTTACCAGTTACCACCAACAATGCCTTTTTTTACAATATAAAATTCTATTCAAACACAAAAGTTGTTTTATCCAAACACTTTATCTCACATAGATCGAAGAAAGAAGTTGTTGGTTAGTAATATACCATAGTGTATGTGAGCTTCTTGTGACTAGATTAGTATTACATTATCACGATTATGATCCTCTTTATGGTTGAAACGTTTGCAAGCTAACAATACATAGCATAAAGCATGCCATAATCGTGATAATTAATACGAATTCTTGATCTTTTTAACTTTTTTTGGGTATCGTTCTTTATTCTTTTTATCGGAGGTCGCTCAGTTTTGCTAATGTGATAACATTAAGCAACCTGATTGACAAATAATTACGCCAAAAGTAGAAAGGAAACATAAATTACGCAAATAATGTCATACAGTTTTTAAATTGTTAAACGTTAGTATAAAACAACATTATAGTGTGATTTACAAAAGAAATTCGCAATTGTGTATATACTTAAAAATTGAGCAAATAAATTCACATACAATTAAACTCAATAAGCAACATATGTAATTATGTATCGTTTGATAAATACATACCCATATAAAAACATCTAAGAAATGAACATATGTTAATCATAGTTGTAACTTGTAAGTTTATACTGCAATGTAAATGCAAACATATGTTGATAGTGAGTATATGAGCAAGTCTGATATTTTTGTATGTAAGATGTTTAATAAGAACAATAATGAGGTGCAAAATAAACCCATGGTCTAACTCCACAACCAAAATGTGTCTCATCCATTAACTCATAGGCATATTGAAACAGTTTATAAAGTAACATATTTTACTCTCTATGATTATAAGCACAAAGAACAAAGCTTAAACATTTGCAATCTTTAAGTTTTACAATACATATAATTTCATATTGTTACCTTGATGTTTCGTGCTCTAAACACTTGAACTAGTTGCTTATATAAACTTCAGTTTTTAGTTCCAAGTAAAACATCTTTCTTTCATTACCTCTCTTGCATTATCTCTTTCTTTTTATGTACATAAAAATCTTTTTTGTAGTGTAATAATTTACTATTTGTTGTATATGGATACCTTTTCTAACATTATATTCTTTAATTTTTATCCCACGTAGGTTGAAGAAAGAAATTGTTTGCGACTAATATACCAAAAAGTATGCAAATCTTATGTGTTTAGAATAACATGATGTTTTTAGTTCATCAAGCTAAAAAGGATACTGGATGGACATTAGTTTCTCAAAACTCATGAATTCTTAACAATACTTTTATTTTATTTTATTTTTTATTTTGTTATTTTTTTATTTTTATCCACAAAACAGGTTTTGGTGGAAACTATTTTAACCTTTAATCTCACATTGGTTAGAGAGGAAAACATATTCTATGAGTGAATAAGCTAATAATACAAATGTAAAAAATGAATTATATGTTGGAATATAAGTTGGGGATGGAGGAAGATCCTACAAATACGCAACATAGTTAGAACCCATTTATGGTATCAACTTGGGAATCGAAAGAAAACATTTGTCTGGTTCGATCAATGGGTGAATCAATGCCCTCTAATGGGTCATTTATCTACTAGAATCATTACTAGAGCCCACGTTTTGGAACCATACATACCCTTTTATAAATATGAGTGGTAACCCAAATCTTATACATGATCGTGAAGACATCAAAGAAATTCTTATGGCGTTGATGTTAAGTTCTCGGTTAGGGAAGCATGGGACACTTTACGTTCTAGACGTGGAGAAGTGAGCTGGTACAACTTAGTGTGGTCGTCTCCATACATTCCTCGCCATGCTTTCTTGTTATGGCTTGTGATGGATAGGAGATTGAAGACACAAGATTGATTGAAGCAATGGGATGTCGGCGACGACGTCGACTTAAACCTGCTTCGATGTCCCTTGTGCAAGTTACAACAAGACTCTCACAAACATCTTTTCTTCGAATGTCAATTTTCTTCGCAAGTGTGGTTGGCTATGATTCGTGTGGCTCATCTTCCTAGCATCGCACCTGTATGGGAGGATATTCTAGCTTGGTTCCTACCAATATCGAAGTCTAGAAGTGTCATGAGTGTAGTTGTTCGATTAACGATTGTAGCGTCCGTGTACTTTATATGACAAGAAAGGAATAATTTGTTATACGGTAAAGGTATGAGACATGTTGAAGATGTTCGAGACCGGATAGCTGATGCAGTTCATTTCAAGCTAGCTTCAATCCATTTCAAGAATGACCCTTGTATCATGCGAATGAAGAGAGTGTGGAAGATCTAATATTGAGATATACTCTACGTGATTTTGCAATGGTGTGCACGGTTCAAGCGCTATAGTTTTATGGTCTATGTTTTTATAAAAATGAAAAAGGAAAATGAAAATGAAGTGCAAAATATATACATATACGATCTAACAATCAACAACCTATGCATGTCTCATTAAGTAATTCATACACATATCAAAACCAACTATGAACTTATTAACACATTTTAATCACAGTTGAAAATCCAAAACGAGGATATCTTTTGGAACATCTTATTTCCATCTAGCGCCATATGTATTTTCATGCAGTGGTGCAGGGTCCAGAATCATGGGATTTTCGTCGAGCTGTGTTTCCTTGCGTTAAATTTTGTAAAAGTAAAGAATTCTCCTAATGCACCCGGATCAAAATAATATGTCTGTAGTACTAATTACTTCGTTAGTCCCATTAATAAGTGAAAACTAAACTTACTTTTTGTTTAACTCTAACGTTCTAACACATGATGAGTAGAAAAAGATGTAATGAACGGATTTAAATTATGGTTGTCGTTCCACTATATGTCATATGAACATGTCATTAGAAAGCAGAGTTTAAAAAAGAGAGAGTGAGAGAGGTCATTGTCCATTTTTCGGATCTCACACGTTGTCTTTATGTACTATACTCACTAGTGTATAACCCGAGGAGCAAAATTTGTTGTTTCGAGGATACGAGATGGATAACCATGAACACTTCCATATGGTGGGTGTGAAGGATAAAGCAAAGGTGATCTCAATCGAGAATTTACCTATAAAAAATGAGAATCTTGGAAACAATGAAGAAGTTTGCAGAACTTAAACCTTTTCTTGTTGCTGAACTTTTGTTACAATAATGATTACGTGATTACTTTGGCCTAATTTCATTATTATCAATTTTTTATGTTCGGTTAAAGTGACTCATTATGTGATTACTTTTATACAACAGTTTACCATATTTTTTAAGAAATGTCTTATAACTTTCTAGTCTAATATTGTATCCCCGATAGGTTGAAGAAATATGTTGTTGGTTACTAATATACTCTAGTGAATGCGGGTTATGCATGTCTAGAATAATATTATGTTCTCATATTTGTAACGTCTTTCCAATTTCGAAATAAATTGGTGGTGGGTTCCTATATTAAAATGCATTATTAGATCTTAACTTTTCTTTTTTTGTTTACTTTTCTATTTTTAGCATATATGTTCTAGTGGAGACCATTCAATTATTTATTTGTTTTTTTTTTTTAAAATTTTTTTTCCTAATAGATTAAGAGGAATCCACGTTTTAGAAGTCATTTCTCTATTTTGTTCAAGATTTACCACAATATGTTGCATAGCAAACGTAAGTTGATCAATTTCTATTTTTATAAGTATATTCTCACCATTTTTCACTTATAAGAACTCACGGGTTCGTATAACAATGCTTAAACGTTTGCAATCTTTGGTTGGTGTATTTTACTCACGGTATCTTCAAATGATCTTTGATTTTTCTAAAGAGTCTGATAATATAACTAGTAACAATACTTACTCATAAGATATGCCAGTTTAGACACTGTTAATTATGATATCAAGGTTTTCATTACGCTCATATGAACCATGAGATCCCTATTAAGTGGAAATGCATTCACGAATCTTGACCTTTTTGTGAAAAATTTGGCTGAAAGGTTATGAACGAAATGCTCAAACGTTTGACGATATCAATCAGGCTACTTTATTATTCCTTGATCAACTGTTTGAGCATTTAGTCACTCATATATTTATTTTTGTTCATCTTATGAATTTGATTGATAACGAAATACATCATGAACACATTCACGATACAATCTAAACCAGTGAAATAATAACCTATTCACTTACAACGATTCATGTTTAAACTATACTGGACAACGACAACCAAAAGAACAAAATGTGGAAAATGTAATTGGGTTGGTAGTATACATACGAAAAACTACATATATGTTACTGTATAAGTATAACAATAATATTTTACATCTTTTACCCGTTTGACCCTTTTCTATATCTTGAGAATGTCTTACTTATTCTTCGAAAACTCGAATTCAGGATGACACACTTGTAACGAAGCGGGCCCTCGTATGGAAAAGTCCTCAAAGTGCAATAAGCAGGTTTGTTTTCCAAAGATTCAGGCATGATTTATATTATCCAGATGCTACAAATCTTTCTTTCACCCAATGTTAAGAACTATTAAATTTTCTCCTTCTTACCATTTTTTAATGAAGATATTTTCTAACCTTCTATCCTAACACTTTATCCCACATTCGCTCAAGATAGAAGTTTTTGATTAGCTATATATGATAAGTGTATGTTTGTTAAATGTGTTGAGACAAATAGTATGTCTTCGGATTCTCTTAACCATTGGGGTTGAGAAACCTTGATAGGTTTGGGAATATCCGAGAACTTATATAAACTCTTTCTTTTAATTAGGTACTCTAAAACCAACATAAACCTCTTAGATAATTCATACACTTATTATGGAATGAACATATTTTTATCATAATCAATATATAAAATGCACGTGTATTTTTATCATAATTAAAAATTCACAATGAGGATATCCATTGGAATATCTTATTATCATCTAGTGACGTACATATTTTTGTTCAAAATGTGATCTTACATAGATATAACAACGATGTATACGATCAACAACTATTATTGTGACACCCTAGGCAAATCCCACATCGGCTGTGGCCAGGAGAGATGCTGGGCTCATAAGATAACATTCGCCTTACAATGACACAACGCGTTTTGTGGTCTACTGTGGGTGGAGTTCTTAGGAACTGGCAGTTAAGCGTGCTCATGTGAGAGTAGTACTGGCTTGGGTGACCTGCCGGGAAGTCTTCAAATGAGGCCACAAAAACAAAGTCGTGAGCCTGCGGGCAAAGCGGACAATATTGTGGTCTATAAGGCGGGGTGTTACAAGTGGTATCAGAGCCACTCCTGAGCCGTTCGGGATGGTGGGGCAAACCTCATCGAGGACGATGAGTCCCTAAGGGGGGGTGATTGTGACACCCTAGGCAAATCCCACATCGGCTGTGGCCAGGAGAGATGCTGGGCTCATAAGATAACATTCGCCTTACAATGACACAACGCGTTTTGTGGTCTACTGTGGGTGGAGTTCTTAGGAACTGGCAGTTAAGCGTGCTCATGTGAGAGTAGTACTGGCTTGGGTGACCTGCCGGGAAGTCTTCAAATGAGGCCACAAAAACAAAGTCGTGAGCCTGCGGGCAAAGCGGACAATATTGTGGTCTATAAGGCGGGGTGTTACAAGTAATGGAATCACAAGTAATGGTGCAACATGTAATACCCCGACCCGACAAGGGTAAAGATATCACAATACGGTTTCATATCAGAACTTTAACTAATGTACAAAAGCGGAAGCCTTTACAAAAACTTACAAAAGATAGTATAAATAACTAATCTTCCAAATAAATTTAAGATCTCTATGGTAAAGTCTTGCTCTCAGCTCTACTCTCAACCCAGATCAGCTATCCCATAAGCTTATCTTGAACGCTTAATACCTGCCGCAGGAAAAGAAAAGTGCGGCTGAGCTTACAAAGCCCAGTGAACGGATATAACGAAAACAAAACTAAACAGATATCTTAATTCTAAGGGATAACTTAAAAGAAACATATAACAAATAACAATCATCAGATAACATATAACATATAACAGATAACAGATCTAGGATGCATCCATACGCCCCTTCCTACATATTCACAAATATGCTTCACCATCCAGAGACGTGGCAGAACATCACTCTACTGCCCTAGAGTCATATCAGAGGTGCATCACTGATACGGACATGGAACCCCCATGACTAGTTAAATATTTGGCTCGGGTGTCAAACTATCTTAGGTCAAATCAGAATGTCATAACTGACACAGATCATATTTATCATAAAATCATTCATATTTCCAAAATCATAGTTTTCATATCAGATAGTTCAAAATCAGATGTTTCATAATTCAGAAATCAGAGTTCAGATAAGCAATAGCTCAAACAAATCAGATTTGGGATTCATAGCAAAGGCTTAGGAAAACCTAATACGAAAGAAAAACATTAAGAGAAACCTCTACTGAAAAGGTCAGAATATCTGTACCTTATTCCAACGCAAAGATCGAAAAGCAGAAAGACGAAAACAAAGGATTACTCCCTCTTCACAGAACCTATAGACATTAACGTCGTCCAAGTTATTAATGATTCCATAATCGTCAAAATGATCTTTTAATAATTAGTATTCATACTTTAATGATCTTCATACTTTTATGATTTATTAATGAGTCTTAAATATTTTATAATTAATGTTGTAGATTAGGGTTCGTTATATCATCTGTTAAAGTCTAGGTTAAATGAGAAAATAGTTTTATAAGTTATAACTCACACAAGAAATAACACTTACTATATTTAGCTCAAACCCTAATATACTCTCATTTACGTTCTAGGGTTTCTTACTCTTTAATATCTCATTAATATGCATTTACTTTATATGTTACGTCTTAATGGCTTGCTACTTAAATTAATACGTAATTAATAACTTCCTTTACTTTTACTCTTTATCATGCACGTTTATGATTTCATGTGACCATAAGTTATTAGGGTTTAGTATACTTCATACGCTTTACATATTAAAACTAGGGTTTATGTTTACGTACCCTTTCTTATTTATTACACGTCTAAATCTCATGTACATATGTATTCGGTTCAATTAGGGTTTCGGCTAGCATGTTTTACACAAGAACTATATCATCTAAACATGTTTCATATACAAGTTAATATGTTTTAAACCCCATTCGAAACTCATGCATGCCTCATCCAACTCATGCATGTCTCGGCTCACATCAACTCAACATATACATGACCCGATTCAATATTACTTATCACCTTATACGTTCCTTATTAATTATATGCTTAAAATAAATTAGGGTTTCTTGTTCCTCTTGGTTACCACCTCTCGGCCAAAACAAAAAGAAAAGAAACACGGCTAAACAAAGTATACCTCGACATATATATGCATAATACGTTAAAAGGAAGATGAATAAACGTTATACCTTCACTTGAATAAGAAAAATCGACACCAAGGGTGTGTTTGAGACTCTCGGCCGAGCAAAAGAAAAAAGAAAAGGCAAAGCAAAACTAGGGTTTCAATTTAATGATTATGTGTTGTATTTATAGTTGTAGTATTTGAATTAGAATAGGAAAGTGATTGGGTTTGGGTTGGCTTGGGTCCAACCGAACACACACACAAACCTCACATGGGTTTCGGCCCTCCTTGGCTCACACGAACCCAACAAACATCCCTCTTGGGCTTCGGCTTGGCGCAAAACAAAAACAAAAGACACGAGTCCCATAAACAAACAAACGGCCCAACTTCTTAGCGAAACATTTACATCCTTCGTCGTACCAAAGTCGTTCCACGAAATTATATTTGTTAAGTTTTATTTATTAGGTTTTTAATTTCGTACTTTATTATAAACGTGTTTTACGTATTTTATTATTCTTGGCTCCAAGGGTATTTTAGTCTTTATGTAGGTTTTAGATTTTTCGGGTTTTACAATTATTTCAATTATCATGTTTAGATACTTATCGACTTTGAATATTCAAGAATTAACCAAATGACGCCCCAACTCTTTGAGAAAACCACGAGTGAGTTGAAAGTTTACGTATTATGAAAATATCTTAAAGACCGAGGATTTAACAGGTCTTATTTCTCCTCTGTAACCAACTGACATCCGCGTCACTAAAAGTTATAAAATTCTTAGATCACAATTTTTTATGCAAATTTGTCATATCTTTCTAGCTAAAATTAAGACGAGACACACTTTACTTTGAACAAGACGAGATGCACTTGATGACTAGAAAACTAGAAGTGAAGAGATTTATACTAGGTATTATTACTGGTTAAAACTTTGATAGTCAAACGCTATTATTCATTACCAAGGGCTTTTTCAATCTAATAAGTAAATCACAAATATTGTCTTTTTTATTTTGCTTCGTGTTAACATGTAATTTCATGAGGAGATTATATCCATGTATGCAAAATTGTGTAGTGATCAGCATACCGAGTTTGCTACGTAACCCATGGCTATCATACTGCAAAATTAATTCAACACTATGTAATAAATTTCTTTGCAAATGATCTTTGATAAGTAAAAGCTAACCGCTTGTTCTTAGAAAAAATTAATAAGTTGTTTTAGTTCAATGCTTAAACATATGCAATCTTTCATTTTTTAGAGCAATTGCAACATATAAATTCACGTTATCATCCAAAGTATATATGATTAGTCTCCAAACACATAAACTAGGTTGCTTCTAAAATTCAATCTATAGTTCCAAGATATGTTTCTTTCAACAACTTTTAATAACTCTTGCGTTGTCACTTTCTTTCCATAAAAATCTTTTATATAAGGTGGAGACCATTTTCAACATTGAATCCTAACATTTTATCCTACATTGGTTGAAGAAAAAAATTGTCTGTTACTAATATACCATAGCATGTGTGAGAAACTTGTATATTGTGAATAGTATTATGTTTTCGGTTCTTATGTGTTCTCACTAGCTAAAATAGTTAGTGAAATGATAGATAGGACTGGAAGTTAATACGATTCCCAATCTTTTTTTGTTATCTTTCGTTGTACTCACTATAAAACATGTTTTAGTAGAATTTGTTTAGTCATTAAGTTAACATGACGTAAAAGGAAATAATATTTTGAAAGCATTGATGAAGAATAAGAATTTGAGAATCAATAAGTTTGTTGCGAGGTTGCAAACACGGTCAAACTTCTAAAATGTAGATGAGCATAATATTATAATTATTGACAAATGAAATTTACATTAAACACAAACTTAAATCTAAGCTAGTAAATCCAGTACAATCAAACTCAACAAGCAATATATATCTCGTTGGGTAATTCATACACATGTTAAAACCATCTATATATGAAAGTTCATAACGAGAAGAATATTTTATTTTCATCTAGTGTCATAAATATTTTCGTCCTAACATGATCTTACACCATTACAAGAAAAAAATATGCAAATATACATCATACATCATGCAATTCCCACTAAATTTTTTTATTATGAGAAATTTTATAAAGCTAAGGATTTTAGAAGTTTTCTCATTCGAAACCAATTGAGCTATACTCCGATCAATGATATATAAAAGTCCTGACCACAACTTTATGCAAGTTTGGCATATCTTTCGAGCTAATCTTAAGAGAAGCGATACTTGATGACTAGAAAAGAGGTAATGAACTTATTTAAACTAGGGAAGCTAAAACTGTCTTATGATGACCTTGTTGGTTGTCATTCAGGCAATTTTAAGCTAATGTGTACCACCATAATCTACACATTGAGTATTCAAAAAATGCTTAGCGATTAGCATACTAAGTTTTCAAAACAACCTAGGGCCAAAGAAATTATCAAAATACAAAAATACTGCACCGTTCATGACACAAAAACGTATTTGATTCAACAATTGAACAATACATAGATTTTTACGTAAACGATTTTCAGATAAGTAAACGTTAAGACATTGCTTCTTAGAAAAAATCACAGGTTCCTTTAATGCAATGCTTAAACAGTTGCAACCTTTCACGTTTAGATTAGTAAGCCAATAACGTATATGGATTAATGTTTGTAAATCTGTTACTTGATATATAGTTATAATGTTTTTCATTGTCACAAATAGCCAATGAAAGTGACGTCAATTAACAATTCATGTAATTATCTCATACATAATATCTGTTTATGAAACTTTTCGTAACTGAAAACTTCATTTTCTATTTTGCATCTATGGAAACGGTTAGAGCTCGGTTTATTAAAGAACAGTTACTTAGAATTTTACTGCAATATGTTTCGTCGTTACATATAGCAAACGTAAGTCAGTCACTTTCTATTGTGATAAGTAGTCTCTTAAAAGAAATCGCATTCTCTTCTACAACGCTCAAATATATGCAATCTATCATTTTTAGAGCAAAAGCAACATATAATTTCACGTTATCGAAAGTGTCCCCTTCGTGATTCTTGCTCCAAACACATAAACTAGTTGCCCCTAAACTTCAATTTGGTGTTGAGTAACATATCTTTTTTCAACCTTTTATCCTAACATCTCACATAGGCTTAAGATAGAAGTTGATGGTTACTAATATATATACCATAGTGTATGTGTACTTAACGTGTTGAGAATAGCTTATGTCTTCAGATATTTCGGTGTTTGTAAGGTTGAAAAAAATCTTATGAAAGCTGTTATATCCGAAAACTAATAGCAACTCTTAACTTTTAATTTTCTTTTAATTTGGTACTCTAAAACATGTTTCGGTGGAGACCAATATAATATTTAACTTCACACATGTTAGAAAGAAAACGAACTGTGAAAACTAATAAAGAAACAATAGTAATGTAAGATTGTACCTTAGGTTTTTTGGTTAGAACGCAATGTGCAATTATATTGATTAAAAGGTTTGCAGGCTAACCATAAATAGCAAGAAGAAAATCACATATGCGTTAATTAATATGAATTCTTGATATTTACTTTTTTTTTATTGTTCTTTATTACTTTTTATTGGAGGCCACTTAATTAATGTGATAATAATTAAGCCACAATTAGAAAGTAAAAACAAATGACGCAAATAATGTCACATAATTGAACGTAAGTCTAAAATAACAATATATTGATTTACCAATAAATTTTACAATTATGTTCAAATGTATAAAGTGAACTATAAGCTACAATCTTAATTCATTGCTTTACAAAATGGTAAACTATAAATTTATTGCTTTACAAAATGGTAAACTATAAGCTACAATCTTAATTCATTGCTTTACCAATAAATTCTACAATATTCAGCAAAGTCCTTTACTTAAATTAGTGTCTATTTATATTGATATAATCTTAGAATTACATGTTATGTTGCAACATCTACTAAAATATCAGCTGAAGCTTACACTCCGCCAATCAATAGTTTGCAAAAAAAAAACAAACGAATTTTCAAACATTAACCAAGGTACATATTATACATATTTAACACCTAAGAAAATTTTATTATATGATCACTGATATTCTTCCACTATACTTATCCACCTGTAATTCTTCATACACGCCTGATATACTATTTTGAATGTCAAATGTAGGCATCAATGGTCACAATAGATGCAACGTGTCGCCTTACAATATTCACCCAACTCCTTTACAGCATGGTAAACTATAAATAGATTATTTAGTTTTTTTGATTGTATGTTTAAAAGTAATTTGTTTGGTTACTGAGTGTTTTGTATGCGAAAACTGTTACAACTACATCTCAGGTTGTGCAAAATACTCAAATAACACCACAACGTATCACTACTTCAGTAAATACTGTGCAAACAAACACTTCACCATTATCAACGCATAACCAAGGTACATATCATACAAATCACAGCCAACCGTAGAGAATTTTATTTGTTTTTGTTATTCTTTGTTTAAGTTTTTACTTTTTTTTCGCATTATGTTTTTAGGAGACCATTATAATAAATTTCTATATAAATAGGCACCAATTATGTGAACAAAAACACTCCTCAATTAACTCCGGTTGCCGCACTACGCAAACGACAGACTCAACTTACTAACGTTTCAACGGGTACGTTTCAGAATTAGAGATAGTGTTTTCACACATTTGTTTGTTCCATATAATGTAGCCATTCTTGAACTATTTTTGTTTTCACAGTTAAATTTCAAACACCTGTGCTTCGTCAAGGTAATGCACGTCCTAGAAGTACACAATCGTCTGGAGTTTCAAATGGAAATGCGTGGTTTAGCAACACAAAAATCAACATTCGAAGCAGGAGAATCTTCAAGAAGACCAAAAAGGTCTAACAGACCAACGTTACAATCTCGTAGTCCGATTGTTTTCAATCTTGATGAAGATGGACCTGTCATGAAAGTTTACGACAAATACGTCGGTATATCTGAAGGTATAAGTCAATATTATTCTGCCATCATTGCACACTTTTGATGCGGTTTCTTAGCGAGTTAACTAAAATATATCATTTTACGTGAGTGCAGAGTACTATGACATTGGCGATCCTACGTTCGAGTGTAAAGAATGTCATGCCCAATTATGGGAACCAGAAGCAAAACAAGGGAATGCTAATCCGTTGGGAAAAACTTATTCCATATGCTGTGGCAGGGGAAAAATTTCTCTTCCACAACCACCTCCTGCTTCAAAACAGTTACTTGATTTATTCTGCAATGACGACAGCAAAAGTCAAAATTTCAGAAAGAACATTAGAACGTACAACAACATGTTTGCGTTTACTTTAATGGGTGGCAAGGTTGATGACACAATCAACAAGAAAGGACGAGGTCCGTATGTTTTTCGCTTACATGGTCAAACGTACCATAATATTGGTAGTTTACTTCCGGAAAACGAGGCTCCTCCAAAGTTCGCACAGTTGTATATATATGACACGCAAAACGAAATCGATAATAGAGCATCTACTTTAAGGTACTTTACATTACATGTTTTATTATTGTGTCTGCATTTTCACAAAAAAAGATTGCTAAATATTCTCTCTTACCTAATGTTAGTCCCGTTACTCTATTAATAGTGGTTCAAAATCTGCTTCGTCTGCCACTTCTAATTCAAAGACACCTATTGATCGAAATATTATCAATGAAGTGAAAGATATTTTGGATACATCAAGTGATTTGGTCAAAACATTTAGAAGGGCACGTGACCGCTACACAGAAGACAGCGAGCAAAATATTAGAATCAAGCTCATAGCAAAGCGGGGCAAGAGTGGACGGCAATACAATCTTCCAACTGCCGACGAGGTTGCTGGACTTATTGTAGGCGACTTGGATGCATGCACAGAAGATAGGGACATTGTGATAGAAAAGTTTGGTGAAGGTTTGCAGCGTATCAATATTTTTCATCCTATGTACCTTCCCTTGCAATACCCTTTGTTGATGCCATGTGCGCAAGATGGGTATTTTTTAGGAATACCACACACAAATAAATCAGGACAACCGACCAGTGAAAAGAATGAAAAAACAGTTACTATGCGTGAGTGGTTTGCCTATCAGATATAGGACCGCCCGAATACAGAGAATTTATTCATACGTAGAGGTCGTTTGTTCCAGCAATTTCTTGTAGATGGCTTCGCCATGGTTGAGAGAGAGCGTATGTTTTTCCATCGTTCCAAACAGTCTAAACTAAGGTGTGATACGTATTCAAATGTGCATCAAAGCATTGCATCAGGAAAGCCTATCATTTTGCCTTCTACTTTCACTGGCGGACCAAGGTACATGCTTTTTGCCTTCTACTTTCATATGGATGCCATGGCATTGTGGAGGTGGTATGGTTGTCCAGATTTGTTTATAACGATCACATGCAACCCTAAATGGCCAGAGATTGAAAGATATATGCGGGAGCATAAGCTTTCATCTGCAGATCGACCTGATGTGGTATCTCAAGTTTTTAAAATGAAACTCGATCAGCTGATGAAGGATATCAAAGAGTTGCGTTTGTTCGGACGTGTTCAAGCAGGTATGTTGTTTATTTATAGGCCACACCACATTCATCAAGATTGTAGTCTTATAAAAAAATGTCTATAATTAGAATTACAACTGATATTATGTTTAGTTGAACAATATTGTGCAGTTGTATACACCGTTAAATTTCAAAAAAGAGGGCTTCCACACACATATGTTTGTTTGTTTCTACATAAGGATGACAAACTGCCAAATGCCGAACATATTGACAAACACATAACCGCTGAGATACCAGACCAAAATGAGGATCCCGATCTGCACAAGTTAGTTTCCGATTTTATGATGCATGGCCCATGTGGTGTTGACGACCCAAATCAGGTTTGCATGGATGATGGTAAATGTACCAAACACTTCCCTAAAAAGTTTATGCAACACAATTCTGTTGACTCGGAAGGCTACCCTGTATATAGAAGACATGATAATGGGATCCATGTTGTTAAGAGTGGACATAAGTTGCACAATGGTTTTGTTATTCCGTATAATGTTGTGTTGTTGAAACGTTATCAATGCCACATCAATGTTGAATGGTGCAATCAGACGGGATCAATAAAATATTTGTTTAAATACATAAAAAAAGGTCCCGATAGAGTATCAGCACAGTTGTATGAACCAGCAACAACTAAAGACTGTCAACATAATGATAAACATGTTTACGAGATTAAGGCGTTCTATGATTGTAGGTACCTATCTGCTTGTGAAGCCTCTTGGAGAATTTTTGGATTTGAGATACATTATAGAACACCAAATGTTGAACGTCTCTCATTTCATCTCGAAGGCGACCAACAAGTTGTATTTGGTGAGAACTCTGACCTTGAAACCGTTATTCAAAAACCAACAGTTGGTGCTTCTATGTTCGAATCATGGATGCATATGAACGAAATGTATCCATCAGCAAGGGAGTTAACATATGCTGAGTTTCCCACAAAATTTGTATGGAATATTTCAAAAAGAACGTGGACACATAGGAAGAAACAATATGCAATTGGCAGAATTCATAATGTGCCAATCTCAGCAGGTGAAGGTTACTATTGTAGGATGCTACTAAATAGTCAAAAAGGTTGTCGAAATCACGCTGAGATAAGGAAAATTAACGGTGTAGTTTATCCTACTTACAAAGATGCCTGCTACGCAGCGGGACTTTTAGATGACGACAAGGAACATATTGAGGGTATTAAAGAGGCAGCCCGTTGGTCCTCTGCTAAGCATTTAAGCGACCTTTTTGTTACATTATTGTCCCAAAAGGAGCTTGCCACACCATTGACAGTTTGGTTACAAACTTGGCATTTGCTATCAGAAGATGTCGAATACAAGAGAAGAATTATTTTAGGCATTCCAGGTATAACCACCAACTTAGCTTTCTTACTAACTTTTTCTATAAATTTATACATGAATGGAAATGGTTAATTATTACAAATTCTTGATTCTTCAAATCTCTTAAAAGACCATATTTTTCCAACTCACTTCAACAAAAAATGTATCTACTGATTCTTACGATATGTATGTTACACTATAAATATCCTACACTGCTTACTATTTTTGATAATTGTTATTTGCATACATATGCTACGCCTCATATATGCCTAATTTGATACAGGTTTACGACTAAGCGACGACGAGAAAAAGAATGTTTGTTTGTTCTATATCGAACAACTTATGCGCTCAAGAGGCACCACTTTGAAGGCTTTTCCAGAACTTCCTTACCCAGATGACACTTACATCGCCGACTTTGGTAACAGGCTAATCTTTGCTGAAAGAGATTATAATCCATCAGAGTTACAGGCTGCATATGAGACTCTATATGCCGCGTTAACCACGGAACAGAGAAATGTATATGACACCATAATGGCGTCCGTTACAAACGGAAGAGGAGAAAATTATTTTGTATATGGATACGGAGGAACTGGTAAGACATATTTATGGAAAACCCTTGCTGCCGGGATTAGAAGAAATGGTGACATAGTCATAGATGTTGCATCAAGTGGCATTGCTTCTTTATTGATGTCAGGTAGACGGACTGTTCATTCGAGGTTCCATAACTCCGCAAAGTGACCTGGGCAAGTTGTTAAAGAAATGCAAGCTTATTATTTGGGATGAGGCTTCCATGACAAATAAGATGTGCTTTGAGGCTTTAGATAGGTCCTTGAGAGATATCTTGCGTAAGAACAAGTACGACACTTTTGATGCGCCCTTTGGTAATATGACTGTAGTATTTGGCGGTGATTTTAGGCAGGTGCTGTCCGTTATTCCAAAAGGTTCCCGGCAAGACATTGTAAATGCATCTTTGAAACAATCGTACTTGTGGGATCATTGCAAAGTCTTAAAATTAACCGCTAATATGTGCCTTAATTTTGGATCACGGCCTGAGGATGTAGCTGAGATAAACGAATTTGCCGAATGGATATTGAAAGTAGGAGATGGAGATATTGGAGGACAACACGACGGAGAGGTTTTGATAGATATACCTGAAGATATTCTAATACATGAAACTAATGATCCGGTACAATCTATTATAGATTTCACTTACCCAAACCTTTTGGATAACATAGGTGATTCGTCTTATTTCTAGGAAAAGGCCATTCTTGCTCCAACCAATGAAGTGGTTGATAGTATTAACGATCATTTGCTTAAACCCTTTCCTGGTGAAGAAATGGTTTATCTTATTTGTGACAACATAGCTAAAAATGACTATGGTGGTGCTATAGATCAAGCCGTGTTTTCACCGGAATTTATCAACGGTTCAAAATTTTCGGGTGTCCCAAACCATAGGCTTGCATTAAAGGTCGGTGTCCCAATAATGCTGTTGACAAACATTAATCAATCACAAGGTTTATGTAATGGGACAAGGCTTCAAGTCACTAAATTAACGCGTGCGTCTATTCAAGCCAAAATAATTAACGGAACACATTTTGGGAATACGGTTATCCTTCCATGGTTGAAAATTACTCCATCGGATAAACGTTTACCACTCAAGATCGTGCGCAAACAATTTCCTGTGTCAGTATCTTTTGCCATGACGATAAACAAGAGCCAAGGACAAACACTTTCGAAAGTTGGTTTATACCTACCACGTCCTGTTTTCACACATGGACAATTATATGTGGCTCTTTCACGCGTAAAAAGCAAAAAGGGTTTGAAGGTTGTTATTTCTGATGCCGATAATAATTTATTAAAGACTACTACAAATGTAGTCTATAAAGAGGTTCTTCACGATCTTTGATCAGTTATCAACAGGTATGTACGGATATTCATATCATGCGATAAGAATTTGTTTTTTACATGTTTTATCATTCACATAAATGTTTTACTTACACATTCTTTTCATGCTTAATTAGGTTCTCGATGAATTTTTATTGCCTTACCAATTTTTCTACTTCCCACTACATACCCTTTCTTTTTCAAGGCTGTCAAGATTGAAGACCATGTGAACGGCTGTTTATTACATTATTACTTACAATAATTGTACTATATATTGTGCTTGACTTATTACTCCATATTAATAAATAACACATTTACTCTTTTTTTACTTTCATTATTTTTCTTATTTTGTTTACACACTAAATTTTCATCTTTTTGCAATATCTCTTCTAAAAACCCGTGGATTCCACGGGTCTTATAAGCTAGTCTTTTTTATATAATAAAACAAAACTCCTAGTGGGAATTTTTCATTTAAAAAAATTCAATTCATACCTTATTTGGTAATACTTTTTAAATTATTATATATTTTTCCTAAGTATGCTTAACTAAAAAATTAAATATTTCCTTATTTGTTAAAAAAGAAGTTCAAATTTCGTTTTTACAAAGCAAATGTAGAAAAAACTAAAAATACACATGTACTAGAGATTTAATACATGATAGTTTTGGGTGCAAAATGTAAAACTGAAAAAAGCGGAAGATCCATCCTAACACTAACAGAGAAAGAAAAAGAAACCTGTTAAAATAAAAACACCCGACCACATGCTTCTTCTATCTCTGCATCCAATCAGAATTTAATTACGCCCCCTTTTGATTCATCATAATCAAACACAAAATTACGTAATTAAATTGATCAAAATCGTTAATCGATATAAAACCCTCAAAGTGATAACCTTCACTCAATTATCAACCCTAATTTTATCAATTTTCTCAATCTGTTGGTTGTTGATAGTTCCCCTAATTCTGAACAAGGGTGTCAATTATTCCTAATTTAATTTTGATGAAATTGGTGAGTTTTGTTTAATACAATCTATGATGTCTTTGTGTTTATTTTCTTGAATACTTATTTTGATTTTAAATTGATGGGTTTTTTATGTGAGTTATGTTTTTTAGATTAAATTAGTTCGGTTTTTGATTAAACCGCTTTTGATTTGAGGAATTTTTGTAGCTGAAGCTGCCAAAAGAAGAACTCAAATTTCATATGTGGATAGAATGGTAGGTGATTGGTTTACACGTCTTGAATTGTTTCTTTTCATTTTTTTGTGAGAATAAAAAGTCACATTTGTTTAAATTTCAGTCTTTTTTAAAACTTGAGTTAAACTTTGTAGGTTGTGTGTCTGGGGCTTATTTAACATATGCTCAAGACACTGTAGCTTATGCAAATTCAGATATTAGACCAAGAAAAAGTGGATGTTTGGTTTGGTTAACATCCGAATGTATGGTGAAGATGCGAAAGATCTTAATGTTAGAATGGTAGCCTCGGAATTACGTAGGTGTGAGTCCACTATATTTTATGTATCATGCATGTAATGGTTTTGTTATCTATAAACTCAGTTTTACTATATGCAACAGATATGGAATATAAATCAAAGAGAAGAGTAAGAATTATCGTCATTCTCATAGTTATGGGAATAACTTTTTATATCTGATTATGATATGCTAGAGTATGACTTCAGATTAAGCACAAATACTAAAAGTGGTTTCTTTTTATGATGAAGGATAAACTATAACCCTTAGGTTTATTGAATATAACTTTGCTTAAGATTATTTTTTTAACACAATAAATGCTTTCAAAAAAACATGGCTGTAAAAAAAAGGGGTGGTTTTGATTTAGGGGGTGTTTGGAATTTGCTTATTTAAAAGTGATTACAACTACTTTTCTAAGATAAGCACACCAAACTCCTTATTTTTCATCGGTAGTTGGAAGTTATTCAAAATATTATAGACGAGTCTAAGGTGATGTTAGCATAATGTCCATCTAAGTTTATACATTTGTTAGGTTACTTATTAATTTTTTCTAATCTTCTCAATTATACAACAATGCTATAGATAAGAATTAGGATATCTAATTTTACTATATTGGATTTACTACCGAGACCATTTCGGAAGTCATTGCTCTTAACATATACATTTACCAGAGGTACTATCAAAATGGTGTTTTGAGTGCTTTACGAATAGCAAAATTGATCTCGGTGCGGAAGACTCTAATTCAATTGTATATTAAGCATGATGAGCTATTTGCACATGTTTATTTGTTAGGTTTGTGCATTTTTTAAAGTAATCATTCTAACAAAGGCATGTTTCTATATCCATATAAGCATTTTTGTAGCTACACGTAAGTATTATGGCATAAGTAAGCAATTTTGTAGCCATTTGAAAGATATGGAGTATTTATTTATTTATTTTTAGAACGGAAACTATCTAGCCCTTTAGTGAAAAATGTGGAATTAATTTGTCTTGCTTTTTATAATTAATTTGTGACTAATATAAGAAAACATGATATCATATTCGGCAACTATCACACAACTGTTGTTAAAGAGTTACATAGTACAAGTAATACATAAAATAAAAATTTATCACCTAAAATATTCTCTTCGTCATGGAGCGGCAATGGTTGGAACTCCCTAAGGAATTCTTGAATGATATATTACATCATTGAACTGTAATTTGGCTAACGAATCTGAATGAGTCGCTTCTCTTGATTGTATCATATATCAATTGTTCTTTCTCCCTAATCAAATACCTTATTGAAACTTTGTAGGGCATGGCCGCTGTGTACAGGTTTGTGGCCACATGATCTTGGTTTCAACAGGTTCTTCATGGTTTTGTGAAAGGCTTTGTAAATGATACAAATATAATGGAACAATAATGGATAAAAGATATAAAGTAAAAACATGTATTGCATTAAGAAATGATAAAGGTTGTTGTTGTTTTCTGATGCAGAAAACAACATATTTATATGTTTCTAAACGGTACCAAATGACAGTTATCTTTCCCTCCAAACGTTGTGTCTCTTGGGATGTAACTACCAATGTAACTGCTATCCTAACTGCCACTACATGGGCTGCATATGACCCATGTGCAGGCCTGAAGTTCGACCCAATACATAATACATAAACATGCCTTTTAAACATAAGTACTTAATAAATAATAATACTAAGTAACACTTGACTTAAACACAATTAACAAGGGCTAACAATCTCCCCCTTAATTGTTTTAAGGTCAAGTTCTTCTGTGTTGATCCTTCCTTGCTTTTCATCAGGCAATGATTTCAAAATCATTGCTATCCTGGCTCCTTCCATTTCCATCTTCTTCTTGATTGACTAACTTAACACCAAACTTGTTTGCTCCATCTCCAACTGTATCATCCATCACTGCATCTTCCCTCTGGCATGGTAGGTCCTTGGCCATATTTCTTTGACTGGTTTCACCTACTTCATTTTACATTTCACCCCAAGTACTGCTTGCAGTTTCATGATAAATAACTAAGAGATCAATAAAATTTCTGTAACAAACTCTAACTGTATTAGCATCTTCTGTGTCCAAGCCCTGCAATTGTGCAATCACACCCCACTTGTCACCTATGGTGACAGTGAAGTAACCTCCCATATTTTCAACAGCCTTGTGTAAACAAAGCAAGTTCAATTCAACATCCTTGACAACTGGTGGTATTGTATCCAGTGTATCATAGTTAAGATGCACCAAATAAAACCACTTGATCAAATCAATGAACCTCTTATTGATGATTTCCCAGTTTCTATACAACAGATCATCCTTTGCTAATAAATTCATGAATGACAGGTACCTTGAAAAGGAATTAACCTTAAGTGCATACAGAGTACCATTGTAGCTAATGTACTCTTCATCAATGTAGTCCTGTGTATCATCTTTATTCCAATCCAAATCTTCTAAGCCCCTAATGAGAGAGCATTCATCTATAGGATCCATTTGTTAGAATTGATCCTCCAAAAACTGGTTGTGTTCATTGACTATCTCCTTCATATCAACCTGTTCCTTTCCTTTTTCTAACAATGGTGACTGATTTCTGTTTTCATCATAATTCATGTAATATATGCTGCATACATCCTCCCTAATCTCTGTCATATACCCTTGAGTCTTAAGCAAATCTAGACTAATCATATTAAAAGACACCTCTGGAGTATATTGCATTGATCTAATCACCACTTCCCCAACATCAGTCCTAATAGTAACATCACCCACCCCATATGAGAAAATAAATTTTCTCTCATGTTCTTCTTTGCCTATCATTTTAAACTTGTATTCTATTTCATTGAATAAGGCTCTAGTAGGACACATATGAAACTTATAGGAATCAGTAGCATACCAAATATTGTTCCAATTATGTAAATCAGTACCTTTCACCACATAGTCAGCAGTCAAATAAACCTTTTCAGTGTACCTGGCCTCTTCTGCAATGACTTGATCTGCCATTTCCTTTTTTTGTTGCAGTTCCATGGCTGCAAGCCTTTTTCTATCCTTACATGCCCAGAAGGCATGCCCTTTTTCTATGCAGATGTGACACTTGGCTATTCTGTCCCTTTTCATTTTCATGACTTTCTTCTTCAGTTTCAATAGATCATCATTCTCTTTTGCAGAATTGAAAGCTTCATTTTCAATTACAGTTTGTGCCAGAATACTTTTGCCTTTTGGTGAGATGATGGTTTTCTTCCTTTTGGCATTCCACAGATTCACCCTTCTTGGGGTTTCTCTTAGGAGATACCTTCCAGATGTGAAACCAGAACATGGCCTATCCTAGGGATGAGAGTCGTAGCTCTGATACCAATTGTGTACAGGATTGTGGCCACATGATCTTGGTTTCAACAGGTTCTTCATGGTTTTGTGAAAGGCTTTGTAAATGATACAAATATAATGGAACAGTAATGGATAAAAGATATAAAGTAAAAACAGGTATTGCATTAAGAAATGATAAAGGTTGTTGTTGTTTCTGATGCAGAAAACAACATATTTATATGTTTCTAAACAGTACCAAATGACAGTTATCTTTCCCTCCAAACGTTGTGTCTATTGGGATGTAACTGCCAATGTAACTGCTATCCTAACTGCCACTACATGGGCTGCATATGACCCATGTGCAGGCCTGAAGTTCGACCCAATAAATAATACATAAACATGTCTTTCGAACATAAGTACTTAATAAATAATAATACTAAGTAACACTTGACTTAAACACAATTAACAAGGGCTAACAGCCGCATGGGTACTTGACAACGTGCTTTTCACTTATGGTTGGATGAGAGGATCATGCAATTGGTGTGGAGGGATTTCGTGAGTTGACTCAGTCATTTTAGAATCTTGAAAAAAGTGGCAACCACTCCATTACACAAATTGCTCTCTGAGTCTCTTGCTATGCTTATTGGTGGTATGTCTTAACACTTATATCCACCCCTTTGTCTACCTAACCTTAATCTGTCGATTGACACTTATGCTATTTACACATATGATGATAGATGACAGAGAATGTTGGCTGGAGTTTGCACCTTAAGATGCTATTGATTCTTGGAATCTGCATTAGAAATACCCCCATCACTCCGAACATACCCACTTGACCCACGATCTGATGTTGGTTTCATGATCTCTCTATTTGTTGTTGTAGCAAAAGCCTAAAAAAATGAAACACCCATTTTAGGACTTGGACAATTTGTTGGTTAGTATATTGTTACGGTAGAGATTGAAACTCAATTGGGGCTTATAAGGCATTCTGATAGGGCTCATGTCAATAACGTACATAATTAGTCACATGCTCATGCCGCTGAACTTCATGGAGCATCAAGACCATCTTCGGCTAAGGTAAGCTTTTCGTAACCTCCAACCTTAAAAACCGGTAAAATAATCTGAGGCTACCATCCAATTTGCAAATTATGAAAGCACTTTTTTACACATGGCATGACCATTTGATTACAAAATGCCGAAAGAGTAATTTCAAAGGCCTAAAATTATGGGGTAGTGCAACCTTTGAGCATGCCCAAAGTATGTTTGTGGCTCAGGTGCACTTCATTAAAGATAAGTGCCTTAAAATTATGTGAGTGAATGAGTGAAACTTATTCAGTTTTTAGATTTGCACTTTAGTGACATGGTATCCCATTAATCGCTCTAAACTAAGAATGCTTTATAGCAAACTTATTATCGTTATTTTTCATATGTTATGCTTAAGGATTAAGGTAAAAGAACAAATGGGTCAGACATATTAGGAGTGATCTAAAACGTTGCTTAACCTAGAGTGTTTTTTCTTTAGGTTAGGAGACTCACTAAATTGTAGAAAGTGATTCCGCTCTCACGACATATATTCACGACATATACCTTGATCTAAAACGTTCCTTAACCTAGAGTGTTTTTTCTTTAGTTTAGGAGACTCACTAAATTGTAGAAAGTGATTCCGCTCTCACGACATATACCTTGATTCCGCCCCTTTTTTGCATATCATGTTTATGGATAGCGGAATACTGATTACTGATTGGTGTTATTGCAGAATATTGGTAGACTCACATGCGGTCGAATGTAGAAGGTTTAGACGAAAAGTTTGTGAGTCATATGATGCTAAACATAAGAGGATATTGTTAAAGTTCTTGAAGATGACCCCTCAAAAGTAATATTTTTTGCAAAGTAAAAAAGTATAAGATATTGATTCCAAGTTGTACAAAACTTTTCGGAAAATGTTATGTTTTAGATTTAGTTTTTAGCTCGGTTAGTGATTTTTTGTGT
Organism: Chrysanthemum seticuspe; assembly: GCA_019973895.1. Classification (NCBI taxonomy): domain Eukaryota; kingdom Viridiplantae; phylum Streptophyta; class Magnoliopsida; order Asterales; family Asteraceae; genus Chrysanthemum; species Chrysanthemum seticuspe. The sequence continues at coordinate 361,253,826 of BPTQ01000009.1, forward strand.
TGTTGTGGTAATGTATTTTTTTGTAAGTAAAGTTTTTATATGAATAGTTTTATGTATTTTTTGTTTTAGTTGCCATGGTCAACGATGGTCAATGTCGGTCAACAGTCAAACTTGCCAGCAAATTTTGTCGGAAAGACCATATCTAAGATCAATAAATAAATAAAAGCATATATACATAATATTTCCTATTTTAATCTAACAAGTAAAATCATTTATAAAACGTTACTTTGTTCGTATATTAATCGATAATAATACATAGTAAAAAACTTTTGAAAAACCCCGTGCGTGGTATTGTAACTAGTAAGAAATATACCAAAAACTAAGATATAGCCAAAACCAAATTTATCAAACAACCCTCACAGTTTAAGTCAACTTTTTAACAGTCTATAATTTATTCGTTATTTAGTGACAACATTATTATTTTATAAAAATTGCATCCACACCCTTTACTAAACGTTTTTATACATTATTTGATACATTTTAAAATTTGTTATTGAGTTGAATTATCATATTACAATCATTTTCATTTAAATGTTGATTAGTTTACGTTGTATGTATAAACATTACACAAAATACTTAACCACAATATCACAACTATAACTATTTGCCGCTACTAAATCTCGTTGCTGTGCACGGGTACTCGCCTAGTTTACAATTATATTTATATCACATAACAATTGGAGGACTCAACGATATCACGTTGGATGAGCATGCAATAATACAAATTGCAAAGACTTGAGTGTCTTTAGACGAATAGTTTGGGACTTCATTTATTTCTGTGAATAACTGCACCACACAAATATATATCACATAAAAGTTGGAGGACCAAATGATATCAGATTGGATGAACATGCAATAAGTACAAATTGCAAAGACTTGAGAGTCTTTAGACGTCTAGTTTGGGACTTACAATTTTATTTCCATGAATTTCTGCACCACACAAATGTATATCCTTTCTCATTCAGTTATTTCTATGAATTTTTGCATCACACAAATATATATCCATTCTCGTATCCAATAAATTTGGCTACTTATGACAAGTTTAGTATAGAGTTCTTGCTATAGTTTACTTATAAATCGATTGATTTGATTATGCATGATCCCAAATTGGTAAGCTGAAAGGATCAAGCAAAAAGATGAAATGGGTCAAATGGGATAGAAGCTATCCTAAGCTTATTAAAATGCATAAAAACTTTCTACATCACTATGTAAATTGAAGTTAAATTATTTTGTTAGTAATATAGGTTTTTGTACTCATATTTACCACACTAGCAACATATAAAATTGAAATTTGTTTTATAAAAGAAGTGTTTGTGGGTCCCCTACTTGATCTAACACACACGGAAAAGCTACATGTTTGACTTGTTTCCAAATTCCTACTCGCCCATTTTCCACTCTTGCTTGCTTAATTGCCAAGTCTTTTTCTATGTATTATAACTAAAAGTTGAATATTGTGTAAAACGGTGAACCTAGCTGTACGCATTTAGACCGACAAACACAAAATTTTAAGTTTCTATTACATAAGTATTATGATGATTAGTGAGAATTTTTTGGTATTCTTTGTGAGCTGATAATCTTGACATTGCTCCGTATATCAAAACATGAAGGACCAAAGTTGTTAGTTAGTTAGTTAGTAACCGCCAAGCGGTTAAGTTAGTTAATAACCGAAATACGGTTATGGAAGTTATGGTAGTTAGGAGCGGTTGTAATTGTCAACCGAATAGTCACAATGTTTCAATCATACCGGTTGGAGCCTATATATACATATACATATACTTAATGTATTGGTTAGACGAAAATAAAGTTATCTAGTTTATTTGTTTGCAAATTCATTTCGACTCACACACAATTTGGGACCAACATTTGGCATCAAGAGCCTTGTTATATACACGCTCGTTACATCATCAAAACTAGAAACCTTGTTAACGAGACAAAGGAAACCAAAACCAGAACAACACGCAAAACTTTCTGATTCAGAAAGAAAGAAAAAAAAACGCGACGTGTAAACCAAGAAACGTTGCCTGGATAACTAAGGGGTGCAAGAAAGTAGTATACGACGTGTCTTGTGTCGAAATTGCAAACGGAAGGACACCAAACAGAGTGGTGGCCTGTTTTGTTGTGATCTTTGTACGCGACAACAAAAGTCAAAAGGAAGGAAACAATTGTTAAAGCCTTGTTGGTGTCTTGCACACGACAACAAAGAAGAAAAAGAAAGCCTTGTCGCCATAAAACGTGACAAAAAGGAAAGAAAGGACGTCAAGAAGAAACCATTGTGTATAAACGAGATACACAAGAAGAAAAGAAGCGTTGCTTGCAGATTTGATAAGGTATACCGAGACAACAAAACAATCAAGGATTGTTTGGAGATACTTTTAGAGCAATACGGAACAACAACAATAACGAAAGAAGGAAGGCAAGCCGATCACTTGCTTTGTTGAAAAAGAAATATCGACGGGTATTAAGGAGTTGTTGAAGAACACAGTGTGGAATTAAGAAAAAAAAACAAGGAAGTATTGTGGTACAACGCAGGAAAGGAACAAGCAACAACAGAACGACAAACAAATTCTCACTTGTTTAGACACTGAAAATTAATACCGTAGGTATTAGTGAAAGAAAAGGAAAGCAATCAACTTGCTTTGGTGAATACCGAGAGGTATTTGTGAGAAAAGGAAGGTTTGTGAAAGAACTTGGAACGAAACTACAACAAACATCATAGCTTGATTGGGGCCAAGGACACGTTGGGTGTTTTGGAGAAAGAAGCCGAGACAAAAGAAGGTCTAGGGCACACATTGAAACCAACTCGACACAAAGAAAGGACAACGTATGAGTGTGGTAGCATAAGGAAGAACGTTGGTTGGTTTATTGAACAAACGCGACAACATCAATAAACAACCGAGTTACTTTGGAAATAAGTCGAGGAAAGAAAAGAATGTGGTTGGTATAACACTCGAGTACTGACACACAAGTGGGAATACAATTGTGTTTTAACACAACAACGAGGTCACAAATTCAAACTTTGGATTTCCATTATACTTTAGATAAAACAGATTGTTATTTTATATTATTAAGAAATCCCGAGAACCTTATAATTGATCCCGTACTATTAGGATTCCCGGATAACCATTTCTGTTCCCGTAGTATTAAGAATACCATACTAAGTTAGAGTTCCCATACAAATTAGAAAGTGAAGATTATAAGCACTATTAAGATGCCTAGTGACGATACCAACAAAACACCAAAACGCATAACACCAATTGCACAATATCAATGCCCTAAACTCAAAACCACAAACTACACAGTTTGGACTATACAAAGTAAGGTTATACTAGAAGCACAAGGTTTATGAGAAGCAATAGAACCTAAGGATAACATGCAAGTAGATGATAAGAAGGATAAGGCAACGACGGCCTTCCTATATCAAGCGTTGACCGAAGATGTGATTTTACAAGTAGCAAGCGGTAAAACGGCAAAGGAACTATGGGATTCATTAAGAAAGAGACACGTTGGAGAAGAGAAAGTGCAGCAAGCACGATTACAATCATTAATGATTGGATTTGAGACCCTTCAGATGAAGGAAGATGACACGGTGGATGCGTTTACAACCAAACTAAACGGCTACGCCACGAAGGCTAAAGAATTAGGAAAGACTTTGGATGAATCAATTTTAGTACGAAAACTATTAGACTCCACACCAGATAGGTTCATTCAAATAGTAGCATCCATAGAACAGACGAATAATCTCGACGACATTACGTTAGATGAGATCGCTGGAAGACTTAAGGCATTCGAGGAAAGAATAAAACTTCGAAAGGTGGGACAAGTAGAAAGCCAAGATAACTTATTATTCGCACAAGGCGAACACTCTAGAAATAAGAAACAATTTACCAAATATAGAGGTAGATCAAACTACTCACGAGGAAATTGGCAAAATAAAGGAAACAGAGATAACTCGAATGGAGAAAATTCAACTCACAATGACAAGTCAAATAAGAATAAAGGTGAGTGAAATAAAAAGAAGTTAAAATGTTTCAATTTCCGGAAACATGGACCTTTCACGAAAGACTGTAGAAACCCACCAACAACTCAGGAACAATCAAACCTTATATTAGAAGAAGATGAACCATCACTATTAATGGCTACACACGAAACTGAAGAAATCTTGTTGAATGAAGAACAAGTACAACCTTGAAAATATGCTACAACAGATGTTAGCATATGGTATTTAGATAATGGTGCAAGTAACCATATGACGGGTACCAAGAGTCATTTTAAGGATATTAATGAAAGCATCACTGGACGTGTTCGTTTTGGTGGTGGATCGTATGTGGAGATATAGGGTAGAGGTTCAATATTATTAGGATGTAGAAACCTACAACAGAAGATGATTTCAGACGTTTACTACATTCCAAACCTCAAAAGCAACATACTTAGTCTAGGAAAACTCACAGAAATAGGTTTTAATATCATCATGGATGGAAACAAACTGACTTTGTACGATAAGAGCAAGAAGTTGTTGATGAAAGTAGAACGATCTAAGAATCGACTTTACAGTATTAGATTACATATAGAAGAACCTATATGTCTCTTAGCAAACGTAGATGACCAAGCATGGTTGTGGCACGCTAGATTAGGTCATCTAAACTTTGACGTTATCAACAAGATGACAAGAACGGGTCTTGTGGATGGAATACCGAGAATAAATCATGCAGGACAAATCTGTGATGCATGTCTATTAGGAAAACACATTAGAACACCATTTCCCAACCAAGCTAAATTCAGATCAAAGAACCCGTTGGACTTAGTATATGGAGATCTTCGTGGTCCTATAAGTCCAACCACACACTCTGGAAAGAAATCAACTTCTTATTAGTAGACGATTGCACACGTTTCATGTGGGCTTACTTTCTAACTTCGAAACATCAGGCATTCAACACATTCAAGGAATTTAGACAACAGATTGAATTGAAGTTGAAGTTGAAAATAAAAATGCTAAGAACTGATAGAGGAGGTGAATTTACATCTAATGAATTCACCAAATACTGTAAGGAGAATTGGAATAGCAAGACAATTGACAGCACCATACTCACCACAACAAAATGGTGTAGTAGAGAGGAGAAATAGGACAGTGTTATCAACTACTAGGAGTATGATGAAAGCAATAAAGTTACCTTTAACTTTTTGGGCGGAAGCAGTCAGACACGCCATTTACATACTCAACAGGGTACCTACGAAAGCCCTGAAAGATAAAAAACCATATGAAGCTCTCTACAACATAAAACCAAATATGGAATACCTAAGAATATTCGGATGCACAGCTTATGCTAAGATAACAATACCCCACTTGAAGAAGCTGGATGACAGAAGCATACCAATGATTTTCTTAGGAGTTGATAAAGGATCAAAAGCATGTAGGTTATATGATCCAATAGGAAAGAAGAAACATGTTAGTTGGGATGTAAAGTTTATGGAGACAAAACCGTGGGATTGGAATAACAATGAAGAGGATACAAGTACACAAGACACGTTTTGGACTAGTTTTGTAATAGACGGAGTTGACAATGAGAATCCTACACCAGTCAACACAGAAAACAATGATAACAAGTATCATGAACCGAATCCTATACCAGATCCAGACTCACCAATCACACCACCAACATACACTTACAACCCTAACTCAAAAGATAAAGAAGAAGCTACTTCTAGCTCATTAGGAAGCTCAAATCAAAGATATGATCATAGACCATTACAAGTCTAAAAAATATTACAGAAATCTACGAAACTGCACGTGAAGTAGAAGCACCAAGCTTATTTTTCACAGAAGAAGAACCCCGTAATTACAAAGAAGCATCAAAAGATGAGAAATGGGTTGAGGCCATGGAAATTGAATTAGATTCAATCAACAAAAATAACACATGAACTCCTACCACATTGCCTGCAAATCAGAAGGCAATAGGACTCAAATGGGTTTATAAAACCAAGAGAGATGCACAAGGAAAGATCATTAAATATAAAGCAAGATTAGTAGAAAAAGTTTATGTACAAGAACAAGGAATAGACTTCGATGAGGTGTTTGCACTAGATGCTAGAATAGAGACAGTTCGGTTAATATTAGCACTAACAGCATATCATGGATGGCAAATACACCACTTAGATGTAAAATCAACATTTCTACATGGAGAACTGAAGGAAGAAGTCTATGTTACACAACCTGAAGGTTTCATTCAACAAGGAAACCTAGGAAAAGTTTACAAGCTAACTAAAGCTTTGTATGGCTTAAGACAAGCACTAAGAGCTTGGAACGTGAAGCTTGACCAAACCTTGAAGTCCTTAGACTTTAAGAAATGTAATCTCGAACAAGTAGTTTATACGAAGAGAAGCAAGACTTCTACACTTATCGTTGGAGTATATGTAGATGATTTGATAATCACGGGCACTCCAAAGAGGGAAATAGACTTGTTCAAATCCCAGAAGGAAGAAAAATTCAAGATGAGCGACTTAAGGTTGCTAGCATGTTACCTTGGGATAGAAGTTACACAGACAGGAGGAGAGATTACAATCAAGCAAATAGGATATATTAACAAGATCTTAAGAGAAACAAGTATGACGGAAAACAATGATACGAAGATACCAATGGATCCCGACACTAAGTTGGTCAAGGCGGAAGATGGAAACCTAGTTGACGCAACTTATTACCGAAGCTTAATTGGAAGTCTCAGATACTTACTACATACAAGACCAGATGTTACTTACTCAGTCGGAGTACTCAGCAGATTTATGCAAGACCCGAAGGATCATCACCTGAAGGCAGTGAAACAAGTAATCCGATACATCAAAGGAACAAAGGAACATGGAAAAATATACAAGAAAGAAGGTGGCAACAAGATTACAGGATACAGTGACAGTAGTTATGGAATCAACACCGATAAAGGAAAAGGAACTACTAGAATAGTATTTTACTTTGGAGAGTCACCTATTACTTGGTGTACTCAGAAACAACCAACAGTAACTCTCTCATCATGTGAATCAGAATTCATGGCGGCTACTGGAGCAGCATGTCAAGCCTTATGGTTACAACGTTTACTCAGTGAATTAACTGGATTGGAAGAAAAAGGATAACGCTTAGAGTTGACAACATATTAGCAATAGCACTCGTAAAGAACCCAGTTTTTCATGGAAGGAGAAATCACATAGACATTCGCTATCATTTCATTCGTGAATGCGTAGAGAATGGTCATATTAAGGTGGAACACGTTAGTGGAGAACTACAAAGAGCAGATATCTTAAGAAAAGCTTTACCAAGACTCAAGTTCGTGACTATGCGACAAATGCTCGGAGTTCAAGACTTAGGACGAAACAACGATCAAGATTAAGGAGGAGAATGTGAGCTGATAATCTTGACATTGCTCCGTATATCAAAACATGAAGGACCAAAGTTGTTAGTTAGTTAGTTAGTAACCGCCAAGCGGTTAACCGAATAGTCAACCGAATAGTCACAATGTTTCAATCATACCAGTTGGAACCTATATATACATGTACATATACTCAATGTAATGGTTAGACGAAAATAAAGTTATCTAGTTTATTTGTTTGCAAATTCATATTGACTCACACACAATTTGGGACCAACATTCTTAAACTTGCCCTTTTTGCTTAGAGGGAGATAGTTTAACCGCTAAATACTTTTAGTTAAATATGGCATCTTTTGATTAGATTGGATACTTAAACGAGTAATAGAGACTAGGCTTTCTATTTTGAATAAGGTCATATCAATGTGAACTATTTTTCTCCCTATAAAAGAAAGAAGCAAAAACTAGCCAACTAGGTATGACTCCCTCCCCTGTATTTTGCCTAGAGTTCTTTCTTTTTGAGATATGTGTCTGATATTGCAAAACAATTGTTTTTTATTGGTTCGGATAGGTATTTTGTTTGATTAAAAACAGTATTATTTAACGATCAGATATGTTTATAACAAGGTAAGGATTTCGTATGGGAATATTCAATGACCTTAGGTAGTGTCCATATATTAGATCAGTATGATTTGTAAGTATTGGTTAGTAAGTGTGTCTTTTTTTGTTTTCAGTATAACATTATTTAATGACATTATACAAAATGGATTACATGAACGGATGAGACCATCGATCTCCAAGAATATAACCGAGTTTTGGGTGAGGAAGAGACAACGTTAGTAGATTCTATTGTGTCAAGCACTCAAGAACACGTGACAGAAAATGAGCTGTTAGAGCAGCTTCAGTCTATTTTGGACGATGAAGCTGAAATGTTTGTGTTAAAGATGTGGAGATTGCTCATTTTTGAAGTCAAGAAAGTGGATACTAGTCTTGCAGGAAGAGCCAAGGCTTAAGTGGTCTCCTTGTTGTCATCATTGTGGTATTATTGTCTTTTGTTATAGCATTAGTACATTTATTTTCAGTAACATTTTTGTAGACAAGTTTGATAAAAAGTCAAATCTAAAGATCAATTTAGTACATTTATGTTGGACTATAATGTTTATTATGCCAAAAAGACCAAAGAATAAAGCCCGTATGTTTTTCAGGTTTGGGCCGCAGGAACAAACCCACAAGATGGAAAACATGGCAGTTAAAAAGAAACGGTTTAGTCTAGGGTTATGTCGATTACTTTTAGTGAATCGTTGTGTCTTTTGACATGAAGCAACGTTTCTTCTTGTATAAATAGGGATCAATTTCTGTAAACAAAAGCAACCCAATTCAGTTTTATAATATCAGTTATAAAGGGTTCTACCCATCTTCTTTTGTCCTACTTTTATTCGATTCTCTTTGCATGATTATACATGATTGTTGTTTGATATTTTCGATCCTGGAAACACCCCCTAAAGGGCCTGTCAACATACATTTATTTTCAGTAACATTTTTGTAGACAAGTTTGATAAAAAGTCAAATCTAAAGATCAATTTAGCTCACATATCGCCAACATCGTCTTCTGAATAATTTGTTCTAAGATCTTTGAGCGAGTGTCATGTATCCGCAGAAACTATTTCGCTCATCCTGTAGTCCCAAGTTTCACCTATTTAAATCAAGTGAAGTTTTGTCTCTAATTCTGTATCTTTTCATAACTTACTGGTATGAATGATAATTACTCCGGGTTGCTTGGAAGTAATTTGCCTATTCCCTTATGGTAGTGTGAATATGCAATAACTTCTAAGTGGTAGATTACAGTAAGCTTAATGAGATAATTAGCTTGTTATGGAACGAGTTGCATGTTTTTAGCGTGTATGTGCATGTTTTTTCTGATTTGAGGATGCGCTAAATATTTGTAGGGGTTTTGCCAAGGCGCCTTTAATGGACGAGCTGAGGCGTAGTTTGCAAAGATACACTTTATACGCAAGTATGACACTTGATCCATGTTTTATTACATGAATAATGGGAGATCGATTCTGCCTCAAGCATCTTTCATCAAACATTTTGCTCCTACCCCATTTCATGATAAATATTAAATTAATGTATATATACGAAATTATCAATATTAAAATGAAAACGTGAAATACTGTGATATTTAAATGAATACACGAGATTGTACATATATGAATGACTCATGTTGTTTCTCTTTATGAGAGTCTGTAAGGATATCCGAAAAAAGTTTTTTTTTTTTTTTTTTTTTTTTTTTTTTTTTTTTTTTTAAATACGTTCAATAACAAGTCATGTTATTTCTTTTTATAAGTTTAACACGCGCGTACACGGGTTTAAAGGTTAAATATGACTCCAATTATATCAACAAGAATATCAATATCAAAATGAAGGTACGACCACATAAATTACTATGATGTGAAAAATAAATATATATGATATTGTACATATAACACCGCCGCATTGTTTTTCAAGGGTCATTATATGCTATTAAACACACATAATGTTTTTGTAATGTGATATCGATTGTTGAATTAAAATAACTTCAACCTTAAAATCATGTCGGTTAAACAACATCAAATCATACGTTCAACAAAAATTTATATAAAATATTAATCGATATAAATAAATAATAGAAAGTTTATGTAAAAAACGAGACCATGCATGCGTATTAGAACTATATAAGTATAAACATTTTACATAAAATATAAAATAAATTTATTTAATAATCCCGCGCATGCACAATTTTAAAAGCTAGTTCAAAGCAATAAGAAATTTCCTATTTCCTAAAAAGATATCACAAGAAAGAAAACGATGCCTAATAAATACAAATTTGTAAGTTTCCTAACGTCTATTACCATTAACTTCAGTCTTCATCACATTTTCCACAAAATAGGACAAAGTTATTTTGCATACTTTTGAAAAAACAAAATGATAAGAAATCAATTTAGGACCATCCATTTTAAATTGTTGGACATATATAGCATCATCATTTAATTTCTATGGCTTTTTCAAATATTGAAAATTTGTAGTAGCAATTAGTTAAGCTGTGGATTTTTCAAACGTCTAGACTTTTTCAGTAGAAATTAGTCAAACTTCAAAGCATGTATAATTAAAAATAAATCAAAGCAATAAGAAATTTCTAAACTTATCAATAAATATTACGAAATAGAAAAGTATGTCCACTAATACAAGTTTTTAGGAGTTACAATTATCCTAACTTTAATTTGGGAGCTTTAATTTCAGTTCTTTATACTTTACACATAATAATATGACATTTTAAATTCTTCACAATCTCTTACTGCAAGCCCATGACCAAAAAATTATCATCAATCACTGAAAAACGCAATCCACAAAAAGACAAAAATATTAGCCCTAGCTAAAGGTATTCCTCGTCCCCGTTGCTTTACACGTGTAATGTGCTAGTACTTATCAACAACTATCCTTATTAGAAAGTATCAATTAATATGACGTAAACAATCCAGAAATTATAACAACTCTCACCACTTAAATATAAACAACTATGTGTCAATAAATACGCGCTACAATTTTCCTCAACTCACCATTTCAGTATCATTTCAATTAATATCTGCAAATTTTTTTCCATGAATATCTGCATCACACAAATATATATCACATAATAGTTGGAGGACCAAAAGATATCACGTTAGATGAACATGCAATAAGTACAAATTGCAAAGACTTGAGAGTCTTTAGACATCTAGTTTGGGACTTCAATTTTATTTCCATGAATTTCTGCACCACACAAATATATATCCGTTCTCGTTCAATTATTCTTTTCTAAGTCTATTTTATTTCCATGAATTTCTACACCACACAAATAAATATCCGTTCTCGTTCAATTATTCTTTTTCTAAGTCTATATAAAGCTGCATATAGGCATACATGTTGATTTATCAGATAAAATAACATCAATACAAATTATTTATAACATATATACATTATGAGAGAAAATATTTGCTTTTACTTTATGCTAACTCATGTTTTGTTTATCTTTTCACTTGTTCTACCATGGTTTAATACCACGGCAGCCACTACCCTTGGCCACAAACTGGTTGTAGCAGCAGGAGGGGCTACTAATACGTGCATCGATAACGAGAGAGAAGCTCTTCTTGGTTTCAAAGCTCGCCTTCTAGACCCCGACGACTTGCTCTCTACATGGAGACCCGAAGAAGAAGATGACTGTTGTAAATGGAGGGGAGTCAGGTGCAACAACCAAACAGGTCATGTCACAATGCTTGACCTGATGTGCGGCTATTATACTGGTGTTGGAGGTGAGATTAGCCTTTCATTGCTTAACTTAACCAACTTGAATCATCTAGATCTGTCCTATTGTTATTTCCATGGAACGATCCCCCCGTTCATAGGCTCCATGACTCATTTAACTTATCTTGACCTTTATGAAAATGACTTTAAGGGCACCATTCCCATGTCCATTTTTTCCTTGACCGGTTTAACTTTTCTTGACCTTTCATCGAATCAGTTTGTTGGAACCATTCCCGTGTCCGTTGGTTCTTTGAAAAATTTAACACACCTTTACCTAGATGATAATAATCTTAGTGGAACCATTCCCGAGTCCATTGGTTCCTTGACCAAACTAACAAACCTTACCCTTGGTGGGAATAATTTCCGTGGAATCATTCAGAGATCCATTGGTTCATTGACCAAATTAACATGGCTTGACCTAGATGATAACTCTCTCCATGGAACCATTCCTCCGGAATTTGGAAACCTCACCAATTTGTACAGTCTTTCACTAAGATCTCTCGATAGTTGTACAATTGAAAACTTAGATTGGTTGTCTTCTCTATCTTCTTTAAGTCACCTTTATATGGATGGAACTTCTCTGGCCAAAGCAAATAACTGGGTAAATGTAATTATAGGAATCCGAAACCTAGAAGAGTTATCGTTAAGCGGATGTGACCTCTCAAAAGTCATGCATCCATATTCTCCAGTTGTCAACTCTTCTTCATCTATTGGTCACCTTTATCTCCATAACAACAATCTCACCTCATCAGTTTATCACTGGCTGTGCCCATTAGTTGGCAATAGGCTTACGGATTTTCGTGTTTCTGGCAACTCGTTTGATGGGAAACTTTCGGATTTTCTTAACAACTTGTCCCGATGCACATCCCCAGATATGTTATATATATTGGATGCCTCAAATAACCAATTAATAGGGTCATTGTCTCATGAGATCCAAAACTTTTCGTCCCTAAATATCTTGAACCTAGATTCCAATCAGTTAAATGGAACAATAAGTGACAAATTGTGGCAACTACCCACACTTCAAGAACTGCACCTATCTTCCAATTCTCTTAGAGGTGTTATCTCTGAAAACATTGGAAAATCAAATCTTTTGTATGTAGATCTTTCACACAACTCACTCGAAGGAGTTTTTTTTAATGATGACGTGTTAAACCTTTCTATGAGTGTAGTGCATATTGATTTCAGCTCCAACAAGCTAGGACCTTGTTTCCCCAAATCGATACAAAAAATGAAAAAACTTAGGCGTCTTGATCTTTCCAGCAATAGTATTTCAGACACAATTCCTACAGAGTTCTGGAACCAATGGCGCCCTTCTCAATTGAGTTATTTGGATCTCTCTTTCAACAACATAAGTGGGACATTACCAGAATCATTATCAAATCTTGACCTTGAAAAAGTAGATTTGAGTTCGAACAGCTTTTATGGTCCAATACCTACTTTTCCGGCCCGTATAAGTTTTTTAGATCTGTCAAATAACTCACTGACCGGGAAACTTCCGGACAGCTTGAAGAATTTGACGTATCTAAAAGTTCTTAATTTAGGCCACAACATGCTATCAGGATATATTCCTCCCTGTGTAGGATGTTTGGGTCAACTCGAGACGTTATCTTTATACAACAACAGCTTCTCTGGAGAAGTGCCATTGTCTTTGAAGAATTGCACCAACTTGAGCCTTTTGGACTTGGGGGCTAACAAATTAAATGGTAATATTCCTGGTTGGATTGGCAAAAGCTTGTCAAGGTTGTACGCTCTTAGCCTAAAATCAAACAACTTTTCCGGAGTCATCCCTTCACAAATATGTCAATTAGCAAGCCTTCAAATCTTAGACTTGTCATTTAACAATCTTCATGGAACAATCCCATCGTGTGTGCTTAGTCTTACTTCCATGGTTCAAGAAGAATTGTTTACGGAACAGAATCGACATCATTATAGTAGTACTGTTATTCTTAAAAACAGTTCTTTCTCTGTTGACGATAGCTATATAGACCATCTGTTGATTGAATGGCAAGGAAAGGTAAATGAGTTTAGTAGAAATCTGAGATTGATGAAGACAATTGATTTATCAACCAACAGTCTCACAGGGCAAATTCCATATGAGATTACGTATCTGCAGGGATTAGTAGTACTAAACTTGTCACACAACGCTCTACTTGGAGAGATTCCGGAAGACATTGGTCGAATGAATAAACTTCTGACTTTGGATTTATCCAAAAACAAGTTCTCAGGAGGGTTGCCATCAAGCATGTCTCAGATGAATTTTTTAAGTTATCTTGACGTGTCGCATAACAACTTGTCTGGGATGATTCCATCTAGTACTCAACTCCAGTCCTTTGAACAATCAAGGTACATTGGAAATGCTGGACTATGTGGACCTCCCCTGACCATGTATTGTCCCAGAGATAAAGAACTTGAAGTAACACCTGTAGTTGATGAAAGTAAGAGTGATGGCGAAACCATAGATGAACTTAAGAGATGGTTTTATATTGGAGGGGCATCTGGTTTTGTTACTGCATTTTGGATAGTATCTGGCACTTTACTTCTTAACCGCCGTGCGAGACATGCTTTTTATCAGTGTCAAGATAGCTTGAAAGATTGGGTGTGTGTTAAGGTGGCGGTGTTCATGGCAAAACGGCGAAGGGTTGCACATGCGTAGTTGTATATGTTTTTTGTGTGTTTTTTTTCTTCATCTGCTTAGTATTGTAATTTCATGCTTCACTTGTATTTGGCAATGGTTTTTAGTCGCAGTTATTAATAAAATTGCCACTAACACCATGGGTGGCCATTTCCCCGCGTTGTGTGATATACGCCATCTCCAGATGTTCATATATTATATAATTGTATAATAATATGATGCTCGGAAGGTGTTTACTAAAATGCTTTACATAGAATTGCAACATACTTGATTACGAGGCACTTGAAATAGGCCTTTAATGCAAATTAGAAATCTGAATAATGATACCCTTTTTGTTAAAAAAAAACTTTAGTTTTGTTTTCTTAAGTCAGCACACAGGTTTCTACAATGGATTATTAGTCCCTGTTCACACCCTACCACAAGATGGAACGCTCATGTAAAAACTGTAACAAACATAAAAGAACAAGTCAGTATCATATAGTTCTTGTTCGATCCATTGCTATGACAAGGACCACATGTTGCTTCCACTAAACACGTACTCACTTTCGTGTTCTGTTACATACACTCGATAGTACTCGATCTAATTTTACTTACAGTTTTATAAATATGGTCCATGCTAGTGTGGAAATGCTCTTACTTTTTTAAACTGATTAGTGTGGAAATAAGTATGTTGGTAACTGCTGGTTTCTTGGTGCAAGCACCTAATATCCAGATGTTATTAACTAATTATTAGATGGTCTTATGTTATAAACTAGCCTGGAATTAGTTACATAAGATTTAGGCCTTGTTTGTTTTTTCAAAAAAGCTCTTATTTGCCTCTTTTGTCTGCAGGCGCGCAGACATATTCCTTGAAAACCGTTTGTTTTTTAAGCAAATTACCTAAACAACCTAATTACGTACTCATTTTACAAATTTAAACTATTTTCCTCTTTTTTACGAAAATGACCAAGAAGTGTCACATCAAACTCATTCGCCTAGAACAATAAAAAGTGAAACATTGTAGGGAGAATATTTTGGAACAGAGCACATAGTAGGAATGCATGGCTGGGTATGGTTCAAAAGAGCCCTTCTTATATATTTTAATATATGATTGACATGTATACACATAATCAAGAAAAATATTATATTAGTTCTTTGTGGTTACTTTAACAATTTCACGCCCAAACATTCGCCCACGTACATTTTGGTACATCTCGCTCATATATTCGCTTAGCCCACGCCTAGGTTCACGCTCAGGCACGCCCAGGTTCACGCCCAGGTTCATGCCACGCCCAGGTTCACGCCCAGGGCATGCCTGCCACGCCCAGGGCACGCCTAGTTCATTCTTGATAAGGTTTTAAAAGGTACCATTTTGAGGGGTCGTTTAAGTCCGTATTTGATCACTTTTGTATCCGTTATTGCTTAATATCGTTCCTTTTCACTTTTTAGGTCTCGTGAAGGCAAAATGCTGTAATGGCACTTATTTGGACGAAAAGGCGCGAATATATGAAGAAAATGGCCAAAGTCGAAATCAAGACACTCACAGTCGCTGAATGTAGAAGGCGACGGCGTCAGGTTCTATTTGCGACGCCGTCGGAGAATTATTGTGACGGGTCAGAACGCAAAACTCGTGTTTTCAAGAGACGGCGTCTAGTTGTGAAAGAGTAGGCCGTCGCTACTCAGACGGCCTAGATGCAATCCAGACGACGTCAGAAGCTGAAGAGGACGGCGTCACGGACATAAGGTGACACCGTCGCAAGGTTAACGTGGCCAAGACGAAACCCTAATGGCGGCGACACGACGGCGTCACTAAACATAAGGTGACGCCGTCGCAATTGTAATCTTATATATAGAATCCGAATTTTTCAGTCTTTGTGTGGAGAGTCTTTGGAGTAAAAACCTAAAACCGAACCTAAGGTGTCTTGTACAGTATTTTAGGGTTTTTAACCCTATCTTACACCAAGATAAGTCTTTGCTTCATTAATTCAATTATGTCTTTGATTATTTGTGTGTATGCTTGCATGTTCTCCATGTCCGGCTAATTTATTTGTGTGTTTGCTTAGGAAGTATGAAACTTAATTATTGAATATTGATTGGTTGTTTCTTATCTTAGTTGACTAATGATCTAGTAATGCGATAGGTCATTCGTTGTGTACTTAATGCTTGATTCATCTTTGTGAACCTTAGAGTATGATTACCTGAGTGATTGTAGGCTAAAACATCCGAAGAGTGCCTTAGAGTAGGAGTCTATAATCTCTACGTGGATTTGTAGACAAGACCCTTTGGTAATTTCAAAGAGTTAGGGAGAAACGCATACCCTACAACTTTAGAAACACAACGCAACTAGGAATAAGACGTGACACTCAACCATCAATAGGAGATAATTAAGGAGTAATACAAACTAAGTAAACACATCTTTAAACTATCATACGAGCACACATTAATTAGACATAGACTCCCACAACCTTAGTTTAGATAATTAGATAATAGTAGAGTAATCGGTAGAAATACCAACCCCCCAAATCCAATACCCGAGATTCGTACTTTTCCATTTTCATAAAATATAAAAAGATAAAAAAATAATAATCTTCCTCAACCTTAACCTTAGCGTAGTAACTCCCTACTAGCATTCCTATTCCCCTAGAGAACGATATCAATACCCGTGGCTTACCCTAATTACTACACTACAACGATTAGGTTCACTGCCTAGGGTGTTATAAAACTTGCTCGAAGAAAAGGAAGTTTCCTTGACCCCGAACGACGCGTGTAGCGTTATCAAGTTTTTGGCGCCGCTGCCGGGGAATAGAATAGCTAGTTAGTAGTCCACCTCGTTTAGGTTTCTTTGCTTGATTCCTATCAAGTAAACTTTTTTCTCATTTTTAGATTTCTCTTAGTCTATCCCCCTTCTTCGTGACCCTCGTTCGTAAAAACCATCACTCACCATGATCCGTATCTTCCGTCGAAGATTCTTCACTCTACCCGTTCCCAATCCCGAGATTGAGAATGCAATCCCACAAAACCCTTCACCTACTCACCATTTTGGTAATCACCTAGGGCATAATGAGATAAATTGGCAACAACAAAGTCCTTTCTATTACTCTGATTCTGATGAAGAATTTGATTATGGTGAGGCACTTGATAGCGGAGAGGTCATTAATGAAATTGAGGAAGACCCCTCCCAATGTTTTGACCCTAGGTGTAGGATTGAGAAAGATGGCCCCTTTAACATGCAATTCCCTTGCAAAATAGGACTAGAAGGGTTCGATGCTTATTTGAATTCATTCTTACCTTTAAACTTAATCTCAAGGGACCTATACAACAAAATCAAGGTCAATCAGTTAACTTATCAAGGGAACAATGTTGTTGAAGCAGTCATTTATTTGCACGTGTTTGTTGGAAGTTTTGCTTATTTGGTAGAATTCATGGTCTTAGAAGACTTAGGAGAATTTATAGATAAGGACCTCACTCAAGTAATTTTTGGAAAACCTTTCAAAAAATTGACTAGGTTGAATGAACGGATGATTGATGGTCTAATTACATTCTCTGATGAGGTTGAAGATTTCATCTACCAAATGCCACGCGCTCATCCTAGGTTTAAACATAAGGACATCGAAGTTTGTAATAGAATGACCCCTATTCCATTGCTTAGTGAAAGGGATAAGCAGAGTGGGCTTAGGTACCCATATGAGAAAACTAAGCGATATTACAAAAAATGCCTTGAATTAGGAGATGATTACAAAAAGAATGAAAGAGCGTTGGAATGGCTTAAGTATGAGCACGAGAGAATGCGTGAGGGAACGTAGGAGCATGACTACGAGTCTAGCTACAAGACTCTTAAATAAAGAAAAGCGCTTCGTGGGAGGCAACCCATGCTTAATTGTTTGCTTGTTAGTGTCATATACCTTTTATTAATTGTTTATCCTCATGTTTAAATTTGTAAAAATGCTTTATTTTGTTTTTAACTTCGTCTTAATTACATATAAAGGTATTTTACATAAGGGATAAGTGTAGGGAGGATTACACACGTTTTCAAAAGAAACGTAAACATGAGAATAACAATTAATTAAAAGATATATATGTTTGTTTGTTTGAGTCAAATGCTTGTATCGAGTCATAATGAATGTTTTGCAGAAATTTTTCCAGATTCTAAAGATGTAAATTTTCCAGAAAATCGCAGACCAGTTTTTGTCAGGATAACCTGACGGCGTCAGGATTGCAACCTGACGGCGTCAGGAAGGAGTAAAAACATCAGCTTACTTTTTCTCGTTTTCTGAGCTACTTATAAATTTTTGGAATTTTCCAGGTCTTAATTTTCTTAGAAATTCTGTAAACATTCATTCCACAAGCATTATATCCTAGTTTAAATCGAGTCTTATATATATTATTACCGCCGATTTTACGCGAAGGTTTCGTTTGTTTTCTTCAAGTGTGCAGGTTTAGTTTGTCAAGAAGAAGTTACATAAGATTGGAAGGAGCTTTTCACGCAATAATTCTTCTTGAAAAGAATTTAACCACTACTTCACACACGGATCCTACCGAGCTAATCAGGGGAGTATTAGTTTCTTTCGTTTTTAATTACCTTCTTTTATCATAACTTTGATACTTTCGGGGAACATTGGGGACAATGTTCAGTTTAAGTGTAGGGAGGGAAAATAAAACGGGAACTTTGAAACTATGCTTATCCTTGACTATTTGCTTTGTCCAATTGTGATTGTGTAATAAACCATGAGAAAATGTCGGTTAGGGTAATTTTGGCACCAAATTTAAAATTTTTCATGACATATAGGAGTGGGCCATTAGTCTTAACAAAAGCGTCTCATGGATAGGAAGTTATATGACTAGCACAAAAACCCTTACCACCCAAATTCCACCCAAAATGTGAGGATCGCCCTTAGATTAGTAGGAATTAAAGCATTCATCTTTAATGCTTAGAGTGTGAACCGGTAGTATATTAGATTCTAGAACTTGTTTTGTGATGCATTCCGAGATCGCAAGTGAGGCTACACTTGTGTAGTTAGGAATAACTAAATGATAAGAGGCATTAGGATAACCCTTGTTTGATACCTGTAATATAATTACTTCTTCCACTTCGGTTGAGTAATTCCCCCACACCCTTTGCGTTGTACTCATTTTTAGTACACGATACCCCTAGTTAACCCCTCAGAGCCTATCCTTTTCGCGGTTCTCATGATATTTCGGTTTTTCCGGAATATCAATGAAGAGCATTGTTTACACCCCACCCCCAAATATACACCCAAATCGCCTTAGCCTACCCCTTATGCACTCACTTTTAGTGCAAATGTTTGTTATCACCCTAAACCCTTAGTTCAATTATCTAGTTGCTTGCATAAGTTGCTAAGTCGAGTCATATCCTTTGTATACAGTTTTGGGATGATTGGGATTCATGGGAAAAGTTAAAGTTTATGAAATGACGGGAAGGGAACGTTAAATTCAAATTCCCTTTGTTTGCATAATAATGTACCCCAAGTGTTTTGATCTTGTCAAATCGGGTCAAATTAGTGTTAGAGTAATAAAAACTCAAGTGTAGGGATGTCCCTGTAAATCCCTAGTATTTTGATGTTATCGTAGAGGATGGTAGAGTAAAAGTGTATGAAAACAAAAAAAAAAAAAAAAATCGAAAAAGAGAAAAGAAAAAAAATAGAGTGAAAAAAAAAAAAAAAAAAAAAAAAAAAAAAAAAAAAAAGGCTACCATCCTACATCTATCTTTTAATTTATGTTTGTTTATTTCAGTTATCTAGAGTTTAGAGTGTCGAGTCTTGGCTTAGCAACGCCATTCTTCATATGCAGTTAACATAAAGATTTTTGACTTGCCACCACTAAATAGCCTATCCCACCAAACCCTTATTTCCCTACCGTAAGCCTAACATTACAACCCTTTAAAGACCTCTTTGATAGTCTTTCCTAGGTGCTTACGCCAAAGCGATGGAGGTTTGATCTATTCTCAAGCCTATGGTAATCTATGTACTAGGACCGGTTAATGAGTGTTTATCTTCCATTTCCTATATTGTTATATTTCATTTATACACCTGAGAGAGATGTGAGTATCCAAACACCCCATGTGAGGTGCTAGTATGTAATTTCCGTGCTTGTTATGACTTTTGCGGGGCTTATATGTGTTGTGGACCGTTTTGAATTAATGCTGAATGACCCCTAACTTATAAATTAATTGGCTAAAAGCAGATTTGCTTGAGGACAAGCAAATAACAAGTGTAGGGATATTTGATAAGGTTTTAAAAGGTACCATTTTGAGGGGTCGTTTAAGTCCGTATTTGATCACTTTTGTATCCGTTATTGCTTAATATCGTTCCTTTTCACTTTTTAGGTCTCGTGAAGGCAAAATGCTGTAATGGCACTTATTTGGACGAAAAGGCGCGAATATATGAAGAAAATGGCCAAAGTCGAAATCAAGACACTCACAGTCGCTGAATGTAGAAGGCGACGGCGTCAGGTTCTATTTGCGACGCCGTCGGAGAATTATTGTGACGGGTCAGAACGCAAAACTCGTGTTTTCAAGAGACGGCGTCTAGTTGTGAAAGAGTAGGCCGTCGCTACTCAGACGGCCTAGATGCAATCCAGACGACGTCAGAAGCTGAAGAGGACGGCGTCACGGACATAAGGTGACGCCGTCGCAAGGTTAACGTGGCCAAGACGAAACCCTAATGGCGGCGACACGACGGCGTCACTAAACATAAGGTGACGCCGTCGCAATTGTAATCTTATATATAGAATCCGAATTTTTCAGTCTTTGTGTGGAGAGTCTTTGGAGTAAAAACCTAAAACCGAACCTAAGGTGTCTTGTACAGTATTTTAGGGTTTTTAACCCTATCTTACACCAAGATAAGTCTTTGCTTCATTAATTCAATTATGTCTTTGATTATTTGTGTGTATGCTTGCATGTTCTCCATGTCCGGCTAATTTATTTGTGTGTTTGCTTAGGAAGTATGAAACTTAATTATTGAATATTGATTGGTTGTTTCTTATCTTGACTAATGATCTAGTAATGCCATAGGTCATTCATTGTGTACTTAATGCTTGATTCATCTTTGTGAACCTTAGAGTATGATTACCTGAGTGATTGTAGGCTAAAACATCCGAAGAGTGCCTTAGAGTAGGAGTCTATAATCTCTACGTGGATTTGTAGACAAGACCCTTTGGTAATTTCAAAGAGTTAGGGAGAAACACATACCCTACAACTTTAGAAACACAACGCAACTAGGAATAAGACGTGACACTCAACCATCAATAGGAGATAATTAAGGAGTAATACAAACTAAGTAAACACATCTTTAAACTATCATACGAGCACACATTAATTAGACATAGACTCCCACAACCTTAGTTTAGATAATTAGATAATAGTAGAGTAATCGGTAGAAATACCAACCCCCCAAATCCAATACCCGAGATTCGTACTTTTCCATTTTCATAAAATATAAAAAGATAAAAAAATAATAATCTTCCTCAACCTTAACCTTAGCGTAGTAACTCCCTACTAGCATTCCTATTCCCCTAGAGAACGATATCAATACCCGTGGCTTACCCTAATTACTACACTACAACGATTAGGTTCACTGCCTAGGGTGTTATAAAACTTGCTCGAAGAAAAGGAAGTTTCCTTGACCCCGAACGACGCGTGTAGCGTTATCAATTCTCTCGCCCAAACTTCTCGCCTGTTCTCGCCTGGACCACTCCCAGAGAATTGGGTGTACACGTGTACGGTTTACAACGTATTACGGTACCAATCTAACGTCTCATATTCAAAAGTTCATTTTAGAAAATTATACGTGCGTGGTTTATATGTGTAAAATACTAGGCTAAAGTGTCCATTTAAAAAATTTTCTCTTGTTTTTTTCAGACATAAGAGGGTAAAATCTCTTATTTCCTCTTATACCATGCAGACATAATTTATCTCTTCTTTTCCACTTCTTACCTCTTCTCACAACCCCTACATCTCTTTCTCAATATCTTACATCTCTTTTACGTTTCGTCCGTCTTTTTACGTTTTCGTCCGTTTTTTTACGTTTTCGCCCGTTTTTTACGTTTTCTCCCGTTTTTTTACGTTTTCGCCTATTTTTTACGTTTTCGTCCGTTTTTTACGTTTTCGTCCGTTTTTTTACGTTTGCGTCCGTTTTTTTACGTTTTCGCCTCCTTTTTTACGTTTTCGCCCTTTTTTTACGTTTTCGTCTGTTTTTTAACTTTTTCGTCCGTTTTCTTATGTTTTCGTCCGTTTTCTTACAATTTCGCCTGTTTTTTTAAGTTTTAGTCCGCTTTATTACGTTTATGTTCGTTTTTCATGTTTCCGTCCATTTTTTAATGTTTTCGTATGTTTTTTTATGTTTTCGTCTGTTTTTACGTGTTCATCCTTTTTTTACGTTTTCGTCCATTTTTTTACGTTTCGTCCGTTTTCTTACGTTTTTGACCGTTTTCGTCCTTTTTTACGTTTTCATCCGTTTTTTACGCTTTCGTTCGTTTTTTACGTTTTAATCCGTTTTTTATATTTTCATGTGTTTATTTTACTTTTTCCTCCATTTTCATATGATTTTATAAGTTTTTTGTACGTTATTTTATCTTACCTAACAAAACGTAAGATAATGTAAGAAAACGAATGAAAACGAAAGAAAACAGACGAAAACATAAAAAAACAGACAAAAACGTAAAAAACGGTCGAAAATGTAAAAAAGGCGAAAACGTAAAAAAAGACAAAAGCGTAAAAAACGGTCGAAAACTTAAAAAACAGACGAAAACATAAGAAGATTAAAACGGACGAAAACGTAAAAAAAAAGGAATAAAACGTAAGAAAAAGGATGGAAACGTAAAAAAAACAGCTGAAAACGTAAAAACATACGAAAACGTAAAAACAAACGAAAACGTAAAAAAAGATGTAAGCGTAAAAAAACAGACGAAAACGTAAAAAACTGGACGAAAACGTAAGAAAATGGACTAAAATGTAAAAAAATGACAAAAACATTAAAAAACAGACGAAAACATAGAAAATGGAGGAAAATGTAAAAAACAGACGAAAATGTAAAAAAACTAGTGAAAAAGCAAAAGGAAAAAAAAAGTTACTTTAATAGCACAAAAAATACTAGTGAAAAATAAAGAAGAAAAAAGAAGAAAAATGAAAGAAGTACTTCAATAGCACAAAAAACAAACGGTCTTTTTGTTGCAGATGAAGAGCTTAAATGTACCTCTTCTTTTGCAGACATGGTTTGCAGATGAAGAGGTAAAAGCTCTGAAAAAACAAACGACACCTAAGTGTGTGGGTGAAAACTCAAAACTTCTTCATTGCTTGCTCTATCCATAGCAATAAAGTTCATCCCCTTCTCAACCCTCCCTGTCATTCTCCATGCGTGCTTGCATGTGGCTATGTGGTCCGGATGTTGACACCCTCTTAGTAAGAACTTGTAATATGTTAACTCGATATTTTTGCTAACAAAGGTGTTGGTAAATGGTTGTTTTTGTTATATGATGTTGGAAGCTCTATCATGCTATAATAATGCTTTACCCTATCATTAACATATGCAGCAGAAGATAGAAACGATGAAGAGACGACCAGCAAAAGCAACCCTTCTATTGAAAGCGAGAGACCCGAAACAAGCTCACATGAATGAAGTATTATAAATGATAGGCGGAGCAGGGATCGTGAGCGAGACCTAAAATTTGAAAAGGAACGCGAACTGGAAAGGTAGAAAAGAGAGAGTATAGAAGTATAAGGGTCATTAATGATGACTTAATAACTACAAGGAGCAAAGATGTAAATATGTTCAAAAGTTAGTTAGCAGTAGTTAGTTGTCTTCCTCTGTATATATTCTTCCCATTTCAATGAAAATGTAATGATCTTCATTTTATCATTCAATAATATCTACAATTTCCGCATGGTATTAGGGCACAAATGCTCGTTATCAAACCCTAAATCTCCAAATTGATTTTGATTCGATTATAGTGATCTTGAATCAATCAATCCTTCTTTTAATCAAGTTTTTCTGACGTCATCAATGGCGATTCCACCATCTTCTTCCACTAATCAAGATTCAAACCAAAATCCACAATCTAATCAACTCAATATCAATATGATCAATGATCCTCTATACATTGCCAGTTCTGATCATCCAGGAATGGTGTTAACTAACACAGCTTTCAATGGAAGTAATTTTCATAGCTGGAGTAGGAATGTGAGAATGGCATTAGGAGCTAAACTGAAATTAAGGTTTATTGATGGTTCTTGTCCAAAACAAGATGTTGGTAATGTTGATTTGCAAAGATGGATCAGATGTGATTACATGGTTATTTGTTGGATCTTGAATTCAATTGTACAAGATTTATCTGAAGCTTTTCTTTATGCTCAGTCTGCTTGTGAGTTGTGGAAAGGGATAGCAGAAAGATATGGGCAGAGTAATGGTCCGTTGGTGTATCAACTTGAAAGAGAGTTGACCAAAATCAGTCAAGGTAATCTCACCATTGCATCTTATTTCAACAAGTTAAAGAAATGTTGGGATGAACTGCAGAATATCAATTATTTACCTACTTGTGATTGTGGGAAAGTGAGGGAATGCACTTGTGATGTTTTAGAAAAATTCTTGTTAAGGGATAGTAATTTGAAGTTGATTCAATTCTTGATGAAACTAAATGATGAATATGAGTCAGTTAGAAGTCAAATTCTTGCCATGGATCCTCTTCCTACTGTGAATAAGGCATATTATATTGTTCAACAAATTGAGAAACAAAAGCAAGTTACTAATCAGACTTTTGAGCCTACTGCATTTTTTGCTAACATGAATAATAAGGGGACAAATGGTGGAAGAAAAGATGTTAAAGCTACAAGAAATGATGGAAAAAGGTTTTGCACTGGATGAAATCAAGAAGGACATACAGTTGATCAATGTTTTGAGAAGATAGGATATCCTGATTGGTACAAAAGGAAGAAGGCTAAGAAGCAAAATAGGATGGCAGCACATGTGAATTCATGATTTGATGAGCATTTTAATGGTGAAACACCTTTTGATATGGGCAGTGAAATGAGATAGGAATGAACCAGAATGGTGGATTTGATCAGAAGTTGGTGGCTGCTGTTTGTCAAGAAATGATGAAGATGTTTAAGGGAAAAGGGGTTATGGGTGAGTCAAGTACTGCAAGAGATTATGCAACCAGTTCTCATGCAATTATATTCTCCTGTTATACCATTTCCTTTTCCTTATTTTGCCATCCAAACATGAATGTCAGACTGGATTGGGTGACTGATACAGGGGCCTCTGATCACATGACACCACATTTTAACCTGTTCATTTTTGTCACTTATCTCAAAACTCCTATCATTGTGCATCTACTAGATGGGACTTCTAAAACTGTTACCATTGTTGGTAGTGTACAAATAACACCTACTCAAATGTCTTTTAGGTGCCTGACTTTCAACTCAATTTGCTTTCTATTGGCCAACTCATTCAAACAAACCAATTGGTAGCTCATTTTTATCCCAATGATTTTTGCTTTCAGGACCTTACAACTAAGCAGATTGTGGGAGTGGGAAAGGGTTCCAAGAATTTGTACATCTGCAAACCCACTGTTGATCCAAATGCATTTTCTGCTTCTGTTTCCGATTTTCAAAATTCTCATTTGAATTCTATTCATGTTGTTTGTCTGAATAAAGAGTCCTACAGCAATACTGTGTCTAAAAATGTGCTAGATGTTTCAACTTTTCATGCTAGACTTGGTCACTCATGTGTATCAAAAATGTCCCATATACCTTTGTATAAATCCATGAAATTCTCAGATTTTTCTTGTGAATATTGTATCCTTTCCAAACATCATAGACTTCTTTTTCCTAAAAGTGAAAATATTGCTTCTGTTCCTTTTCACTTGATTCATGTTGATTTGTGGGGCCCCTATAAGCAAGCTGCTATGAATGGTGCTTATTACTTTTTCACCATTGTGGATGATCACATAAGAGCTACTTGGACCTATTTAGTTCATTCAAAGGAGCAGATTCCAACCCTCCTGATTTCTTTCTTTGCTTATGTTAAAACTCATTTTCAAAGCATACCAAAGATTGTTAGATCAGACAATGGGACTGAAATAGTTAATGCAACTTGTGCTACTTTCTTTCAAGAGAAAGGTGTTTTGCATCAGAGATCCATGCCTTATACTCCACAACAAAATGGCAGAGTAGAGAGAAAACATAGGAATTTACTTGATACATCCAGAGCTATTAGGTTACATGCTAGTTTGCCTCTTAAGTTCTGGGGTGATTGCCTTTTAGTAGCTACTTATCTCATCAACAAAATGCCTGCAAAAGTTCTTAATTGGAAGTCTCTTTTTGAAAAGTTATTTGGTGAACTTCCTAGTTATGATCATCTGAGGGTAATTGGATGCTTGTGTTATGCTGCTGTTACCAAACCACACAAGGATAAGTTTGATAACAGAGGTATCAAGTGTGTTCTTCTTGGGTATCCTGCCAACCAAAGAGGGTATAAATTGTTAAATTGGGAGACAAAAGAAGTTTTTTCTCAGCAGAGATGTGGTTTTTGAAGAACATGTGTTTCCTTTCAAACAATCTATTAAACCATCATCTAACTATACCATCCCTGATTATCCTACTTTTGATAACCATCCTTTGGAAGAAACAAAATTTGTTACCCCAAACAATCCTTTACCAACAGCACAACCTACATCTAATCCTATAACTAATAATTCTCCTAATCCTACATCCAATGAACCACCAATTCTTGATGAACCAATAATTGCTCCAATTGAACCTACACTTCCTACAACTATAACTGCCCCTATGAGGAAGTCTACTAGACGAGCTACTAAACCCACTTGGTTGAAAGATTTTGTCACTCCTCCTTTACCTGGTAGTACTTCCTCTACTCCTCATTATCCCTTATTTGTTTCATTTGAGTTCAAACATGTCCCTCCTAGTCACATAGCCTTTTTGGCAAATGCCTTTGTAACTGTTGAACCCACATCTTATAAGCAAGCACTTACCATAAAGGGTTGGGTTGAGGCAATGAATGCAGAAATAACAGCTTTAGAAAAGAATGGGACATGGACTGTAACTACATTACCCTCAGGACATAAACCAATCACTTCTAAGTGGGTTTTCAAAATCAAATATTATCTTGATCGCACTGTGGAAAGATATAAAGCAAGATTAGTGGTCAGAGGTTTTAATCGAAAGGAGGGTGTAGATTATAAACATACCTTTTCACCAGTTGCTAAACTGGCAACTGTGAGAGTTTTGATTGCATTGGCTACTGCAAAACAATGGCCACTCCATCAGTTAGACATCAATAATGCTTTCTTACATGGTTATATTGATGAAGAAATCCACATGGTACCACCAGAAGGCTACACTAAGGCTAAACCAGGACAAGTTTGCAAGCTCAACAGATCTTTGTATGGGTTAAAACAAGCCTCAAGACAATGGACCCATGAATTAACAAAGTTTTTGATAAGCCTAGGATTTGTTCAGTCTAAACATGATTATTCTTTGTTTGTTAAAACTGAAGGGGAGGATTTCACAGCTGTTTAAGTTTATGTTGATGATATGCTTCTAACTGGTAATTATGTTCAAACCATCACTGAGCTAAAAAGGGCATTGGATCAGAAGTTCACTATCAAAGATCTTGGATTAGCAAAGTACTTCCTTGGCATTGAGTTATGTAATACTGATGCTGATGCTGGTACTCATTTGAACCAAAGGAAGTATATTTTGGACTTGTTAACAGATGCTGGACTCACAACTGCTAAGCCTAATCCATCACCATTTCCCACTAAACTCAGGTTATCCTTAAACAAAGGTACTCCTTTAACTGATGCAGGTCCTTACAGAAGGTTAGTTGGTAGATTGTTGTATCTTACCATGACAAGACCAGACATTTCATATGTTGTACAAAATTTGAGCCAATTTGTGTCAGCACCCACAGATGCTCATATGTAGGCTACTATTCATTTGTTAAAGTACTTAAAAGGGACAATTTCCAAAGGATTATTCTATCATGTGCAACCTCACTTAAAGGTAACAGGATTCTCAGATGCAGACTGGGCTACATGTTTAATGACAAGGAGATCTCTCATTGGATATTGCATCTTCCTAGGCCATGCTTTAGTTTCCTGGAAAACTAAGAAACAAGCAACAGTTAGCAGATCTTCTACTGAAATAGAGTATAGAAGCATGGAACCTATCACTTGTGAATTACTCTGGCTAATTTTTTTGCTAAAGGATATGCATATTCAAGTGCAGTTGCCAATTATACTGTTTTGTGATAATAAATTTGCACAACAAACTGCTGCTAATCCCTGTTATCATGATAGAACTAAACACTTGGACATTGACTACCATTTTACTAGAGACAAGGTTCAAGAAGGTTTTCTGCAAACAACATTTATTCCTACTCATTTACAACTTGCAGATCTGATGACAAAGGCTTGGGGAAAAGAACAACACTCCTTTCTTGTTGACAAGTTGGGACTCACTGAGGCTCCAACTTGAGGGGAGGATATAGAAGTATAAGGGTCATTAATGATGACTTAATAACTACAAGGACCAAAGATGTAAATATGTTCAAAAGTTAGTTAGTAGCAGTTAGTTGTCTTCCTCTGTATATATTCTTCCCATTTCAATGAAAATGTAATGATCTTCATTTTATCATTCAATAATATCTACAATTTCTGCAGAGAGGGAGCAACACCGAGCTAAGAGAGAAAGGGAACGAGAATACAAAATACGTGAAGATGAACGCCGATATCGGGGTCGTCTAAAGGAGTGGGAAAATCTGGAAAAGGAAAAAGAGCGTGCCTGAAAACAGGAGAGAGAAAGGGAAAAGGATAGAGAACAGGACATGAAATATGAGATATTAGAATAAGAGAATGATGATGGCTATAGCAAAAAGAGAAAATATAGAAGTAGTGGGGAGGAAAGAGAAGAAAGAAAACGAAGGTTAAGGGAAAAGGAAGAGGAAGAAGAGATTGCTGAGGCAAAGAGGAAAGGGAGCAGCAGAAAGAACAACAAAAACATGCTATGTTAATTGGAGCCTTTATCTAGTACTACAACTAATGGAACTGACAGTTGCTATGTTAATTGATGGAAGCTTGGCACAAATCAGAAATAGGTAAACCAGTTAAAACCAGTCCTGGTCCTAGATCTTTACTTCATGTTTTTTTAGCATGACATGTTATTAAATATTGGGTTATAAATTATACTCGCAATTAATAATTAAGTTAAAATAAGATTTACTAAATTTTTGAAAACTGAGCATTGAACATTTCTAATCCTTTGAAGAATGAAAATACCCTGTTTTCGAAAAACACCTTAGATCATTCTTTTCAAGCATTAAAATATTGTATATCTAATGGTATAATTTAAAAAGATTTATACAAATATCAGAAAACTACGTTTAATTATGGAAAACACCAAATGCCTTTGGTATGTGATTGGCCTATCAACCAAAAGGTGGGGTGATGCATAATATGTGAGTGTGTTTTTGCCTTTCATAAGAAATATCACATGGAAAAACAGTTTTATGTTATGTGCATAAGTGAACGGACTTTAGGACCAAATATTCGGGCTTAATCGGTCCTAGGGATAGTCTCATGTTTGGGCTTTTTTGTTCATCTTTATTATTAACCACAACGGGGTTCCGTATAATAGGTAACAGGAGTACACAAAATAGGACCAGTGACGACTCAGTCATGGAGTCTGCGACTGCTTCACAGACATGACAAAACAATACCATTGGAAACAAAAAGTTAGGATTTGGTCTTGTGGGTTCGGGAAAAAGAACTACAGTCCCTTCTCTATTCCACGAAGAGGATGGTGAGGATGCACAAAAGGATAAAAATATGCGACCTTTGGTTCCTATAGATTATTCAACTGAAGAATTTCAGGTTGTGAGAGAAACTACACTGCTTGCACCATATTCTAATTTGGCTGGAGCTGCTGAATTTGCAAAACGAATTGGACATTCAAATACAAAAGAACAGAGACCTGATTTAGAAAGGGAACGTAGTAGATGGTCCCATGATAAATCAAGCCATCGAGATAGGGACCGGGAGGAGACTAGCCGATCTAGAGATGAGACAAGAGAGAAAGAGAATGTGAAGACACCAGATAATAAGAAGCTTTAGGATGCAAAAAAAATTAATTGACACCATTCCAAAAACGAACTTGGTGGGTGGTACATGGGATGATTGGAATAGTGAGGGATGCAAGATATGTTGGAATTTAATAACATGACTATCATATATAAAACACAATAAACATCAAAGATACATGCGGAAGCGTATAGGAACGTATAATGAATAATTAATTAACATAAACATAAAGTATGCGTACCTTTTGATTCTAGCCCAACAAGAATCAATTCTCAAACTAGCAATTAAGATGAACCCTAATTAGGGTTTATAGGATTATAGGAATTGCCCATTACCGTTTTTGCAATTCAATCCAAGATACTTACAATAGTGTATAAGTACCACGTTCTTGGACACACGTACTATAACAAATTAAAGTAATGTTAGTTTTAAGAACATAAAACGTTTGCTTAAGGAAAATAAAAGTGATCGATCCCCTAGGTATAGTTCACGATCGTTTGGGACTAAATACACACACACAAGGTTTAGGTTTTAGGTTTATGTGTACAAGAGATAATTTACAAAGACCCTAGGCCTTGTATATATACCCAAAGAAACTTAGTGTCCAAGTTATGATAACCCCCCCCCCCCCCCCAAACCAATCGGTTCATCCCCTATGGGGTTTCTAGAACCATCTTGACTCCTAATTTCAAGTTTAGTCCTTTCCCTTAACATTTAACGACCGTTAGTCCATTACATTTAATTACTTAATGTTCGTTATGCATTTCGTGTAAATAATAACCAAATATAATATTTAATATTTAATTATTATAACTTTAATTCTTATACGTAAAGTATGCAATCCCGTGGTCTCTAGTTCGATCCTAACTCACGACTACTATTTTATATCCATAAAACTAATATAGCTCCCACTTGGATATATCTTAATAGTGTGATCACATTGGTTAGCGTCTAGCAACACTTCGATGCCTCTAGCAAGACTTGAATAAGGCTCCTGAAAAACCTTTTAATGATTTCTCATTATTCTTATCCTTTTGTTTCTAATACCATGTTAAATAAAGATATTGATATAAGTTATTCTTTATTTAACCATTTTGTTTCTCGTTGTAAGTGATTGAGCAAGATTACCAAATCTTCTAAACATATTCAGGGGAGATCTTGGGTGGGTCAAACATCTTGTCGACCCTACGAATGGCCCAGCAGTATTAAACTCTAAAATAAATTTGAAGGAACAAATTCTATCTTGACTACAAGAATAACTCACCAACTTTGCAACACTTATGAATATCAGCTACGTTTAGCATTAAGTTGTTCTACAGAAATGCACTACATTCATGACACTTATCTAGTATCTCAAGTCTGAGGATAAATATTCATGATTTACTTAATAATAGTATTCATAAACTAAAATCATGTAGTTAGGATAAGTCGTATATTCAATTCATTGAATGTCATATGAAATTGGCATGCAACACATCAATATACTTTCAAGTATATTATACCAAATCACTCAAATTTGTCTTAGTTTAATGATACTCCCATATCATTAACTAACAATGGACAATTTAGAATAATTTAGTTATTCACGGATTAAACATGCAAATATAGGACAACAATATTATAAATGAAGATAAACATAATCAATAATTTATTTCATTAAAAGATAATAAATGTTTACAATATCCTTTATCCAAATACTAATCACAGTTATGCATGAAACTATTAGCCAAACGAAGTCCAATGCCATTGGCTTGTTCAATAAGCTTTTCTCTAGGTAATGCCTTAGTGAGAGGATAAGCTAATTTGTCATCTGTGTGAACTTTCAGTAGATTTATTTCACCTTCGCGGACTTGTTCCCAAACATAGTGATACTTCTGTAGAAAATGTCTGGTGCCCTTCATGACTCCAGATTCATTGGCAAATATGATTGCAACAGAATTGTCGCAATACATATCAATAGGTGATTCAATTTAAGGTATAAGACCAAGCCCCAAAGTGAATTTTCTAATCCAAACAGCCTCCATTGCAGCTTTCGAAGCAGCTATGTATTCGGCTTCTGTTGCAGACATCGCTATCGTACTCTGCTTCTTGCTCTTCCAGTCTACTGCTCCTCCATTAATGACAAAGACATAACCCATATGAGACTTTGTATCATCTTTATCAAATTGCCAGGACCCATCACAGATACCTCTAACACCAAGCTCTGTATATGGATTTCCACCATATACTAGAAACATATCTTTCGTATTCCTAAGACTCTTCGGAATATGTTTAACAGCAGTCCAGTGAAGTTCACCTGGATTCTGTTGATATCGACTGGTCATATTTTGAGCGAACGCCACATCTGGCCTTGTGTAATCTATAGCATACATGATAGATCCTACTGCCGAAGCATAAAGAACTTTCTTAATGCGTGGCATCTCTGCAGGTGTTGAAGAACCAATATCGCTACATATGCCATGATTTACTTCCATCGGCAAATACCCTTTCTTGGAATTTTTTATATTGAATCTCTTTAATATTTTATCAATGTTAGCGCTTTGACTTAAACCAATTAACCGCTTTGATCTATCTCTGTAGATCTTGATTCCCAAAATGTATGCAGCTTTCCTTAAATCCTTCATGGAAAAACACTGTCCAAGATAAGCCTTAACACTTTGCAAACTTGGAATGTCTTTTCCCATAATTAATATGTCATCGATATATAGGATAAGGAAAATTACATCACTCCCACTAACTTTGTGATATACACATGGCTCATCAAGATTTTGAACAAATCCATACTTTTTGATTTCTTCATCAAATCTCTTATTCCATTGCCTTGATGCTTGCTTCAATCCATAAATGGATCTTTGAAGTTTGTGTACACGGTTTGGTAATTGTGGATTCACGAACCCTTCAGGTTGCTTCATATAGATGTCTTCATCTAAGCGACCATTTAAGAAGGCGGTTTTGACATCTGATGAGTGTCTAAATACTCATCATTTTTGTACAAAATAAACTGCAAAATCATCTGAAAACACTCAGAAACACATCAAAATGATCAAAATATCACAAATCAGTGTTTTATGTGTTTTAAATACAAAAATATCAAAATCAGATGAAAAACATATCAAATTTGCAAAAATTGCAGTTTTAGTCCCCCAAGTTTCTAAAATTGTCAAAAATAGTCCCTGAGTCAAAATTTCAAAAGAAAAATCATCAAAGGTCCTTTTTAAATCATAACTTGTCAAATTTAGTCCTTTGGTGAAAAATGTAAAAAGTTTTGAGAAAATTACAATTTGGTCCTTCAAGTTTGCAAATTGGCAGAAATGGCCCCCGGAAAATGGCAAAATGACAGCTTTGGTCCTTGCACTTTTTGAACTTGTCAAATTCAGCCCCTGAAACATCTTTGATGAAATGGCAGATGTGGTCCCTTAACTTTCAGAATTTACACTTTAGGTCCTTATCATTTAAAACCTTTAATACATCATTTTGGACCTTTCACCACATTGGACCCCTGCCATAATAGCATTTTGAACCCCCCCTTTTGATATAATATATGGTCAACCCCTTAGTCAAAAACAAATAGCCCTCTTGGCGCCTAAAGTCTCCATCTTCAACTGCTTTCCCTGCTCACTCTCCACACACCATCCCCTCAGCTCACCTTCATTTCACCCTTGTCCCCCCACCTCAACACAACTCCAAAAACCATTTAATGCATCTTTCCACCCCTCACTCAACCTATCCAGCTGGTACACCAAATTGGCGCCAAAATCAGTTTGAAAGGTCAAGATCATTCTAAGCAATCCAATGGTTGAAAAAAGAAGTGGGATTTATCAGAGAGGAGAGAGAGAAGCACTGGGAGTATAAAAGAGAAAAGAATGAAGCAGTTTAGGGAGTTGTTAGTTTTTGATAGTTTTTCCTTAATGTCGTTTTTAAATAAAATGTTGTAGTTTTAACAAAAATAATGTAATTTCAGTTTTTATGTATTATAATTAAGTCAAAACATCTTTGTATTGAGCCTTTGATTATCCATTCAAGTTTTTACATAAGTTCTTAGTTCTAAGTTTACTGTTGAGATTTTAAGTTTTAAATTCTTCTATCCAGGTTATAAGTTGCTTGTTTTAAGCTTAATCAAGTTTATTTAAGCTCTATATAAGCTTTGTATAAGCTCACATTTCATTTTCAAGTGAAATTGTCTCATGGTCAACAAAAGTCAAAACGGGCCAAGAAGGGATTTAGTGATGATATGGGTTGATCCAGTGATGATATTGGGTTGAATTAGATTAGATTAGGTTAGGTTTGGGTCTGGTTTTAGCCTGCTATCAGCTGGACTCATGTTAGTAAGATTTCTCACTTTTCATTTTTAAGTCTATTTTGCATTTTATGCCCATCTATGAATCTGTGATCATGAGTAGTTCTAATCTGTTTCATTAGGTTGTTTTCAGGTCTTATAACTCAGTTTGATCATTAGCTTTAGCCAGTTAATTAGTTAGCTTAATTTATATTGCTCATCAGTTGGAATTAAGGGTGTTTGGATTAGTATGATAATCTGAGTTTGAGTCTTTGTTTGTGTTAGAAATTTGCATTACCTGTCTTAACATAACCAATAAGACTCATGTGAGTCAGTCAATAGATCCTTAGAACCTTAAAAGTCAGTTTCATGAGTTAACTGTCTTAACAGTTTATCTGTTAAGTTTTTGTAAAAGCTAAATCTCTTTTTGTGTTTAAAATACCATAACCTAGCTTTCAGTAACTTTATTTCATCACATTACAACATTATCAATCCACAAATCAAGATCAAAGTTGGAATTGGTCAACTTTTCAGTTTTATTAAAAAAGTCAAATGTTGCAAAACCTGTTTTAGGCTCAACTAGACAGATTTTTAATGAACTCATCTTTGGGTCAATTTCAATGAAATTTATAGTTTTAGAAAGCCCTACTGCTCTAGTGTCTTGTTGTTATTTTAGCATATTTTTGTGATTTTTCTATAAGCTTCTAACAAGCTCATCCTTTTGGTCCTAAGTGCCCTGCTCACTGTTTCAGTGAATGCTGAGAATTTCTCAGTTCTTGCAGCTGCATCAACAGGGCTCATTTGAGCTTGGCAAGGGCTAGTTTTTGGTCTATAGGTTCTTGCCCAGGTCTATTTTGAGATCCAGTTTTTAGTTCTCAGTTTCTAGCTTATCCTTGTGCTTATTTCTTGGTCCAAAGTAGGCACCCCTTTACTGTTTTGAGCCATAAGCTCAAAAATCAATTCTGTTCTAGATTGCTATTCAGAAGTTCAAGCTTGTTGTAACTTGTTTCATTTGTTCAATTTTAGCTTATTATAGCTTCCATATCAGTTTGGTACCTTTTGGTGTGATTTTAGCTTATCAAAGTGCTTATTTTTAAGCACTTTCCATAGCATTTGCTTATTCCTCCACACATGCACCTATTTTTCTAATTTCCCTAGCTTCATAATAATGTTTTAAACTTTTCCTGAAATTTTCAGATTTTTCTAAGGTGTTTAGCTATTTTTCTTTATTTAAATTAATTTTTAAGTCTTTTTAAATAGCATTTAATACAAATAATTAAGAAAAGTCTCAAAAAAATAATTTTCCATTTTTCTTAAGTTTAGATAAATGTAAAAAGCCTAAAAAGTATTTTTCCATATTTTTCTCCTTTTATTTGGTATTTTTAATAATTTAAATTAGTTTTAAATAGTTTTAAATTAATAATAAATACATATAAAGTCTAAAAAATATATTTTCAGTTTTAAAATTAGTTTTATAATATTTTAGATTTTTCCAAGTTATAATTTCATTTTTCTAGGTTAATTTTGTATTTTCTTCTATTTTAGTGCATTTTAAATACTTAATAAATAGTTTTTAATTAATAATAATTAATTAATTAGTTAAAAAAATAATTTTCCTTTTCTATAAATTTTCTTTTATCATTAGGTTTGTAAAAATGTATTTTTCATATTTTTAGGATTTATATTGTGTAAGTTTCACGTTTTTATTTGTACGTTTACGTAATTTTTATTTAAACGTAAGTTTTAAGTTTTTAGGTTTTAAACGTTCATCACTTTAAATATAGTGATAGCGTTTATTTAATATTTTTTTATCTTTTTAATTTTCTTAATTTGCATTTAAGTCGCTTTTATTTATAACCTTTTTCAGTAGTGTAATATTCAATCCTAATCCTTTCCGATCACTATCATTAGTGATCATTCTATCGTCTGATCAAGTGTTTAACACACCATTGAGTCTCCTTGGGACTAAACGACCCGGGAATTCATTGTATTCTCTGATCTTCATTGTATTTGTGTTTGAGCTGTTTTAAGTCTGTTTGACTTGACGGTTTTGCACAGATCAACATCTATCTGCCATATCTCATAATCATACTATGATGTTATAGCTATGAGAATTCTAATAGCTCTAATCTACCCCATAGGTTTGAGTAAAAGCTTAAGCAACCAGACGAGCTTTATGGATGTGTACATTGCCATCCATGTCAGTTTTTTTCTTATAGAGCCACTTACTTCTAACTACCTTATCATTTGGAGGTAACTCAACCTCTTCCCAGACTTCATTTTCTTTCATGGATTGCATTTCCCCATTCATTGCAGCTTGCTATTTGTCCTTTTCAGGATCAGCCATGACAGCTCTATAATAAGCAAGCTCTCCAAGATCCCCTAATATAGTTTCCTCAACTTCTATGTTAAGACATAGACGTTCAGGTGCACGCGTAGGTCTTTACAGATCTACGAATGGGAATCACTTCAACTTTTGGTGGAGGACC
The DNA here is from genome assembly GCA_019973895.1 of Chrysanthemum seticuspe. Classification (NCBI taxonomy): domain Eukaryota; kingdom Viridiplantae; phylum Streptophyta; class Magnoliopsida; order Asterales; family Asteraceae; genus Chrysanthemum; species Chrysanthemum seticuspe. The sequence continues at coordinate 361,290,981 of BPTQ01000009.1, forward strand.
AGACTATCAGGCTCTACCAGAAAGTATGTTAGTGTTTTCAGAAGGTAATCCATCTTCATGATCATCTTCCAGATCACAAACTCTCCCATTGAATTCTTGAGATACGAGTTCCTTTTCAACAAAATCTCCATACCTAGCAACAATTACTTTATTTTCAGTTGGATAGTAAAAGTAGTAACCCATTGTTTCATTAGGGTATCCTACAAAGATACACTTTAAAGATCTCTGTTGGAGTTTATGTGCTGAGTCACGTCTAACATACACCTTACAACCCCATACCTTTAAATAAGACAAGTTAGAAGCTTTACCATGCAATATTTCATATGGTGTCTTATCAACCTTCTTGGTGGGAACCATATTTAGAATACGATCTGCCGATTCTAAAGCATAATCCTAAAAGGATAAGGGCAGAATAGTAAGATTAAACATTGATCGCACCATGTCTAACAATGTATGATTCCTTCTCTCAGATATACCATTTTGTTTTGGAGTATATGGAGATGTGAGACTCTAGACAATTCCATTCTCAGCTAAGTAATCTTTAAACTCTTGGCTTAAATATTCACCGCCTCTATCGGATCGAAGAGCTTTAATCTTCTTTTCTAATTGCATCTCTACTTCTGATTTGAAAACCTTTCAAACACCTCATGTTTATTCTTAAGTAAATAAATATAACTGTAACGGCTGAAATCATCAGTAAAGGTTAAGAAGTTGCTAGCACCTCTCTTTGACACATGTCTAAGTGGTCCACACACATCAGTATGAATTAGACCAAGTAGATCAGATGCCTCTCCATATTACTATGAAAAGGTTTCTTCGTCATCTTCCCAGATATGCATGACTCACATTTGTCAAATGATTCATCACTGATTTTTTTCAAAAGCCCTTCACGTTGTAGCTTTTGCATGCGAGTCTTACCTATATGAGTGAGTCTACAATGCCAAATATAAGAAGAATTCAAGTCTAACTTAATTTTCTTATTGATGCTAAACATTGAATTATTATTTTTGGACACATTCCCAATCATATCAATCTCAAACACACTATTCACAGTAATTGCATTAAAGTAAAATACACTATTTAAAGAAACTGAAATTCCATTACTTGTGATAGTATGAGTAAAACCAAGATCCAACAAAACAGAAAAGGAAACAACACCTCTAATAATAGAAGGTGCATAATAACAATTGTTTAATGAAAGTACTAAGCCCGAAGGCAATACCAAACTAAACACTCCTATGGCTTCAACAGCTGCAGGTGCTCCATTGCCAACATGCAGATATTGCTCCCCATAAGACAGCTTCCTTTCCACTCTAAACCCCTGCAGTGTAGTACAAATTTTTGCTTTTGGGGGTAGCGAACAAATTTTTTTGCTTTTGTGGGTACTTTTCTTTCAAATTCATCCTTTTTAGGGTACTATGTGACATTTTTGCCTTTCGGAAAAAAAAATTTCTATTAGCTAAGAGGGGCAAAAATGTCTAAATTTTTTGCAAAATACCCTAAAATGATGAATTTGAAAGAAAAGTACCCACAAAAGCAAAAAAATTTATTCACTACCCAACAAAAGCAAATGGTGACAAGTATGACATTTTTTTCAATTTTTGCCATAAATAATTCAATCATAAATAAGTTACCTGAAGAACTGGCGCCCAAGGACTCAAAATTCTTCATCTTATTTTTCTGAAAATCATCGAGATAGATTACAATTTCTCTTCCAGTGACTTACTACTTTACAGTAGTGGCAAGCCTGATCCTTCTTAGGATTCTCTTTCTTCTGAGGAGGGTATTCTTTGGTTCAGGTTGATACGCCATAACTTGTTTACCCTTATCCGCCTTTCCTTTTCCTTTACCCTTCTTATTCGTACGCGGTTTTGGCTTGTTGATCCTACCACCCTGAATAGCAACTACCTGGGGAGTAGGGGCCTTTTGAGGTAACCCTTTCTCGTAATCAATAAGCAATGCATGTAACTCAGTTACTGTCTTCCCCATGTAATGCATATTGTAATTACGAACAAAACCATTAAAGTCCTTATTAAGGGACCTATTGATTAAGTGTGCAGCAATATCTTGTTCATAGACTTTGCCAAGTGCTTGTAGTTGGTCCATGTAACCCTTCATTTCCAACACATGTGCACTTACGGGTTTACCTTCTCCCTGCTTACAGCTGTGAAGTGCATCAATGAAATCATAGATTTCAACAGCTTATGGTTTCTCAAACATTTTTTTGAGTTCGTTGAGCATGTCAAAAGGGAAGAAATTTTCAAACTGCTTTTGGAGAGCAGATGTCATCATTTCCAACATCAAACAAGCCACTTCATTATGACGCTTGTATTCAACTTTCCACGCCGCTTTTTCTTCATCAGAGGCGTTAGCTTCGGGTTCAACAGGGCAAGCCTTATACAAATAATCCAATTTATCAGCCACTCTACAGACAATTCTCAAATAGCGATGCCAATCATTGAAATTTTGTGAGCCAGTCAACTTTTCTCGCTCAAAAAAAGTTTTGAACGCAGAACTTAGTATAGTGTTATCGTTTTGAGCCATTTCTACAGAAAAAGTTTAAATATTAGTATTTTCGATAATACAACTTTTCAAGAAAATAAAAATACCCAAGGTAATAAACATATAACCATATAATTTTCTCGAAAAACTATGATCCAAATTATCATAGTTCTATTACATCAGTTGATCTGCTAGTAACGAAAACACATAATAAGGTAATTTGTCGAACAATAATTGGCAAACCTTTTTCCAATTCCTAGATCATTATGGGATTTAGATTACCAGCAACATTGCAAATGTAAACATGTTTTATCTTCATCTTTTACTACTCAATTTATGTCGTCTAATTTAAAGAATTGCAAATGTGTCCAGTTGAGGTCTGACTCAACATGAAGATTTATCTTTCCATCACAATCTCGCCAAGTTTCCACATGATGTAAATTGCAACTTCAAGTGTTCCTTTAACTAGATGTCACTAACTTAACTTAAAAGGGTACTAGTTTTGATTTATGGCGTCAAATCAAATATGTACAAAGATGTCATGAATTCATCTTGTAGCATAGTTTTTAATTAAAAAAAAAAACATTTTTATTAACCAATTCACAAAGATTAAATTAACAAAATTTTGATTGAGGTATTGGTTTCACCAATGAAGGAATTTACCATTAATTATCGTCCATTATATCGTACTTTTGCATAAGTCTAAAGACTTAGTGTTTCGGATAATTACCACAAAGTGGCGCATGAAATTAAAGCTAATTGTCCCTTAAGATGATTTGTTACATAAAATAGCCTACTTGGTAACTCCAATTTTGACGCACAAAAAAGCGGAGAATTTGGTCAGCGCGAAGCAATAACCTCCTTCTTTCGGGTCACAATTTAATGCCCTCCCCTCCTTATACCCCTTTTATTGTTTGTCAAAATTGGATAAGCCGTTCTCACTATTGGTACAAAATCCGTCATGAAATTTAACTCTTCAAAAACAAATCAAATTTCACCATTGTTTAGTCCAATTTATTTTTCTATTCATGAAATTACCTTTTACTTAAAACATATCAAACATAATAAACAAACAAGTAAATAAAAAACAAATAACTAAAACAATGCGCACATAACTAATAATAATATGGCTAAACAAGTAGCCACATGCAACTTATTTGATAAAACCTATTAATAATCAATTCTAGGTTAAATTATATATACGTTAACTAGGGCTTTCACTTACTAAAGCAAGTGAGACACATACATCGATAAATTGATTGCGTAAGCCATAGTCAAACATATACCAAATTGCCATAATTTATTCATTAATATATAGTGTAGCGTTCAATGCAAAACCAATTTTTTGTACAGAACCTACAGAACCAGCCTATTTACTCCTAATAAAGCATAATGTATATCATATTAATGCAAGATGTAATGTTTTAAATATCCACCAATTATTTTAAGGAAAAATAAATAAATCAAGGTATTTGAGGTATTTTGTATCCACCCCTAAATAAAAGCTAGGAACCGTAAAATTAGGTCAACCTCATCAGCCTTTTTCTTATCAACATCCCAGATCCACCATTTTACTCGATCCAAAAAACATCCCAGATCCACCATTGTATCCACCTCTCTCCTTCACTTACCCAAAAAAACATTCATCAGTTCACAATCCACCATTGTACTCGATCCCAAACAACTGCCATCGACCCTCCCATCAAAAGAAAATGCATGCACTTATATTAAAGATTTGAATCCTTGGATGGCAAAATTAGGTACGTAATATTTTTTTATTGTTCATGTTTGTGAATCGAAACCTTGGCATAATTTTTTTGTGAATCGAAACCTTGTTCCTGTTTGTGAATTGAAAGTATTTTGTGAATCTGAACCCTGTTCCTGTTTGTGAATCTGATAATTGTTGATTGAAACCTTGGCATTATATCTCTGATCTCTCATAGCAGGACTCCCAGGTTACGAATCTGATAATTTCTGGTTTGAATTGTTTGTGCACTTGTTACTAGTTTTTATAGGGTTTACTTGAGCTCCTTTTTTTTTGGGTAAAAGGGACGATACCCCGGCAAATATATTAAACAACAAAACTATACATGACAAACTTCGTATGGGCATACCCATACATGACAAAACTATACATGACAAAACTATACTTGAGCTCCTTTTGTACTGCTGGAACTGAGACTACTAGAACTCCTTTTATTGATTGATTTAGAGTTGTTGTAGCTTCACTTCGGTGTTTTTTTGGAGTGAATGGCGATATTATGTAATTAGCAATGTTAATTAATAATTCCATATTATGAGCCTTTTTAATGTATCTCTGATTCTGTTTAGGTAGTGTGTGGCTGTATCTGGCACATCACTGCCTCTTTGTTGATCCATTCTCCATCGTCTAGTCAAACATGAACTTTGGGGTTAGCATTCACTTAAGAGTAAGGTATGAAGGATGTTCTCAAAGATTAATGAAGTGGACTATGGATATTAATCAGTTGACTCTGGGGATAGCTCTGTGATCTCTTTGCATTTCTTTGCTAATGAACCAGTGTTAATGAGTATACTTGAAACATGTATGTTCTTTACATTTCTTTACTACATGTAAGTAGTGTATCAAGGTGTATGAAGGTTTATCAAGTTTGAAAGGAGTACGATTGAGTGTGGTGGATGTAGCGGAAGCTGTGATGTTCCTCGCATCGGAGAATTCAAAGTTTGTGACCGGACATGAACTTGTGGTTGATGGCGGGTTGACGAAACTACCTGATGAAGATGATATTGAAATGTATAATTTTTGATGTATTTAACATGATGACTTACTGTTTTATAAACTATATATGGTTAATTGTCAACATTTACTTTTGTATTTTTTTTCACTTGAAAATTAAAGAGCAAAGTTATGTACCCAAATAAGTTCATGAAATTACTTGCTCGTGATCGTGGTAGAAAAGCTAAATCGCATAAGGTAATATGATATTATACTTTTAACCGTGTTCTGTCTTTCTCTTACATGGTTTTTTAACTTTCATTTAAAAATTCCTGCAGACCCCATCCGAACAGCAAGGTTCAGGTAGTCCATGGTCATTATTCGAAGATCAGGTTAATTATGTCTCTTTAAATAATTTTGTTAAGAAATTGATGTCTTGTGTAAGGTATCTTATAAAATACTATCTGACACTTCAGGCCCTTGTTGTACTGGTTCATGATTTGGGTGCCAACTGGGAACTCATAAGCGATGCTACTAATACTTTAATAGCACTTTACAACTTAAGGTAATTACTGTTTGGGTAGGATTTGACTGAATGGTAGATTTTTTAGTCACCTCTATGGTAATTACTAAGCAAATCAAGAGTCAATCACAAACTTTAAAGAAATACTGTAAGTCACGAGCAATAATGTATAACATCGTCCCTTTTCATGTATGTTCTTTTCAATGTTTTAAATCAGGTGATCACAAAAAAGCAGCGTGCACATATGTTTTCGGAAGACGGGCACATATGTTCTAATGAACTTGACGAGAAAGTGAAGCGTGCACATATGTTTTCGAAAGACGGGCACATATGTTCTAATGAGCTTGACGAGAAAGTGAAGCGTGCATGTATGTTTTTGGAAGTCGTGCATATATGTTATCGAAGTGTGCACATATGTTTTTGATATCAAATTTTGTGTATTGTATTTATGTTTTTTCTTTGTTATAAATGTAGAGATTACATGTATATGTTTATGATAAATTGTTAGAGGTTACATGTGTATTTTTATGTTTTTTGGTCATAAATTTCGATAATCAAATAATGTACATTTGAAATATATGTGTACTTACCATTTTAAGCAAATAAGTTTGACATCTAAATGCAAGAAACACATGTAAATTTACTAAATTTAAGGGAAAAAAACACGTATGCACTTAATTTTTTAAAAAACATGTCGGTTGAAAAAAAACATATATGCACTTGTTTGAAAACATGCATTGTAAAAATCAAAAACTTAAAAAAAAAAAAAAAATAAAAAAAAATAAAAAAAAAATAAAAATCAACTTCGAAAATTAAAGGTTAAAAAAACGTTTTTAATCAAAAAAAATTCAAAATGAAAGTAAATATATGTTTTTACTATTATACCCTTTTCAATTTAATAAAAATATTTAATAATACTAAATTCTTATTGGTCTAGAGTGGTTCTGTAAAGTTCTGTACAAAATAATGGTTCTGCATTGAACGTGACCCAATATATATTTGAGTCTTCCTCAATCAAGAATTAACAAAAAAAGATACATGTGATAAATAACTTAACAATTAATAATTCAAACAACAATCCATGATGAACATGCATGTCTCATCATGGATATAGCATAACACTTATTCAATTTAGTCACAAGATATCATACAATTCCATCTCACACAACAATTATTAATGAATTAATTCACGTAACATATATACAATTCTAGGTTTAACAATCAATTAAAAAAACAATTTTATAAATCCTAAAAAAATTTATATAAATCAACTTAAAAAAAATTTAGGGTCGACATAAAAAAATAAAAATAAAAACCAATTAGGGAAAAAGCCCAAACCCTAAAAATTAGGGTTCACAAATAATAACCAAACCCTAGAATTAATCATATCAAACACAATACAGTATCCATTTTTTACGTGCTTAGTAATTAATTACTCATTAAACAAAGCTCGTGATGCCACTGTTGTAATTTAATAACATGACTATCATATATAAAACACAATAAACATCAAAGATATATGCGGAAGCGTATAGAAACGTATAATGAATAATTAATTAACATAAGCATAAAGTATGCGTACCTTTTGATTCTTGCCCAACAAGAATCAATTTCCAAACTAGCAATTAAGATGAACCCTAATTAGGGTTTATAGGATTATAGGAATTGCCCCTTACCGTTTTTGCAATTCAATTCAAGATACGTACAATAGTGTGTAAATACCACGTTCTTGTACATACGTACTATAACAAATTAAAGTAATGCTAGTTTTAAGAAAACAAAATGTTTGCTTAAGGAACTTAAAAGTGATCGGTCCCCTAGGGATAGTTCACGATCATTTGGGACTAAAAACGCACACACAAGGTTTAGGTTTTAGGTTTATGTGTACAAGAGATAATTTACAAAGACCCTAAGCCTTGTATATATACCCAAAGAAACTTAGTGTCCAAGTTAAGGTTGAATTGGGTTATGGTAACCCCCCCCCCCCCCCCCCTCAACCGATCGGTTAATCCCCTATGGGGTTTCTAGAACCATCTTGACTCCTAATTTCAAGTTTAGTCATTTCCTTTAACATTTAACGACCGTTAGTCCATTACGTTTAATTTCTTAACGTTCGTTATGCATTTCGTGTAAATAATAACCAAATATAACATTTAATATTTAATTATTATAACTTTTATTCTTATACGTAAAGTGTGCAATCCCCGTGGTCTCGAGTTCGATCCTAACTCACGACTACTAATTTATATCCATAAAACTAACAAGATGATCTTACTTGATCCTTTAAGTGTACTACTAAAGGGGTTTGGAGATTCTCCCTCAAGGTGTGTGTTCCCAAGTCCTTGAAGCCTTTTGTAAAGAGGGAAATGTAGAGGACCTGGTATAACCCTTGATTGGAATGGTATGGGTGGCTATATCCTACTTAATGTTGTTACATCACATCTTCTGCTTAGCTATTGTGGATGTGGGTTAAACAATCAAGTTTGAAGTGTGGTGTTGGTGGTTATTGAGAAGGTATGGTCTTTGGTGCAACTTAGGGTGAATGTTAATTTCTTTTGCTGCTATTGATGGTTATGTAGCAGACTGATTTCTCTATGGTTTGTATTGTCTGATATGGGACAATTTGTCCTTTAGAGATCCTTATGTAGCTTTCCAAATATTGGATAGTTCTTGTTTTTTTAGTTTGCAAAGATACACTTCATATGCAAGTATGGCACTTGATCCATGTTTTACTACATGAATAATGCGAGTTCGATTCTGCCTCAAGCATTGTTCATCAAATATTTTGCTCCCACCCCATCTCATGATATTTATTAAATTAATGTATATGTATGAAATTATAAATATTCAAATGAAAACACGAATTATTATGATATTTAAATGAATACATGAGATTGTACATGTACGAAGAATTAATGTTGTTTCTCTTTCTAAAATTGTGTAAGAATATAAGAAAAAGGTTTTTTTTTTTTTTTTTTTTTTTTTTTTTTTTATGTGTTTGATAAATACTCATGTCCTCTTTAGAAATAAAACCCATACACGGGTTTAAAGTTAAATATGGCTACAATTATTTTAACATGAATATAAATATCAAAATAAAGGTACGAACTCTTAAGTTACTAGATGTGAAAAATAAATATATGATATTACACCTATAAATATGTCACATAGTTTTTCAAGAGTCATTACCTGCTTTTCAACATGCATAATGCTTAGAACATAATATTAATAGTTAAATTTTTAAATAACATCAACGTAAACATCACGTCAGTTAAACAAAATCAAATTCTAAGTCCAACAAAAATCTATATAAAATATTAATCGATATAACAAAATAACAAAAAGTTTATGTAAAAAACGGACCACCATAACTATTATAACTATATAAGTATAAAAATTTTATATAATTTTATAAAATATTCTTATTTAACAATCTTGCATTTGCACGATTTTAAAAGCTAGTTCAAAACATTAAGAAATTTCCAACCTTTTCAAAAAATATCACAAGATAGAAAATGATGTCTAATAAATACAAGTTTGCATTTTTTATACTTTTGAAATTACGAAAAGATGATAAATCAATTTGAGACCATCCACTTTAAATTGTAGGACATATATAGCAACGTCTATTTTGAGATGATTAACTTCAGTCTTCATCATATTTTCCACAAAGTAGGACAATTGTATTTTTCATTCTTTTGAAAATACGAAAAGATAAGAAATCAATTTGAGATCATATTCTTTCAACCGTTTAGATGGGTCATTTGGAAGGATGACTCTTGATGGGTCTGGGTCAAACAGGTCTCGGGTCCGGTCGGATCGGGGGTTTTTTTTTGTTTTTACAAATAGTATTCAATATCTTTTTTATACGTTTTAATCTGTTCGTTGTCGTCCGTATTTATTCGTTTTCGTCATTTTTGAAATGTTTTTGTCCATTTTTTTACGTTTTCGTCCGTTTTTATACATTTTCATCCATTTATATAAGTTTTCGTCTGGTTTACATGTTTTCGTCTGTTTTTATACATTTTCATATATCTTAGCTATTTTATCCGTTTTCATTCGTTTCTATCTGTAATTATACACTTTTACAAGTTTTTGTCTGTTATTGTATGTGTTCATCCATTTTATAGGTTTTCGTCCGCTTCTACATGTTTTCGTTTATTTTTATACGTTTTCATATATTTTAGCGGTTTTTATCCGCTTTTATCCGTTTTCAATCGTTTCTATCCATTTTTATCCGCTTTTACAAGTTTTTGCTTGTTTTTAAACGTTTTCACAAGTTTTTATCCGCTTTTATCTGGTTTTATACGGATGAAAATGTATAAAAACGAATTAAAAAATATAAAAACTGATAAAAACGTACAAAACAGTCAGAAACGTATAAAAACGTACGAAAATGTATAAAAACGAATGAAAATGTATAAAAACGAACGAAAACGTATAAAAACAAACGAAAACGTATGAAAACTTAAGAAAAAATATAAAACAGATGAAAACGTATAAAAACGAACGATAACGTATAAAAACGGACAAGAACATATAAAAAAGGACGAAAACAAAAGAACACGTATAAAACATAAAAAAACTGGCGAAAACATATAAAAACGAGTGAAAACGTATAAAAACAGATGAAAGTGTATGAAAACGGATGAAAACATAAGAAAATGGATGGAAACGTATAAAAACAGAAGAACACTTACAAAATCGAATGAAAACGTTTAAAAACTGACGAAAACGTATAAAAATGGACAAAAACGCATTAAAACGGATGAAAGCGGACGAAACGTATAAAACGTACAAAATCGTACAAAACCGAATGAAAACATATAAAGATGGAAGAAAACGTATGACAACGTATAAAAACAGACGAAAACGTATAAAACGTAAAATAACGGATAAAACCGAGTGAAAACATATAAAAATAAAGTATAAAAATGGATGAAAACGTATAAAAAGAACGAAACATATAAAAAGGATGAAAACATATCAAATCGGACGAAAACGTATAAAAAAAAGAAGACATATAAAAACGGACGAAAACGTATAAAAACAGGTGAAAACGTATAAAAACGGATGAAAACTTATAAAAATAGATGAAAACGCATAAAATGAATAAAACATAAGAAAACTTATTTTAATAGTAGACCCATAAGGTTATAATAGTAGACCAATCTAAATCCTTTAATTATTTTAATAAAACTCAACTAAACCCATCTATATTATTTAACAAAACCCAACTAAACACATCTTATTAAAATATTTATTCACTTTGACCCAAATTTAATCATGGGTCTTGAATTGCAACCTCTAGATAGCAGCATCACTTAATTTCTATGGCTTTTTCAAGTATTGATGGTTATGTAGCAGACTGATTTCTCTATGGTTTGTATTGTCTGATATGGGACAATTTGTCCTTTAGAGATCCTTATGTAGCTTTCCAAATATTGGATAGTTCTTGTTTTTTTAGTTTGCAAAGATACACTTCATATGCAAGTATGGCACTTGATCCATGTTTTACTACATGAATAATGCGAGTTCGATTCTGCCTCAAGCATCGTTCATCAAATATTTTGCTCCCACCCCATCTCATGATATTTATTAAATTAATGTATATGTATGAAATTATAAATATTCAAATGAAAACACGAATTATTATGATATTTAAATGAATACATGAGATTGTACATGTACGAAGAATTAATGTTGTTTCTCTTTCTAAAATTGTGTAAGAATATAAGAAAAAGGTTTTTTTTTTTTTTTTTTTTTTTTTTTTTTTTTTATTTTTTTATGTGTTTGATAAATACTCATGTCCTCTTTAGAAATAAAACCCATACACGGGTTTAAAGTTAAATATGGCTACAATTATTTTAACATGAATATAAATATCAAAATAAAGGTACGAACTCTTAAGTTACTAGATGTGAAAAATAAATATATGATATTACACCTATAAATATGTCACATAGTTTTTCAAGAGTCATTACCTGCTTTTCAACATGCATAATGCTTAGAACATAATATCAATAGTTAAATTTTTAAATAACATCAACGTAAACATCACGTCAGTTAAACAAAATCAAATTCTAAGTCCAACAAAAATCTATATAAAATATTAATCGATATAACAAAATAACAAAAAGTTTATGTAAAAAACGGACAACCATAACTATTATAACTATATAAGTATAAAAATTTTATATAATTTTATAAAATATTCTTATTTAACAATCTTGCATTTGCACGATTTTAAAAGCTAGTTCAAAACATTAAGAAATTTCCAACCTTTTCAAAAAATATCACAAGATAGAAAATGATGTCTAATAAATACAAGTTTGCATTTTTTATACTTTTGAAATTACGAAAAGATGATAAATCAATTTGAGACCATCCACTTTAAATTGTAGGACATATATAGCAACGTCTATTTTGAGATGATTAACTTCAGTCTTCATCATATTTTCCACAAAGTAGGACAATTGTATTTTTCATTCTTTTGAAAATACGAAAAGATAAGAAATCAATTTGAGATCATATTCTTTCAACCGTTTACATGGGTCATTTGGAAGGATGACTCTTGATGGGTCTGGGTCAAACAGGTCTCGGGTCCGGTCGGATCCGGGGTTTTTTTTTGTTTTTACAAATAGTATTCAATATCTTTTTTATACGTTTTAATCTGTTCATTGTCGTCCGTATTTATTCGTTTTCGTCATTTTTGAAATGTTTTTGTCCATTTTTTTACGTTTTCGTCCGTTTTTATACATTTTCATCCATTTATATAAGTTTTCGTCTGGTTTACATGTTTTCGTCTGTTTTTATACATTTTCATATATCTTAGCTATTTTATCCGTTTTCATTCGTTTCTATCTGTAATTATACACTTTTACAAGTTTTGGTCTGTTATTGTATGTGTTCATCCATTTTATAGGTTTTCGTCCGCTTCTACATGTTTTCATTTATTTTTATACGTTTTCATATATTTTAGCGGTTTTTATCCGCTTTTATCCGTTTTCAATCGTTTCTATCCATTTTTATCCGCTTTTACAAGTTTTTGCTTGTTTTTAAACGTTTTCACAAGTTTTTATCCGCTTTTATCTGGTTTTATACGGATGAAAATGTATAAAAACGAATTAAAAAATATAAAAACTGATAAAAACGTACAAAACAGTCAGAAACGTATAAAAACGTACGAAAATGTATAAAAACGAATGAAAATGTATAAAAACGAACGAAAACGTATAAAAACAAACGAAAACGTATGAAAACTTAAGAAAAAATATAAAACAGATGAAAACGTATAAAAACGAACGATAACGTATAAAAACGGACAAGAACATATAAAAAAGGACGAAAACAAAAGAACACGTATAAAACATAAAAAAACTGGCGAAAACATATAAAAACGAGTGAAAACGTATAAAAACAGATGAAAGTGTATAAAAACGGATGAAAACATAAGAAAATGGATGGAAACGTATAAAAACAGAAGAACACTTACAAAATCGAATGAAAACGTTTAAAAACTGACGAAAACGTATAAAAATGGACAAAAACGCATTAAAACGGATGAAAGCGGACGAAACGTATAAAACGTACAAAATCGTACAAAACCGAATGAAAACATATAAAGATGGAAGAAAACGTATGACAACGTATAAAAACGGACGAAAACGTATAAAACGTAAAATAACGGATAAAACCGAGTGAAAACATATAAAAATAACGTATAAAAATGGATGAAAACGTATAAAAAGAACGAAACATATAAAAAGGATGAAAACATATCAAATCGGACGAAAACGTATAAAAAAAAGAAGACATATAAAAACGGACGAAAACGTATAAAAACAGGTGAAAACGTATAAAAACGGATGAAAACTTATAAAAATAGATGAAAACGCATAAAATGAATAAAACATAAGAAAACTTATTTTAATAGTAGACCCATAAGGTTATAATAGTAGACCAATCTAAATCCTTTAATTATTTTAGTAAAACTCAACTAAACCCATCTATATTATTTAACAAAACCCAACTAAACACATCTTATTAAAATATTTATTCACTTTGACCCAAATTTAATCATGGGTCTTGAATTGCAACCTCTAGATAGCAGCATCACTTAATTTCTATGGCTTTTTCAAGTATTGAAACTTTGTAGTAGCAATTGGTCAAGCTATGGCTTTTTTCAAATGTGAGAATTAAGGGAAAAAAAACTCATCAATAAGTATCACAAAAGAAAAATAAATGTCTATGTTGATACAAAAGTTGGGCGTTCCTGGTTTGGAGCTCCGGTTCTCGTACCAATTGAGAATTGCTGCTTGAGACCTGCGCACTAAGAGACAAGAAACACCGTTAGGCTTACCGTGGGATTGTCTCCCACGATTATCCTCCGGCGTGAGAGTGAGTAATCGGTTTAGGGTTTAAGGAGTTTTAGGGTTATGAGATCGTACCTTAAACGGGGGATATGATTCCCTTTATATACGCACGGAATCCTTGTTGGTTCCGTGTTCCCCATCCTTCGGCGTATCCCGCCTAAGTCGGTTGGGAATGATTATCTTCTTATTTTAGAAGATGTCGGATATCTATTCCGTAAATAGATTTGGGCTTGGGCTTTCGTGAGCCCACACGCTTACTGATATTGGCCCAGTTCGTGCCGGGCTTGTGAGTATTGGGCTGTAGTCGGGTTTATGACCCGACACCAGACTATACGTCATCATGTCCCCCCAGTCTAGTATGCGCAGTGCGTAACTGCGGATGCTAGACTAATGACCGTAGTCCAAAATAAAAGAAAAAACGTACAAAACGTATTAAAGAAGCCATACACATACCCGTAGGTGCATTGTATCTAGACCTCAAAGTAAATTGCAAATGCCTCGTTATTCGGGGGAAAGTGACTGTCCCGCGTCCCATCAGAGTAATCTCAACCACACAAGTGAAGTTAGTGGGGTCCACGTGGCACATATCGGGTGGTTGAGAAAAACTATATAACCTATCCTTCCATTTTCACCGTCTTCCTCACAGTAAAATTCCATCCACCATTACAAAAGCATTTTGGACAGTTGCGATCCAGAAAGTAGCCAATCACAAAGGTAACCACGCGTGCGCTTGATTAAAATAATAACACGATGGTTAAGCAGTTGTCTGACTTTACCTCCGACCTCACCGTGAGCGACCTGATGGAATTCACATCGGAGTACTTCATACCGCTGGACGTGCATCCGGTTGTTCCGGGAGTACGAGCAACGATAGCGGATTTCCCCGAAGGGAAAGTGGGTGTATATACACGATTATTCGAATTCGCGAATCAACGTGTGCCCCTTTCACGCTTTCTGTGCGATGTGTTAAATTATTATAATCTACACATATCGCAGTTGCACTGCATTGGTGCGGCCAAAATTACCAATTTTGAGGTAAATTGCCGTTTGTTGGCAATCAACCCCACCATCCACCTATTCCGCGCCTTTTATCACACTACGTTGGCGCATGGGTGGGTGTCTTTTGCAAAGCGCGCCGGTAGATTGCAATGTTATACGGATAAGTTAGATTCACTTAGGAATTGGAGGGAGTATTTCTTCTGGGTAGATGATACATGCTTTCCCTGGAATTATGATTTTTATACTCGGGGTACATTAGAGAGGGATGAGTGCCCGTTGCCTGGGTCTTACGTCGCCGAGGATGCGGAACTGATAAATGCTAACCGCATCCCCATTAGTGCCTATCCTGAGGGATTTTTGGTGCATATGGGAATCAGCCGTAATTATTTTGGCCCTGAAGATGAGATCCCAATCTTCTTAGACGCACATGGCCAGGGTGGGTACTTATTCCTCCGTACCTCTGTGTGTAAATAATGTAAGAGCATTCTTCCTTATATTTCACGCATTATATAACCTGTGTGCACATGTTGTTTTTTGGTGCGCAGAAATGGATCTTTTTACCGTAGTGCAGTTAGCGAAGCCAGTAGAGGTAAGGACAGGGACACGACCTTTAAAGGAGAATGAGGAGCCCATCCTCGCAGCTACCGCAGGGCGCGTCATAGAGCTGAATGCGGGGGATACAGGGACCAGTTCCTCAGTCGCAGTGGAGGCAACACCCCTGCAAAGCCGTCCTAATCCTGAAGTAACTTCTCTTGTGGCGCAGCCACCGCCCGTAGCTGTGGCGCACTCTCTGGAGGAAGAGGAAGAAGAAGAAACTGGGCTTAGTCGTAAAAGGACCCGAAGGGATGATGGTGCAGGCCCATCAAGGAAAAAACGCCCCGTGGTCCAGACTGTGGAATTATCCTCCACTGATGAAGCGTCTTCGCACCCTTCTGCTGATGTCGCGGGGCCACAGTAAGTAAAGCAGTATATATAATTTCCGTTAGTTGGTTGATGTGCTAGTTGTGAATCTAACATTTCGCTGGTGATCATTCGCAGGGTGGAGCAGGTGATAGAATCGCCCCCCAAGGCTAGTCCTATACGTTCAGCGCATTCTGAGCCGCAGAGTCAGGATAATGAAGACCAGTCTGATGCGGATGAACCCATGGAGCAATTGGTTGAAGAATTGGTGCAGGTCTCCGCACATCAGGCTTCACTAATTGTGAAGCTGAAAGACCGAGTATCTAGTGGGGAGAACCAAGATTCACAAAAGGACCAAACAATAGCTTTGTTGGAGGCGCAACTGGCAAGCACCCGGGCGCAACTGGATAGCGCCCATGCAGAGGCAAGGGATCTGAGCGCATACGCTCAAAAACAGGCCGATGACAAAATGGCGCTAATGTGCCAAATAAATCAAGAGCGTGCTGATGCTGCCAGGTACAAGTCTGCGTGCCGCTGGGTACTTAAACATCTAGAGCAGGGTAAGGAAACTTTGTTTGCGCGGTTGGGGGAGCTTGGGGCTACTGTGAGCTGGTCATTGGAGGTGCAGGAGGCAAAACTGCGTAAGCTTAGCATTGAATATGACGAGGAGTTGTATCCTCAGCTTATGTCCACGATAGCGGAGCGCAGGTGGCTCATAGGCCACGGTCTCCGCCTAGCTGCCCTCAGTACCCTGGAATCGCCAGAGGTGGTTAATGCCTTCGGGGAGGTTGTGCGGTGCGCTCTGGAGCGTGGTAAATCAGAAGCAATTGAAAAGCTCCACGAGGCAAAACTGTTGAAGGCGCCGATGGATAAGGTACCGAATTATGATGCTGAGTCATATGATCACTTGGTCGCTGCCCTGCAGAGAATGAAAGACTTAGAGCTCCCAATGATTTCGGAGCTTGAGCGCGATCAAGATTATCCGATAAATGTTATTATAGAGGGGTTGACCTTGGCGCGTCATCGTACTGAGGATGCCGAAACACAGCCAGACTATTATTTGAAGCCCCATGAGTCTCAGCTTCAAGTACATGTGTTTGCGCGTCCTAGGGATAGTCAGAATCCCTTTGCTTTGGAAAAAGAGATACCTTTGCAGGAGGTCTTGGAAGCGCATGCGACCCGTCTTGCTAAAAAAGAAGGTATTGCAGGTAAAGCTATTTTGTGTGGGGTTGGTGCGGCCCACTTTCCAAGGTCTGATGGAGTGCCAGTCAGTGTGGCCACTGTGTCGTGTCAGGGTGCAGATGTGTTGAAGGGTGTTAGCGAGGCTAAAGATGCAACGAGTCACGTTGGCACCTCTTCCCTTAAGCGTTGTAGCAGCTGGTAGTTGATAACCATCTCTTGTAATAACTCGTAGTTATGAATAAAAATTTCTTTTTTGTTTGCTGTGGATATTTGTAATGTATACGTATCTGTCTGTCTGTGCGTAAAAGATGTATTTGTTGCCGTGTACGCCAGTGTGAATATAGGAAATCCATAATCATGTATGAAAATCAGAGTATACTTGAGAAATAATTCTAAGTACTTTATCATAATCGTGTATGGTATGATATTCAGCGTGCTGTAAATATCTCATTAAGGAAGCAAGTGTCTTGGTTCCTAAGTTGTTAAACGTGCACGTGTGCGCTGTTGCGCAACCATCATGGGTTGCGCACATATCTTATTCCAACGTCTCGAGAACAAGGTGTTTAACAAGGATACGTGATCCGATGTTGATGGGTTTGCAACCCTCTTACTCAACAAGTTATTTAGTAGGTTAACTTATCCTTTTACCATCGTGGGTTTATTCGTAGTGCATGCACGCCATCGTGGGCAAGAAATAAAAAATTGTTAAGACATATAGTATATGAAGATAACAACTTAAAATGTGTCGCGGAGTTAGCTAGAAACCGCGGCATTTTATTGATACTTGCAAGTTTTTTGAGAAATAACAAAGAAAACAGTATATGTGAAAAATAAAAAGAATACATGAATGTTTATTGAGCACTGAGAGTGCGGAGCCTCTGCGCGCTGTGCCGTAGCTATTCTTATAGGTAGCACCTCTTGAGGTTGCCGATGTTCCATGTGCGTGGTAGGTCACGACCATCCAAGCCTCGTAGCCTGTACGCGCCTGTGGCTGTTGCTTCAGTAACCTCATAAGGTCCTTCCCACTTTGGTCCGAGCTTACCTGTATCTTCTGCGTGGCTCGCCTCATTGGCACGGTAGACAAAGTCGCCTGGTCTGAATGAAACACCGCGTACCTTGGCATCATAGTATCCTTTCATTTTTGACTTCGACTTTTCCTCCCGTATGGCTGCGCGTTCGCGTCTTTCTTCCAACAAATCCAAGTCGACACGTCTTTCATCATCGTTTGTTGTCACATTGATTTCCGCAGTGCGGATAGTTGGCATGCCGATCTCAGTTGGTATAACAGCTTCTGTCCCGTATACTAGAGAGAAGGGGGTGTCCCCCGTGCTGGTTTTAATTGAGGTGCGGTGCGCCCACAGTACATGCGAAAGTTCTTCGACCCACCTTCCTTTGTGCCTATCCAGGCGCGCTTTGATTCCTTCGCCCAGGCTTCGATTTGCGCGCTCTCCTAAGCCATTGGTTTGTGGGTGCGTAACCGACGCGAAGTGTTGGGTGATGTTTAACTTCTCGCACCAATCTTTGAAGGGGTTGTCGCAGAATTGTTTCCCGTTGTCCGAGATGATTTCACCAGGTAATCCGAAGCGGCATACAATGTTGTCCCAGACAAAGCGTTTCACCTGGTTGCCGGTGATTGTCGCCACTGCTTTTGCCTCGATCCACTTGGTGAAGTAGTCTATAGCTACTATGAGAAACTTGAGACCGCATGCTGCTATTGGAAAAGGACCTGCAATATCAATTCCCCATTTGTAGAATGGCCATGGCGCCATGATTGGCGTTAGCTCGTGCTGTGGTTGGCATGAACTTGGCAATCATTGCACTTCCGTATTAAGTCCCGCGCATCTCGATGCATGGTTGGCCAGTAGTATCCTGATCGCATGGCGCGTGCTACAACAGACCGTGGTCCTGCGTGCATGCTGCATGAACCTTCATGGATTTCTCGCAGCACGTAATTCGCTTGTAGAGGGCCAACGCATCGGAGCCATGGTTGGAGGAATGAACGTCGGTACAATATGTTGGCTCGCAATTCGAATCTCTGCGCTGTGCGTCGTATTCTGCGAGCTTCTTTCTGTTCTTGGGGTAATGTTCCTTTGCTTAGGAATTCCGTAATCGGTGTCATCCATGTAGGACCATCCTCTTCTATGACCGCGGAGATTTCCATCTCCGATATTGATTTGCTTTTCAGTGTTTCCACCAGCACTTGCTTTGATAAATGTGCGAAGCTTGTCGAGGCGATCTTGCTCAGCGCGTCTGCCTTGCGATTTTCTCCTCTAGGGACTTGCTTGATAGTAAATCTGTCAAAGCCTTTGATCAGTGTCTTAGTCTTCTCAAGATACTGAATCATATTATCTTCTTTGGCCATGTATTCGCCCAACACGTGGTTGGCTACTAGCCGGGAATCTACATTTGCTTCCAAGTTACATACACCCATTCGAGCTGCGATGCGTAGTCCGGCGATTAGGGCTTCGTATTCTGCCTCATTGTTCGTCGCGGTAAATTCAAAACGCAGTGCGTAAGTGAATTCCATTCCCTCTGGGTTTGTGAGAATGAGGCCAGGTCCTGATCCGTCCACGCATGAGGATCCGTCTGTAAACAAAATCCATGGATCTTGTAGTTCCCTGTTTGTTGGTGCGGGTATCTCATCAGTATCTGGCTTCTCGATGATGAAGTCTGCCAGAACCTGTCCTTTTATTGCGGTACGTGGTCTGTAAGAGATGTTGTGTTCGCCTAGCAACACACTCCACTTCTGGAGTCGCCCTGACGCATCGGGTTTGGAGATGATCTGCTTGATGGGTTGATCTGTGATTACCGCTATCGGGTGCGCTTGGAAGTATCGGCGTAGTCGCTTGGCGGCAAACACTAATGCCAAGACTAACTTCTCCATGGCACTGTAGTTCATCTCCGTCTTCTTGAGCGCTTTGCTGACAAAGTAGATAGGGGTTTGCACTGAGTCCCTATCTGTTAGTAGCACTGCGCTGACTGCCCCATGAGTTGCTGATAGATACATGATCAGCTCTTCCCCTGGTCGGGGTGCAACGAGTGTTGGGAGCGCTGCTAGATGCTGTTTGAGTGTAGTGAAGGCTTCTTCCGCCTCCGCCGTCCACCGGAAATCACCCTTTTTTATACACTTCTTGAGTGTTTTGAAAAGAGGCAATGACTTTTCTGCTGACTTAGACAGGAACCTGTTTAGGCCGGCCAGTTTTCCGTTGAGAGATTGGACTTCTTTCAGCGTGCGCGGTGAGGGAAGTTCAATTACTGCCTTTGTCTTTTCTGGACAAGGTTTTATGCCGTCAGGTTCTATCAGGTATCCTAGGAACATGCCTTCAGTAGCGCCGAAGGTGCATTTTTTAGGATTCAGCTTCATGTTGATCTCTCGTAGAGTATTGAATGTCTCTTCTATGTCGCGCACAAGCTCAACTTCGGTATGGCTTTTTATGACCAAGTCATCCACATAGACTTCCAGGTTGCGGCCCACCTGTTTTTCAAAGGCATTGTCTACTAACCGCTGATAGGTGGCACCCGCATTCTTCAAGCCAAAGGGCATTTTTGTATAACAGTAAACGCCTTGGCTTGTGTGGAAGGCTGTTTTTTCCTCGTCTTCCTTAGCCATTTGTATCTGGTGATATCCCTTGTACGCGTCGAGAAAACACTTTAACGGGTATCCGCACAAGGACTCTATTTTCCAGTCTATCTCTGGTAATGGATAGCAGTCCTGTGGGCATGCTTTGTTAAGGTCGGTGAAGTCTACGCACATCCGCCAGCTACCGTCGCTTTTTTTGACCATTACTGGGTTAGAAAGCCAGTCGTGGTAGTAGACTTCACGCATAATTCCCGCATTTACCAATTTCTGTACCTCTGCCAGAATTGCATGCGCACGCTCTGGGGCTTGGCCACGCTTCTTCTGGCGTATCGGTGAGTACCCTTGTCGGATTCTCAGTTTATGCTCTGTGATCGAGCGTGGTACCCCAGTCATGTGTTTTGGCTCCCACGCGAAAATATCTACGTTCTTTTGTAGGAGCGCGCACACAGCTGCTTTGCCGTTGTCCGACAATGACCCTCCGATGGTTATTTCCTGTTCTGGGTATTCTGGGTGAATCGCGACCTTCAAGTTGGGGACCTTGGCTGCGCACTGTTTCGGGATCGGTGCCATTTCGCATGTAACCGTGTTACATTCTCTGTTTGGTACCGTGGCATTGTAAAGAGTAACAATGCCCCCTTCTACTGGGAATTTAAGCATCCCGTGCGCTGTTGATGGCACCGCGCGCATGGCTGATATTCTGGGTCTCCCAATAATGCCATTGTATGGCGAGGGGGATTTAATCACCATGAAGTCCATCCAGGTTGTCGTAGAGTGCTCTGCGTTGCCAATGCTGACTAGCAATCGCAGTTGCCCCATGGGCCATATCTTTTCACCCGTGAAACCAGTGAGCGCTGTGCTAACTGGGTTTAACTGGCTGCGTATTTCAGGTCGCAGTCTTTTAAAGCAATGCTCATACATGATATTTGCCGATGCCCCACCATCAATGTACATGCGGTGTATGTCGTGACCACCTGCACTGATTTCAATGGTGAGTGGCTCTGCTACTGCGTTGTCCGCAGTTAGAGTAGGGAAAGAGATTTCGCTTCTTCGAGAAAACTCCTGGCTGACCTTCTGTCTAGTGACTCGTTGCCACGTTTGTATCATGTAGATTGTGTCGGCCTTATCTTTGGGTGTCTCCTTCTTGTTTCCATTCTTTTGTTTATCTCTTCCCTCTTTAATGTTTTTAACCAAGTGGTCCAGTCTACCCTCTTTGACCATCTTGTCGATGAGTTGGCGTAGCTGGACACATTCGTTAGTGGTGTGACCATTTTGCGCGTGGTAGTCACAGTATCCATTCCCAGTGCGCCGATCTTCTAGTGTACGCATCTGCGGCGGTCTTGGGAAATTCGCGCCTTCTGCTGCGAGTATTTCCTTTGGGGTTTTGATCAGGGGAGTGTACCTGTCATTATCTCTGCCGCTCCTCTGGCTGCGATAGCTCCTATTACGGTTACTACCTCGGTCGTTGGATTGTCTCCCAGGTTGTTCCTGTGACCGGTAACTCGAGTGGTTCTTTTTGCTATCCGCCGCGGCGGCTTCCCCCTGGACAAAAGACCGAGAGCGCTTCATGAGTTCATCAAAGGTCTCAGGGATCTTGTCGTTTAACCTCTTGATGAGTTCTGGATTATTAATCCCATTCATGAAGCCAAAGATCTTTAGTACTTCAGGACATGCTTTAACTTGCATGCATTCATCTTTAAAGCGTTCCATGAATGCACTCGTAGATTCTCCTTGGTGCTGCTTTACCCTGGCGAGTTCGACAGGATTTTTAGCGCACTTTTTCCGTTGAGTAAAATTTAGACGGAACGCCTTTCTCAACTCTTCAAAACCATTTATGCTCCTTCGTGGGAGTTTGTTGAACCAGTTCCGCGCGCTTCCCACTAGTGTGGAATTAAACATGTAGCACCATACTGGTTGTGGCTAATTCTCAATGGTTGCGGCTGATTCAAAGATTTTTAGGTGATCGTCAGGATCACCTGTTCCATCATAGGTCTTGACATTTGTAGGCGTGCGCCTCTTCTTATTCTCAGAGAAATCACTAATGCGTCTGGTGAATGCATCCACTTTCTGACGCCGCCATGGGAGAGACATGTCTTCCTCTTGGCTATCGCGTCTGCTTCTAGATTTCCAATGTCCTGTATCGCTATCCTCGTTGTCCGAGGAGTTATCAGAAGATGAGTTTTCCTTCTAACGGCGTTTGCGCCGGCCGTCCTCAGAGTCTGACTTATAGTCTGGATCTGAAGGGCTTTCACTTGGGGAATACTTTCGCCCCAGTCTGTCATGTACTCTACGGCTACCCAGTCTGGCGTAGACACTGGTACGCCGTTCTTCTCTATCACTATCACTCAAGTGCTGTGAGTGAGATGTCTCATCACCCTCAATTCTCCTCCCAATTCTGTTGAATACTGGGGGTTTATGACCGCTTCCTCTGCGCTTTTTTTTCTGGTGGCGCAGTGGGGAAGTATCGTATTCCGAATCGAAATTGAGTCGGGCTTTCAGGTTCCGCCCTGATCTATTCTTTTCTTCCTCTTGCATGAGGGCAGTTAATGCTTCGTAGTTTTGGGATACGAAAACTTCTGGTGCTAATTCCGGCGCGACTCCCTCGAGAGTGAGTGCGTTTGTTTCTGCCGCTATACCCTTATCCCGGCCGGGTGCCTCCGGTACCTTTGTCAGGTCAGTTTCTAGCACCGATTGGAAGGGAGTAGTAAAGACGGTGCGCAGTGGGTCTACTCCACTCGTGGTGGTTGTAGTGGCTTGGGTTGTTCCCGAGTGCGGTTCCACCAGAGGGAAGATCAAGTCTTGGTCTGATCCCTTCTTTTTAGCAGCGCTGGTTGTCCCAGGGGTCTACTTAGGGGTTAGTCCACTCTGCGACTTTTTCCCCATGAGGTCTGACTGCGATCGCTGATTTCCGTGCTTTGTCATTCTAGTGTTGGTTCTTAGTGTAGTGTCCCACGGATGGCGCCACTTGTTGATACAAAAGTTGGGCGTTCCTGGTTTGGAGCTCCGGTTCTCGTACCAATTGAGAATTGCTGCTTGAGACCTGCGCACTAAGAGACAAGAAACACCGTTAGGCTTACCGTGGGATTGTCTCCCACGATTATCCTCCGGCATGAGAGTGAGTAATCGGTTTAGGGTTTAAGGAGTTTTAGGGTTATGAGATCGTACCTTAAACGAGGGATATGATTCCCTTTATATACGCACGGAATCCTTGTTGGTTCCGTGTTCCCCATCCTTCGGCGTATCCCGCCTAAGTCGGTTGGGAATGATTATCTTCTTATTTTAGAAGATATCGGATATCTATTCCGTAAATAGATTTGGGCTTGGGCTTTCGTGAGCCCACACGCTTACTGATATTGGCCCAGTTCGTGCCGGGCTTGTGAGTATTGGGCTGTAGTGGGGTTTATGACCCGACACCAGACTATACGTCATCAGTCTACTAAAAACAAATTTTAAAGAATTACGAGGATCCTAACGTCGAATTTGAGAGCGTTAACTTTAGTTCTTCATAATTTTTTCATAAAATATAAGATAAGTTTACCTCTTATATTTTTGAATGAACCAAAAAAGTAGTACATTAATTTGAGATCATCCACTTTATTATATTACTACAAATGTTTAAAGTCGCCATTTCCGTAAATGATAAGGAAATTAAGGTTTCGATTAATTTATTTGTAGGACTTTATATACTTGTTTGTTTAGAGGTGCTTTATTTTGGATACCCAAAAACTGTTACTTACCAAGGGATAGATCTCAACCGTCAGATCAAAAAGACATCTTTTAATAATAAAAAACACGGAGGGACTACTCCTGCCAATTCATCAAACTTCCCCTACCAATCCCACCTCAAACCTCTCACTTTCACAAATTCCCTATCAACAAAATCTGCACTTTCTCTCTCTAACCAAAATAAAAAATTGCTTTATAAAATCAAAATCAACCGCTTTTAAACCGTTAAAATTAAATAAAAACACAAAAATGGAAGGATCAACGAGTGCACAAGCAGATCCACACAAAAAAACGGGTTCAAAAAGAACCTACTAAGTCTCAAGATGAAGGTACGATGCTTCTGACTAATTATTTAGTTGTTTTATTAGAATTTCTAGTGATTTTGTACTTATTTATGAATATTATTGCTACTTATGAAGAATTTTGTGTATTTTTTGTTGATTTTTTATGTGATACTGTGTGATGTATGTGATGATTATATACTTATTTGAGTTTTATTAGTATCTCATGTGATGCATATGTATTTTTTGTTGATTTTATATGTTTATTGAGGGATTGTTATACTAAATTGATGAATGTTGTTATAAAATACAGAAAAATGAATTTGTTTTGGTGTGATTTTTATTGTGATTGTGACATGCTTTTGGTTGTGTTTTTTAGTGTTTACATTTGGTTGAGTTTCTGAGTAAAACACTTAGTATACATGGATGCACACCAAGTGTTTGATGAAATGTGTGGGTGAAAAGTAACATACGTGTAGTATCACCAGTGATATTTGAAGTTGAACTGTATATATGTATTATCACTAGTGATATTTGTATTATCACTTGTGAAATTTTTGTTTATTTGATAGGTTTTTTTGTTTACTGGTTAAGATTTATTATATGTCATGTATAGTATAACTTTTGATATTTTATTGTTGTTGTTTTGTAATTATAGTTAAACTTTTTTTTTTGCTAAAAGTTTTGATAATATACTATTTACTGTGAGTAAATGCAGTTCTGTCGTCAATCAAATTTTTGACTCCATCTCCAGAGATACATAAAATTAAAGGTATATTGTAACGTACAAGCATGTCTCCTTTAGACAAATTAACTGTGATAAAACTCTGAATGTATGCGGCGTCCTTTTTTTAACATTTAGCTTATGTGTTATATCACCAGTGATACATACACATACAATAGAATGTGTATGTATACTTTCAGTAGAATGATATAATGGTATCCCTAAAAACACGGATATTTATTATACAGTATGAACACTTTGCTGTTTTTGTAGCTTTTAGTAGTTTATTGAGGGATTGTTGTGAAAGTTAGATGATTATTGTGATAATATGAGAGACTTAACATGATAAAATAAATATTGTGACTGTAACATGTTTTTGTTAGATTTGTGGTAGATATATGTGCATAATGGATAGATTGGGCATGCTTCGATATGTTTAAAAGCGGTATTTGACTCTAATATTAGTTGGTAGTATATCACCTATGATGCAACAGTTCCAATGATTACTTATTGTTAGTATATCACCTGTAATACAACAATTGCAACGATTGCTTATTTGTAGTATATCACCTGTGATACAACAGTTGTAATGATTGCTTACTGGAAGCAAAGAGCATGAGAGACTTCGAGGAGGAATCAACGCGACATGCATTTTTGGAGGTATTGAAGGCTTTGTTCCTAATTGTATTTAAAGTAATTTCGGTTAACTAATGTGCCTCGATGTACTTTCTTTTTAACAGGTGATCACGACAATGAAATTGCAGATTTTCAGTCATTATTTACATGTGACACAAGACGGGTAAGAAATATTTAAAACAATTTGGCCGTGATGATTTTCCATTATTATTCAAAAGAAATTAAGCCTATATACTAATCTTAATTTAGACTTTTATGGTATGGGTTTTGTTGTTTTATTAGGGGATGTTTGGATCAGCTTATTTTCACTTTTCGGTATGATATATGTCATGTTTTAATGTGCTAATTTGGGCTTTTGCTGTATGTTTTAAGGTAAAGTAGTGGAAGATTATCACACACGAAGTTTGAGCACCAGAAACATGGTTCCCTTGGATTTATTCCAAGGATGTGTACTCCTCGCCATAAAGGGAAAGGTATAATTTATGTATTTTTTTTATCGTCATTAGTACTTATTGAATTGACGTGTCCAATATGGTTGGTTTCTGATTAGGTGTCCCATAAATGAGCTCCTTATTTTAAAGTATCTCTTTAGGGGTGTTTGTTTAAGCTTATTTGACTGGCTTATAGGCTTATTGAACTATTGCAAATCGCATAAGCTCATGTACAATCACTACAACAGTTCCAATGATTACTTATTGTTAGTATATCACATGTGATACAACAGTTGCAACGATTGCTTATTTGTAGTATATCACCTGTGATACATTAGTTGTAATGATTGCTTATTAGTAGTATATCACCTGTGATACAACAGTTGTAATGATTGTTTGTTGGTAGTATATCACCTATGATATTTGATGACGTATACTTATTTAGTATATATATGACGTATTATATTAAAAAACAATGAACTATTCATACACTAACATGGTATATATTTTATGCAGATTTGAATATAAAACTAAGAAGTATCAAGAAGAAAAAAAGCAAGGGTTGAAGGTGAAAGGAAAAAGACCTTCGTGAAAAAACAACCAAGTCAAACTGAAGAAGTGAACAAAGAAACAACATCATCACCGACAACACTAACAATACCAAGCAAATTAACAAAATCCGTTGCTAGACATTTAAGCTTAGAAAACACGAAGAACAAAAACAGAAACAAATACACCACCAACAAATACTGAAAGAAACATCTGTGATATAACAGGATCTACAACCACTAACACCACCAACAGTAACTGTTGAACTGACAACAGAGACTGCATTTAAGAAAGCAAAGACAATTGCAGAAAAAGAAAAAGAGGAATGAAGAAGAAGAAGCTTCAAAATAAAAGGAATCAAGTGGGAAAAAAGACAAAAGGAGGGGATGCTCATAAAGCTGGCAAGAAGAGAGTTGTAGAAAATAAAAAGACAAAAGCATCAATTAGTAATTTTCTTTTGCTACATAAATTGTAATTTTATCTTGCTACTTAAATTGTAAACAATGGTAATTTCTATTCAGTTGTAAACAATGCTTCTGGTTTATCTGAATATAACCTTCTTTTGATAAAAAGTCAGATAAAAATACCGTTGACTTCATGAAGAAAACTATGAAAATAAAAAATGATATATTCTCAAAATCAAACAAGAATAGGATTAATTAAGCATTGCTTTTGAGTAACATAACGATTCGGGAAAAAAAAAAGTCAACATATATATCAGTTAAAGAATAATATCACAAGTAATACATGTCATAAACAAGTAAACACATGAATGATGTAAATATTTCATCATTTTCAGGCTTTATCACAAGTGATAAAAAGACAAAATATTTCATAAACATTCAAACACCTCATAAAAATTAATTGCAACTATTTATCACAAGAGATACATAACTTCTAATTTATGACAAAGACGGGGCATGGAACCAGGAAGCTCAGCTGCAATTGCTTTTCACATAGCACCATCTTGACCAGTTAAAATTATATTCGGATAACACACAAAAGCTTTCTTGAATCCTTGGAGTAACCATACACAAGATTCAGTAGTTTCATTCTTAAGCAGATCAGAACCAACAATAACACACCTCTTATGATTGTCAATTGCAGTAAAAGGCACAAAAACCATCATGTACCTGGAAAGAGAAATATCTTAGGTGATAATATATACAAAATATACAAAAAACAATAAAATCTCACAGGAGATATTACAAATTAAAAGCATACTTGTTTGTTTTGTATGTGGCATAAAAAGAGACGACATCACCAAACTAATTGTGATTGCAATTTGCAAAAAAACGGCTCAATCAAACAAAAGAATCAACAACAACTGCAGCTGTGGTTCAAAAAAGCACAACAGCTCCACAAAACAAATTGAAGAAGCTCAAACAACTTTGATATCGCCTGTGATATTATAAGATCCTCCTTTACCACAACTGATTCAACAAAATAAAAGAAAGCTGACACACCTGTGATATCACATTTGATATCACCTGTGATACAACTGAGAAACCAGCAATACAGAAAAGCAAAAAGGAGAAAAGCATAACCTCAAGTACAACACATTGGGTCTTCTTATCTTCTGCAAATAACTGAATTACATGATTCCAAACAGGGTTTAAGTTGTAATCAACAACCTTTCTTTTGAACTTTTCAAGTGACTGAATATATGCAATCACGTAAGGATCAGACTTCCCAATCATTTTCATGTTTTTCAAATTATTTGCCTTCACGATTGTTAAGGTAAGCAGTCTTTGTGGCTTAAGCTCTAGGTCACTGCACAATTATCGAACAGTACATCAAATTTGCATCACCTCATATATAGAGTGATTGAGAAAGCAAAATACAAAACACACTAAAATAATTCAAAAGGACGCCATTTAGAAAAGTGAAAATAAACATCAACTAATGCAACATAGGATATGATTACTCATTTACATTAACTACAATGCACTTTGATTATTTCCCTAAAGCTTGTTTATTCAAATAAATATGTTTGATTTGGTTATATATGAAATGAGGGACAAACAAGATCATGTGATTGCTTCTCAACTTGTGCATCCCTCTCTTAGGCATTTTGTCAAACACCTTCCATGCATCAAATTTCCATCAATTCACCCATCCCAAAATGATATCATACTAAAACCTAATGCTACTCACAATCTAAAACATAAACTAAAAGTATCAAATAAACAAATTTCACAAGTGATAATAAAAATATCACTAATGATAATACACATATACAGTTCAGCTTCAAATATCACTGGTGATACTACACGTACAATACATAGTAAATTCGAAACAACAATCAGACGTAAAAACAGCATTTAAATGCAGTTAAAAACAAAAATTCCACTAACAACTTAACTAATAAGCAGAATTACATGAGCAGATAACATGATTATCAAACATTTTTCTCTCACACATTTCATCAAACACTTGATGTGCAACTTAATAAGAAGGCATGTTAACCACTTGATCCACATAAATAACAACCGATCAACAACATTATCAACCGCAACAACATCAATCAAATCAGCTTATGAAACAAACGGTTCATTCAAATCAAAAGAAGACATAAAAAAAGGATGATATGATCAGGAGGTGATGATGAGATGATGATCGGAATGGTGATGGTGATGTTGATCCAACTGGTGATGATCAAACAGTAGTAGTTGATTGGAATAACTATTTTTGGAGGGAAATGATGAGAGCATGTTTGGAGAAAAACACACAGTAACTGTGTGAAAAAAATGAAGAAGGCTTTATATAGTTGGGAGAATTAAGGTTAAGCATATTAAATCTTAGGTTAATCTCCACCATTAGATCAAAATAGATGGATGGTGGGGATTTGTCCATTGGTAAGCATCAAAATAAAGGTAAGCAAATGAAAATTTCTCGTTTGTTTATTAAGAACTACTGATAATGTTAATTAAAATTTATCATCGTTCGAAACTTTTATTAGTAAGTAGTTTACTAAAGGTATTTATTTTTCTATCATAGTAATTCGTACTTTCATAAATTTATTTTTCCGTTAATAATAATTTTAGCTTTATTAGTTTTTAACCATGTGCATACTTTTCTATCAGATCATATAAAATATGTAATACTCATATAGTTATAATTGTCGTGTACGCAAGGGTTTTCATAACATGTAAATTTTGAATATGTATTAATATCGATAAATACCCGTATATGTACAATCTTGTGTGGTCATTTTCATATCAAGGATACTTAAAAAATCTATTTAGTTTATCCTCCTTTAAACTCATTAAGAGAAATCAATGGAAAATTTAACTTTTTTTTTCCAATAAAACCCATAATGACGTTCACCTTTTCTTTTACATACCTGTGGCCCTGTGGGACAAGTATATTAAAAATCCATCGAATGGTTTAGTTTGGTGCGGGTTACGAGAACGACCGTATATGGTTTTCTTCGAAATTTTGGTAACGATTTTATATTCCATAATAGGTATTTAAGCAATGTCAAGGTTTCAGCAAGGTGTTTGTACGTTTCTTGGTTCGTATTTAGTTTTTATTTCATTATAAGGAAAAAAGTGTTTGTTGCTGCAAGTTCAAAACAAATTGAATAAAGATTAAAGAGTGTGTTGGTCACAAGTGTATAGATTTTATGTGGCGGTAGTTGCAGTGGTGGTCTTCGCCGAAGAAGATGACACTTACTGAAAATATAGTAAAATGTCATGTAAGCAAAAAAAATAAAAACCAACAAAAAGAAAATCGTTTTTACCTGCTAAGAGGGTTACATGTCAACAAACACGTCAACAAGTTAGTGATAATGGGAGAAAGATGGTTATGCATATTGGTAATAAAATTTGTACACTATGCATCAGTAAGTAAAGACTTTAATGTTTAACCCCCTAAACTTAATACCCCTTAGATTTTATTAAAGAAAAAAACATATATGTTGTTTTTATTTATAAATATTATTATCATTATATTAAATTAATGTATATGTGTGAAGTTATAAATATTAAAATGAAAGCACGAGTTACTGTGATATGTAAATGAATGCACGAGAATGTCCATATACGAACGACTCATTTTGTCCTCGTTTTGAGATTGTGTAAGGGTATCCAGGAAGTATTTTACTATTTTCATTCAATAACCACTCATGTTATTCCTCTTAATAACTAATGCGCGTACACGAATTTAAAAATTAATTATGGCTAAAATTACTTTATTAGGAATATAAATATTAAAATTAAGACACAACCCTACAAGTTACTATGAGATAAAGAAAAATGTATATAAAATTATACACATAGCAAAGCCACATAGTTTTTTAAGTATCATTACATGCTATTAAATATGCATTGTGTTTAGAACATGATATTGATAATTAAATTTAAATAACATCAACATCAACATATATTAGTTAAACAAGGTCAAATCATACGTCCAACAAAAACTTATATAGAATATTAATCGATATTAATAAATAATGAAAAAATCGGATCCGGGTATTATAACTATATAATATAAAGATTTTACAAAATGTTATTGAATAATCTTATTTAACATGCACTCTGTTACAAAGGTTCAAACTAATAAGAAATTTCCTATCTCCTCAAAAATATCATATGATAGAAAATGACGTCTAATAAATACAAATTCGTAAGACTCATGAATTTCCTAACGTCTATTTTGAGATCGTCAACTTCATTCTTCATCATATTTTCCACAATATAGGTCAAATTTATTTTGCATACTTTTGAAAAGACAAAAAATATAAGAAATCAATTTATGACCATCCACTCTAAATTGTTGGACATAGTCAAGCTTCAAAGCATGTATAACTAAAAAAAAATCAAAACAATTAGATAATTCCAAACTCATCAATAAATATCACGAAATAGGACAAATGTATTCTGCATACTTTTGAAAAAACAAAAAGATATGAAATCAATTTAGGACCATTCATTTTAAATTGTTGGACATAGTCAAGCTTCAAAGCATGTATAATTTGGGGAAAAAAAAGAAAAGCAACAGGATAATTAATTCAAACTCATCAAAAAATATCAAGAAATGGAAAAAGATGTCTAATAAATAAAATTTTTGGTGTTACGAATATCCTAATGTCAAATTTCGGAACGTTAACTTCAAATTTTTTATAACTTTGTCACAAAACAATACAAGTCACTTTTTGTTATTTTTGAAGAACCAAAAAAGATAAGGCACCAATTTGAGACCATTCATTACTACAAATTACTATATTACTACAAATGTATAAAGTTGTCATATCCGCATATGATATGGAAAATAAGGTTTAGATTAATTTATGTTATCTTTATGACCTTATATTAGTTTATTAAAAACTAGTTATAATATATGTGCATATAATTTTTACATAAATTTTTCATTAGGATAATATCAATTAGAATTTATCATCTTTCGAAACTTCTATTAGTAAATAGTTTACTAAAGGGTATTTAGTTTCATATCGTAGTAATTTGTGCTTTCATTTTAATATTTATTTATACGTTAATAATGTTTTTAGCCGTATTAGTTTTTACCCTCGTGCATACTTTTCTATTAAATAATATAAAACATTTAATACTCATATCGTATAACACTCATGTGCGCACAAGTTTTTATATAACTTTCCAATATGTATTAATATCGGTAAATACCCGTGCTCTAAGTTTAATATTTCTTCTCGTTAATAATAGTATTAGTTGCATTTAATTTCTAAACTCGCATACACACAGTTATACTTATGAAGAGGCATAACATGAATCGTTACTCAACAAAGATAGCAAGAAGAAACTTTTAGGTTATCCTTATATAAGCTCATTAGGAGGAATCAATGAGTCGTTCGTATATGTACAATCTCGTGTGTTCATTTACATATCATAGTAACTTGTGCTTTCATTTGATATTTAAAATCCTCTACATATACCTTAATTTAATCTATAATGATAATAACATTTATAAATTACATCAATATGTAAAGTTTTTTTAATTTTTTTTCCTTTTTTTAATAAACAAAATTAGAGGTATAAAGATAAGGCACCGATTTGAGACCATCCATTTTAAACTCTTGGATTGTTAAAAAACATATTTACTATATTACTACAAATGTATAAAGTCGTCATATCCATATATGATATAGAAAATACCAGCACTAGGTGCCATGAAGAAGGTAAGTTACTCATTCGGAGCCCACGAGATACCACATCACTATAACAAATCTCAACAATTAACCTCTCCTCACTCACAACTAACCTCAACTTACTCATTTGGGGCTCACCACTTACAACTTTATTT
The DNA here is from genome assembly GCA_019973895.1 of Chrysanthemum seticuspe. Classification (NCBI taxonomy): domain Eukaryota; kingdom Viridiplantae; phylum Streptophyta; class Magnoliopsida; order Asterales; family Asteraceae; genus Chrysanthemum; species Chrysanthemum seticuspe. The sequence goes on from BPTQ01000009.1 coordinate 361,324,366, forward strand.
TTTATTCAAATTATCAAATAAACTAAATTCATTCCATTAAAAATAAAAATAAAATACAACATATTTAAAAAAAAGTTAAAAAAAAAAAAAAAAAAAAAAAATTGCTTCTTTTTCCCGGTCCACACACACTTGAAAAAAAAATCACCTGACAATCGTACAACTTTAACCATCACCGTGCAGACGACGAGGGCTCGAATGGCGAGGGACGGCGAGGGTAGACGGTGTCATGGGTCGCCACGGCGAAGAAGCCACGTGGCACAGCGAAGACGACACCGGGTGTTCTAAGGTTTAGATTAATTTATGTTATCTTTATGACCTTATATCTGTTTATTAAAAACTAGTTATAATATATTTGCATATGCGAATTTTTACATAAAACTTTCATTAGGATAATATCAATTAGAATTTATCATCTTTCGAAACTTCTATTTGTAAATAGTTTACTAAGCGGTATTTAGTATCATATCGTAGTAACTCGTGCTTTCATTTTAATATTTATTTATCTGGCTTACAAAGAGTCTTACACGGCTTACAATACTTTCTTAAGTATATCATATCGTTTCTATAATTACCTAATACATATCTTGTATCAAATGTTATCTCATACAAATCACATAAGCAGTACTAACTAAAACGTCTAATAGTTTAACTTAATTCTAACAGTTGTAACTTTAACTCCAGCAGTTGTAACTTCGTCAACAGCCTTCACTTTGTTCTAGCAGCAATAACTTTGTTCTGACAGTTTTAACCATTACATGAACAACAGTAACACAAACAGTAGTAAGAAGCCTTTTAATCCCAACACATTTCTTAAAAAAAATCAAAGGAATAAGAGATTTCCAAACTCATGAATACATATCATGAAATAGAAAAGAATGTCTAATAAATACAAGTTGGTAAGACTTACAACTATCCTAACATCTAATTTGAGAGCCTTAACTTGAGTTCTTCATAAACTTATCCACAAAATAAGACAAGATCACTTTTTATATTTTTTAATGAATAAAAAAATAAAACACCAATTTGGGACCATCAACTTCAAACTAATTGGTGGACCGTTACAGAAACGTATTTATTAAATTTTTACAAATGTATAAAGTCTTCATTTCTGTATATGATTTAGAAATCAAGGTTTTGATTAATTTAAATTATTTGTATGACCTTGAATAATTTATATTATTTGCATGACCTTTTATACTTGTTTGTTTATTAAGAACTTGTAATAATACATATGCACGCACGAGTTTGCATAAATTTTTTATTATGTTAATATCGAATAATATTAATCATTTTCCAAAAATTCTATTAATAAGTAGTTTACTAAAGGTATTTATCATAATATTATAGTAAAACATGCTTTCATTTTAATATTAATTTTCCCGTTAATAATAACTTTAGCCGTACTAGTTTTTAGCCCCGTGCATACTTTTCTATAAAAATGTAAACATTTCATACTCATATAGTTATATATTCGTGTACGCACGAGATTTTACATAATTTTTTTAGAACGGAAGTTATCGGTTTTTTCTGCCTTGTTTTTGAATGTAAAAGTGGAGTGAATAATGTTTTTGGTTGTGTGTTATAGAAATATTATTAAGGAGAGTGTTTTTTAGTTGTTTGTTATAAAAATGTTATAGAATAAAAGCTTATATGGCGGAATATATTACACAATTAAAACATTGTATTGAACTTAGCTCTCTTATATTTATACTTATGAGTAAGGATCAAATGAGAAGTAAAATTAAAATGAGAAGGGTGAGAAGAAACCACAGCCACACATTTCAGATGCACCTAAACATCTCCCCTTAAAATTCTCATCCTCATTTGAAGTGTGTGGCTAAAATTTCTTCTCATTCTTCTTATTTGAGTTTCTCTTCTCAGTAGATCTATTCCCACTTATACTTATATCACATTATAGTTAGAGGACCAAAATATATCATATCTTGGATGAACATGCAATAATTACAAATTGCAAAGACTTGACTTTAGAGTCTTTGGACGTCTAGTCTACACCACACAATTTTTTGTGAGAGCAATATCTAATATATGCAATAGGGACTTTTATCTTTTTTTCCATAATTACAAATTGCAAAGACTTGACTTTAGAGTCTTGGACGTCTAGTCTACACCACATCAAAGTCTTATATATACCACACAATTATTCTTTTCTATGTCTATATATTTGTTGATTTATTAGATAAAATAAGGGGGAATTGCATATATATCCTTCCTAAACTTGATAATTACATATATATCTGACCTAAAACAATAATTACATATATATCCTTTTTAGACTAACAATACATCAAATATATCCAAATAATTAAATTACACATTATTAGAACCCCCAACTGCATAATATTTACTGTTTAGTTATACTTGGACCATTATACCCTTATCTCCTACATCTCATATTCTCATTTACACATAACCAAATCACACATAAATCATAACCCAATTATCAAGTGTCATCAATTAATTCTTGATTGAAAGCCAAATCAAGTTGTGATAAACCCATTCCACATTCTACGTGAAAACCAAAAAACCCCACAAATTCTTACTACAGTAACAGTACCCACCCAAATCAAATTCACGAAACCCAATTTAATACTACATGTTAATCATTATTTATTTCGTGTCAACTTGCAATTAAAAAGCATATCTTCTATCATAATATTTACAACAAGACGTAAGAGTTCATCTGGATGGTTAATTAATTTGGTTTCTTAATTACCATATCTATAGGTTAGTAGTTGTTACGTACCTGGGTTTTGCATAATATCTTAGTGCATTTGATTATATTAATTGTTTGTTAGAGTTTGCCATGAATCGAACAACAATACAGGAACATTTGAACAAGACCAATAAAAGGACAATTTTGAATCATGCACTTGACAATTTTGAATCATGCATTTTAAAGTTTAAATAATGTATAAATTGATTATTTGGATACATTTGACATATTCATAGTTTAAAAAGGATATATATGTAATTGTTATTTTGGGCTGGATATATATGTAATTATCGAGTTTATGAGGGATATATATGCAATTCCCCCATAAAATAATATCAATCAATACAAATTATAAACAACATATATAAATTATGAGAGAAAATATTTGCTGTTACTTTATACAAAGTCATGTTTTGTTTATTTTGTCACCTGTTCTACTATGTTTTAATACCACAACAACCACTTCCCTTGGCCATAAACCAGTTGTAGCAGCAAGAGGAGCTACTAACACGTCAACAAGTTAGTGATAATGGGAAAAAGATGGTTATGCATATTGGTAATAAAATTTGTACACTATGCATCAGTATAGCAAAGACTTTAATGTTTAACCCCCTAAACTTCATACCCCTTTGATTTTATTAAAAAAAAAACATATATGTTGTTTTTATTTATAAATATTGCTATCATTATATATTAAATTAATGTATATGTGTAAAGTTATAAATATTAAAATGAAAACACAAGTTATTGTGATATGTAAATGGATGCATGAGAATATACATATATGAAAGACTCATTTTGTTCCTCGTTATGAGATTGTGTAAGGGTATCCAGAAAGTATTTTACTATTTGTATTTAATAACGACTCATGTTATTCCTCTTAATAACTAATGCGCGTACAATGGTTTAAAAATTAATTATGGCTAAAATTACTTTATTAGGAATATAAATATTAAAATAAAGAAACGGCCGTACAAGTTACTCTGAGATAAAAAAAAAATATGTATATAATATTATACACATAGCAACGCCACATAGTTTTTAAGTGTCGTTACATGCTATTAAACAGGCATAGTGTTTAGAACAAGATATTGATAATTAAATTTAAATAACATCAACATCAACATCAACATCATGTCAATTAAACAAAGTCAAATCTTATGTCCAACAAAAATCTATATAAAATATTAATCGATATTGATAAATAATGAAAAAACCGGATCGGGGTATTATAACGATATAATATAAAGATTTTACAAAATGTTATAGAATAATCTTATTTAACATGCACTCAATTAAACAGGTTCAAACCAACAAGAAATTTCCTATTTCCTCGAAAAATATCAAACGATAAAAAATGACGTCTAATAAATACAAGTTCGTAAGACTCATGAATTTCCTAACGTCTATTTTGAGATCATCAACTTCATTCTTCATCATATTTTCCACAATATAGGACAAATTTATTTTGCATACTTTTGAAAAAACAAAAAGATAAGAAATCAATTTAGGACCATCCACTCTAAATTGTTGGACATAGTCAAGCTTCAAAGCATGTATAAATAAATAAAAAAATCGTTCCAAACTCATCAATAAATATCACGAAATAGGACAATTTTATTTTGCATACTTTTGAAAAAACAAAAAGATATGAAATCAATTTAGGACCATCCATTTTAAATTTTTGGACATAGTCAAGCTTCAAAGCAATAGGATAATTTCAAACTAATCAATAAATATCGCGAAATGGAAAAAGATGTCTTAAATAAAAGTTTTAGGAGTTACGAATATCCTAACATCGAATTTCATAACGTTAACTTCAAATTTTTTATAACTTTGTCATAAAATAATACAAGTTCACTTTTTATATTTTTGAAGAACCAAAAAAGACAAGGCACCGATTTGAGACCATCCATTTTAAACTCGTTGGATTTAAAAAAAACATATTTACTATATTATTACAAATGTATAAAGTTGTCATATCCGTATATGATATGGAAAATAAGGTTTAGATTAATTTATGTTATCTTTATGACCTTATATTAGTTTATTAAAAACTAGTTATAATATATTTGCATATGCGAATTTTTACATAAATTTTTCATTAGGATAATATCAATTAGAATTTATCATCTTTCGACACTTCTATTAGCATATAGTTTACTAAGGGGTATTTAGTTTCATATCGTAGTAACTCGTGCTTTCATTTTAATATTTATTTATTCATTAATATTGATTTTTTCCGTATTAGTTTTTAACCTCGTGCATACTTTTGTATTAAATAATGTAAAACATTTAATACTCATATCCTATAACACTCATGTGCGCACAAGTTTTTATATAATTTTTCAATATATATTAATATCGGTAAATACCTGTGCTCTAAGTTTAATATTTCTTCTCGTTAATAATAGTTTTAGTTGCATTTAATTTCTAAACTCATGTACACACAATTATACTTATGAAGAGGCATAACATGAATCGCTACTGAACAAAGATAGTAAAAGTAACTTTTAGGTTATCCTTATTTAAGCTCATTAAGAGGAATCAATGAGTCGTTCGTATATGTACAATGTCGTGTGTTCATTTATATATCATAGTAACTTGTGCTTCCATTTGATATTTAAAGTTCTATACATATACATTAATTTAATCTATAATGATAATAACATTTATAAATTACATCAATATGTAAAGTTTTTTTCTTTTTTTTTTCTTTCCTTTTTTTATTAAAAAAATTAGAGATATAAAGTATAAGGGACTATATACTAAATTTAAAAACTTATTTTGGGGTAAAAGGTCAAAGATCCGGTAAATATATTACTCCAAAAAACATTTAAGTACAAAGGATATGGGTGAATCCCATATCTCAGCCCGTTAAATTTAAAAACTTACTAAAAAAGATTGAAAGTGATAAGTTTTATAACTTATTTAAATATGTATTACATGTTAAATTTAAAAAGTTACTAAAAAACATTGAAAGTAAATTTTATAACTTATTTAGACATGTATTAACCCCCTCTCTTTTTTTTTTTCTAGTTTTTCTTTTACGACACCTATATTTTTGTACTTATTTTTTCTATACACAATTTTTTTGTAACTCAGCAAAAGGAAGTTCAATTTTGACTTTCAATTGACTAATATGATTCTTATATTTTCAAATGAAGCTCTCTTGTTGTCCAGTTACAACTGATACAACATTCCTTTATCATCTTATAAAAATATCTTGTTACATAAGAGATTTTTGTCTTAGATTTCAGAATAAAATTTAAAGTAATATTTGTGTATTCAGAATTTGCATCAAGGATTTTCCAATGGTCATCTTGTAATTTCTTAAATATAGTTATAATCTTGCTTGCTCCTTTAAAGAAATCAAAGACACAAGACTTTTGATTCTCAACATTACATCCATCAATTGACCCTTGACCACAAATTTTTGTAATTTTAGTTTCAACATGCATGTTGTTATAAGGGTCAATTTCATATTTACCCAATCAAAATATCAAAATTTCATATTTCCACAATATATGCTTTCAAGGCATTGTATTTGTGCATTGAAAACTTGTATTTTTGGAAAATAATGAATTTTGATGTTTTGGTGGGGTAAATATGAAATTATCTCTTGTTATAATATAGTAGCAACTATTTAGTGGTTTAAAGTGTAATTGGTCTATGTATACGGATTTAATTGTACTTAGTTAAATAGAGTTAGGATTACACTTAAACTAAGATTGCTTGGTTATGCAAAGCAAGCAAGGTAATTATGGCATTCGAATTCCATAAAAATTGTATCTCCTCATTTTTATAAATAAATATGAGATGGGGGGGGGGGGGGGGATGCTAGTTTGAATATTCTCCGTTACTCATTCATTAATTAATAATATAATGTAGCGTTTGGGGTCACGTGTTTGTTTTCTTTTATGGGTAAAAGGTGTTTCATACACCTGACCTGGTAAATCTTATTACACCAAAAAACATTTAAGTACATAAGATGTGAGTGAATCTCACATCATAACCCGTTATAAAGATGGGAAAACAAACACACCATTTTTGTTTCAAACCAAACCTATCATAAGTATGACAAACCAAAACTTATGAAAAATTACTATAAAACACTACGAACGTCTACTATGACCACGAACCTTTAAATCAAAGCATCAAAAATAGCTAATTGCTCATCATCATCATACGAGTTATAATCATAATCATCTTCTCAATGCTCATATAGGCTTTTCCTTCTGATTTCACCTCCACTCTTGGATGCCATGAAACTAGTTGATTCATTAAACACCTCTCTCACTTTATTATCACTATCCTTGTCGCCAGTATTAGCAACATTAAATGTTGGCTCCTCGTGTGCCAATTGAACCTCATTCACAGGTGTAATATCATTAGGCGTACTTGGCAAGATCTTAATAGGCTCTGCATCAACATTTTTCCGCTCATCCTCATGGAAGTACCCCTATTTGCACCTAATACATCATCATAGGGGTTCAACCGATCTAAGTGCATCAAAGGGGTTCGAACAACTTGCCTCTCTGCTAGGTGTTTCACTATTGTTATTCGTACCAGCGATAGTAACATCATTCTTCTTAGAAACAGGTTTATATACCTGTTTGGTCAAATTAAATTGAAATTTAGAAACCGCATTAAGACCATAACATGTTTCTTTCTACCAACCTCATCATTACTTCGATTCAAATTCCTAGGCTTAATAGGGACCATTTAGGGCAATGTTCATATTCATGTCTAAAGATCTTGCAAGTAGCACATTGTGGAGGAGTCTATTCGTACTCAATAGATATGCTTTTGTACATGTATCTATCATTATCCAAATTTGGGATAGCAATAACCATTGAGATCTTCAAAGTGTTTTCAGCACTAACTTCAATCATAGTACGTCCATAACTATTTCAACCTCATGATTTGTTGCACATCGTACTAGTAAATGAATCAAGCATTAACGGCTTACCAATATCAGTCGCAATAGCACTAAGGCCATTTGCAGTAAATGCCGCCATAGTAATATCATGAAGTTTAACCCAAACTGGAACACGAGTAAACTCCTCTTTTTTCAAACTAGTAGGTCCAATTTTTAAGAATTATCGGTATGGTACGGATCATCCAAGGACCATTCTCAAGTACATCACCAACCCCATTTTGGAACCAAATTTTGTAACACCCCGAAATTTCAACGTAGCAGTGGAAGGCTAAACGGAGGTATTACTTCATAGATCACAATCATAATCATAGAAAACGACTCTAAATGAGACGTTTTGGAAAAGTTGTTATCATTCAATGGAAACTTAGTATTCTTAGTTAAAAAAAGATTCCACATTGTTAAAGCTACACAAAAGATATAGTTCAAGTTTGTAGAGAATTATAACATTATTTGACGCCAATCAAAGGGGTCTTGTGCCAACTCCGTGCCAAGTTATGCTTCTTTATAGTTGCCTCTGTTAAACATGCTAAAAACTCAACAAAATTGTTGAGTGCAATCCATAGGTTTATAATTAAACAGTTGAACACAAGATATAGGTGATAATTGCTTTGAAGTACAAATAATTGCTTTGAAGTACAAATATCAGGAAAACAGTTATTATTGCACTAAACTCATGACACATAAAACGTTAACTTTTGTATCATAGAAATGATAATAGTAACAAATCCCCCAAGTAGGTAGTTTCCAGTTACCTAAAGTAATTCAAATATAGTGCGCCTTGTTATTCTATCTGAATAACATAGACGAGATTCGTCAATCCCAATAGATCTATCTACAATATGCGCGTTCACTCGCAGTGATTAATGGTTCATGATAGTGAGGGTCTTTTGGCCTTAGCGGTACTTAGGCAATAATAAGGTCAGGCATAGCATACATTGGCAAATTGACTTGTGTTCAGATTTATAGCATGTATATCCCCCACGAGAATTTGTATAACAAGTAAAAGTGGGGCTATGAACTCACCTCAGTGGTCTAGCAACCAAGATATAGCAATATCAAGTGTGTAAGGGAAACGACTCCAACACGCGACCTATATTAATTTGGCAAGTCTTAGGCTTCGATGGTTTATGTTCATGACCTCAACGAATAATGTTTGAAAGACATCGTTTGCAATACATTTGTATCGTTGTTACTTGTGTGGTAATGCTTAAAGTTCAAAAACAAAGTTCTCAAATATTATTTAAGTTGTGTATATTATTTTAAGGATAATATACATATATATGATCTCGATGTTACGATGTATGCAAGGTACTCGCTAGCATTTAACAAAAGTTAGTGAATGATAAGTTAAAATATTTTAAGTTAATGGATGATAAGTTATATAAAATGTTTGTTTTATTTATTTTTAAGTTATTCAAAAATAAATCACATTATTCATTTGAAAATTAACGTTGTTATTTACATTTCGAAATCCTTGAAATTTTAACTTAGATGTAAGTTTTTATAAAAATCGGTGTAACCCGTTTGTAAATATAAATTTCAAAGATATTCCAAAGTTACAAAATTAGCCCTTAACTTATAAAAAGTTACACTGTTTACCAAAACCTAAAGATTTTACATTTTTAGTCCCAAGTTGAAATTTACACCTTTTACCCGTAATTTTGAAAATGACAGTTTATACCCTCATTTTTTATCCTAACATCACAGTTTCTTGTTTATCCTGAAAGCATGACAAAATTTACACTTTCTACCCAAGTTTTGTAAGATTTGCATTTTTAGTCCAAACACCAATAAATTGTAAAATCTAGTTTTCTTTTAATGAACTATGTTCCATCGGCTTATTTTGAGCTTATTGAAGTTGCTTATTTTGAATTTTATTACGCGAAAAGGTTATTGGGCCTTAAGGCCCAAATCAAGGCCCGATATGTTCAAAACTTGATTTTAAGTGCTTTCTTCTATTAGAGCTTATTTTGTGATTTGCTAGCATGATTCTAGCTTATTGAAACTGCTTATTCAAACAACTTATTAGTCAATATTTATATAAACAATAACCACCTAAGAAAAAAGATACGAAAATAAAACCGGTTAAATTCGAAGATCAAAACAAAATAGTAAGATGCAGTAGCCGCAAATTCAGATTATAGTGGCGACTGTTTGGGTTGGTTTTCTTTAGAGAGTGAGATGAGGTTTAGCCTGTGTACGTGTTTTAGGTTAGAGGGAGCATAGGTGCTTTAGGTTAGAAAGAGTATATGTGTTTTGGTTGTAGTTGTCCTTTCTTAAATATCAATCAGGTTGTGTGTATTTGAATTAGGTTCAGTAGTTGCTTCGGGTGTCTGAAACTTATAATTTACGTTCGGAGATAGGATGCGAATATTCATGCTTTATAAAGGAGTAAAGATGTATATATATATATATATATATATATATATATATATATATATATATATATATATATATATATATATATATATATATATATATATATATATATATATATATATATAGCAAGAAATTCATCAAAACCATAATAAAAACAAAGCAATCCTCATAGCAAAAAGGTCATCCAAACAAGTGTAAAATAAAGTAGCCACTCATGGCAAACAAATTCACAATCTTTGAGTTATTGAAACTAGAAAACATGATAAAAGTACCAACAAAAGTTTCACAAATATTACAAAAGGCGAAGGCGATGATGCCTCAATGATTGGTTTATCTTGGCGTTTGGATAGTTGGAATTATGTGTCCTATGTATTTAATTTCTCCTAGGACTTTTCTGTGGTTTTTTGGCTGTGAAATGGTGATGAAAGAGCACAAGAGATGTGCCTGTGCCCTATGGTTTGTTGGCCGTGAAATGATAGTGAAAGAGCACAAGAGATGTGCCAATAATTGGATGTTCTCTAATGCTTCACAAGGTTTTTATTTGTCAAAAAAGCTAAAGCCTCCTACTAAATATTCCTACAAAACTGCCTACTCACAGGATCCTGCCAAGTGGCAGAACTGACGGTTTGGATGCAGAGAGAGAATGAGTGAAAAAAAACTATTTAATATTCTTTTGTATGTAGAAGGATTTAGTAGGAGGTTGTAGCAATGCTCTTTATTTATAGGTGCAGATGCCCTTAATTGGCTACCAAGCAAAAGTCTTGGGCTCCAAACGGTTTTAATAAGTCTTAAAACACTGCAAACAAGAAGTAATAACCACACTTGGGCATCAAGGATACTTGCTCTCAAAGTTTATGACTTGGGGAGCACATCTTGGTCTAGCCGCTGTGACTAAAGCCAACTGAACGACTAGATTTTTTCAGCAGCTAAAAATCTAGCCGCCCACTTCTAAAATGACATTTTGACCAAAAGGGGTAAAAAGTTGAAAGTTGTGGCATTTTCTCTTCTTTTTCCGTGGCCTTTTGAATCAACTCAATTAGAATTGGTATGCTCAAGTTAAGGCCAAAATAGTGGAGGTGTGTCGGGAACAATGAGACTTCAAATAATTCTTTGTTTTAACCTAAAATAGAAAATATACTTCATTAAGTATCATAAGGTAGTTAAATTAACCAAATTACAAGCATAAAAAAGCTGATAACGCGCCTAAAAACGTGTACAATTTGAGCGTTATCAAGCATCACTTAGTTTTTGTACTTCCAAATGTGGAGAATTTGTAGTAGCAATTAGTTAAGCATCAAAGCATGGATAATTTGTTTAAGAAAATAAACATAAACCTGGTGACGAGGACTCGATTCTCCACAAGAGACTTATGTGTAAATTTACATGCAACAACTTTGGGGCTACCTTTCAAGCGTCTATATCCGAGTTCAAATGTTCTTATGAGATTGAGAAAAGTGATGACTTTTGTAGAATAGGTTTTGTTTACTATCATGAATCTAATATATTTATAGTTTAAAGAGTAAATTACACCGTTCGTCCTTGTGGTTTGCCCAAAATAACACCGCAAGTCCCTTTGTTTTTATTTTTGTGTCATGAGTCCTTATAATGAAGTTTGGTAACACCATTAGTCCCTATCTCTAACGATCGTTAGCTTTCTATGTTAACTCGTCCGTTCTCTTACGTTTTTATCCGTTTTATCCGTTTTCGTCCGTTTTTATACGTTTTTATCCACTTTCATATGTTTTTACCCCTTTTCGTCCGTTTTATACGTTTTCTTACATTTTTATCCGTTTTCATCTGTTTTTATACGTTTTCGTCCGTTTTCTTACGTTTTTATCCATTTTCATATGTTTTTATACGTTTTCGTCCATTTTTATAGGACTTCATCTGTTTTTATATGTTTTCGTCTTTTTTTTTACGTTTTTATCCATTTTTGTTTTTATATGTTTTCGTCCAATTGGTTTTCATCTGTTTTTTATACATTAACTCCCCACATGTGTCATGCACATGAGGGTAAAACAATCGTTTTCGTCCGTTCTTATACGTTTTTGTCCGTTTTTCTCCATTTTATACGTTTTTGCTTATTTTTATCTGTTTTAATACGTTTTCGTCCATTTTTATAGGTTTTCTAATGTTTTTATCCGTTTTCGTCCGTTTGTTTACGTTTCGTCCGTTTTTTATGTTTTCGTCCGTTTTGTTTACGTTTTAATCCATTTTCATCTGTTTGTATATGTTTTCGTCCATTTTTATAGGTTTTCATACGTTTTTGCCCATTTTCCAAAACAGACGAAAGCAGATAAAAACGTAAGAAAATGGATGAAAACGTATAAAAATAAAGAAACAACAGATGGTATAAATGGCTTTTTTGAGGTAGTGATAACCACACCCTTATTTAAACAACATGTGGTATAAAAGATTTTTTTTAAGGTACTGATAACCATACCCTTATTTAAATACCTGTTGTTTCTTCATTTTTATACGTTTTCATCTATTTTCTTACGTTTTTATCTGTTTCATCTGTTTTTGACAATGGAAAAAACGTATAGAAGCGTATGAAAACCTATAAAAATAGACGAAAACGTATAAAAAAGACGAGAACGAATAAAAACGTAAAAAAGGACGAAACGTATAAAAATAGATGAAAACCTATAAAATAAACGAAACCGTATAAAAACAGACGAAAACGGATAAAAAAGTATGAAAAAGAACGAAAACGTATAAAAAAGAACGAAAACGGATAAAACATAAGAAAACTGACAAATACATGTAAAAACGGATGAAAATAGATAAAAACGTATGAAAATGTTAGAAGACATATAAAAATGGAGGAAAACGTATAAAACAGACAAAAACGGGAAAAAATGTATAAAAACGAATGAAAACGGACCAAGACGTATAAGAACGGGCAAAAATTTACAAAAACGATTGTTCTACCCTCATGTGCATGGCACATGTGGGGAGTTGAAGTATAAAAACAGACAAAAATGGATAAAAAAGAAAAAAATACGGGCAAAAACATATAAAAACAGATGAAAACCTGTAAAAATAGACGAAAACATATAAAAACAGACGAATACGGATAAAAACGTAAGAAAATAGACGAAAAGGTATAAAAATGGACGCAAACGGATAAAAACGTAAGAAAACGGATAAAAACATATAAAACAAGCGAAAACGGATAAAAACGTATGAAAACAGATGAAAACGTATAAAAATGGACGAAAACGGATAAAAACGTACGAAAATGGTCGAGTTAACAGAGAAAGCTAACGATCGTTAGAGATAGGGACTGATGGTGTTACCAAACTTCATTATAAGGACTCATGACGCAAAAATGAAAACAAAGGGACTTGCGGTGTTATTATGGGCAAACCACAGGGACGAACGGTGTAATTTACTCTAGTTTAAAATCACAACTCTTCAAATTTACACATAATAATATGGCATATTAACTTCTTCACAATCTCACACCGCAAGCCCACGACCACAAAACTATCATCAACCACCAACAAACGTGGTCCACAGAAAGACAAATAAATCATCCCTAAATATATTACTCGTCGCCTCCGTTGAAGCGGATAGTGTGCTAGTACTTGTTAACAACTATACTTATTAGACGATATTAGTTAATATGACCTAAACAATCCTTAAAAATTATGACAACTCTCACCACAAAAATATAAACAAGTATGTGTGAACAAATAGTCATCACAATTTATTCAACTCAGTGTTTCAGTCTATTCATTATTTTAAATAACATCATTAACATCTTTATTCATTATAAATGTAAGTTCAATTCCTAATACTACCTTTTCCTGCCTTATAATTATATTGTTATACAACTTTGCCAACACATATACTTTACTCATGGATCAACGCTTACTAGATTGATTAATAGTCCTTTTTCAGTATATTATTCTTGTTAAACTATTTACTTTTTTATCCTGTGACGTTCACGAGTCAAGAAGTTAGTAATCTATATGTTAGTGGGAATTTATTTTGAATTTACTTAAGCTATTTTTGGCGATTTTTATCGAGGCTCCTATGTGTTTAAGTAGTAATTGAATTATATTTTTAAAGTTTACTGAATCAAAATAGTTGAAAATTTGGTGAATTTATAGATGGATCAATATATATTCTTTGAGCTATATGTTTTATTTGGGTTCATTTCTTTGGTTTTACATATAAAGAGCATAGTGCTTTGGTTATAGCACCCCTCGTAATAGGTTTTTTGTTCATATAGTGGCACCATGTGCGTTTAAGCTCCACCGCCCCCTTGCGTTATAGCACCATCGCCATTTATAGAACGGAAGTTATCCGGTTTTTTTCCTTCTTTTTTATTGTAAAAGTAGAGTGAGTAAGGCTTTTGCCGGTGTATTATAAGAATGTTATTAGGGGAGAGTTCTTTTTTATAGTGTGTTATAGTAATGTTATACGATAAAAGCTTATGTGACGTTCTACATAACACACTTATAACATTGTATGTGTTGAATAATCTGTCAAACCTTCTCTCTATATATACAGGGACTAGTTCTGTCATTCACAAAACTAGTCTAACTCTAACGTAACTAGTTTGTTCCTTGTTTGTCTCCTTTCTTCTTGTGCAGGGACTAAAGATGGGCAAGAGCAAAGTTGCAGCCCAAAAATACCCTCCTCCTACTGCATCCTCCCCACTCTCTCAAGTCGTCTTCTACATAAGACTCTCTTGTCTTCTCTGATTCTTACTCACTGTATAGTTAGGTTGATCTATCATCTTGATCAAGCGTAGATTATAGTTTGGTTGATTGATCACACCTGGTGACAATCTTGTTATCTCTCTTATATATTGTAACCTGATACTCTCTTTTTTAATCAAGGGGTAGTTGGTTGGATTCTATCTTGGGGTTGTTATAATTTCTACATGGTATCAGAGCTTTGGCTCTGATTAATTGGTAATTTCGTTGTCTAGGGTTTCATCCAATTTTTGGGGGTTCTTGAAATTAGGGTGAGATCTGATCGATTCTTGGTTAATTCAACATTCCTGTTGAGTTAATTGATGGTTGTGGTGGTTTCTGGTGATTTTTGGTAAATTAGGGTTTGAATCTAAAAACCCTAATTTTTCTAATTTGGGGGTTCTTGTTACTGGTGTTTTCTGGTGATTATTGGGACCTTATTCTTTCACAATATCTCTTAATTGAGAGTGTTGTGATTTCTTTCCGCTGGTTCTTCTTACTATAGCTCTGTAAGTATTATCTTCTCTCTTAAAAATTACTTAGTTTTAGTTAAGGGGGTGAAAACGGTGTGATTAACTCCTTGATCTGCCTCCTTGAGAGGTGTGAATACCTGCTCTGGTCACACCCAGTCTCCTTGGCTGGACTTTGTAATTTTTGGGTGTGAGTTTTATCTTCTTTCAAAGTTATAATTTTGTCTCTCTTCTGTGCTTATCTGCTAGTTGCTTATCTTGTTTATTATGGCTCCTGGTACTAGTGATATTGATTAGATTAGTAATCTTGATTTGGGTAATCCCTTGCATCTCCATTCTAATGATATTAGTTCATCATCTATTGTGTCTATTAAACTTACTGGTACTGAAAACTGTAGAGTTTGGTCTACTGCAATGAAATTGGCTATTAATACTAGGAATAAAGCTGGTTTTATTAATGGTAAATGTGTTAAGGCTACTTATGCTTCTAGTGATGTTCTCTCCAATCAATGGGAGAGATGCAACTCTATTGTGTTGTCTTGGATCTTGAATTCTGTGTCTGAAGATTTATATCTTGGTCAAATTTTTTCTGAAAATGCTGCTAAGGTCTGGGCTGAACTTAAAGAGACTTATGATAAACTTGATGGTTCTATTATTTTGAGTCTTATGCAAAAAAATTAATAATTTTAGACAAGGAGAATTAACTGTGTCTGAATATTATCATACGCTTAACTCATTATGGAGAGAATTTGATATTATGACCAAATTGCATGTGTGTACTTGTGCTGCTAGAGATGATGTGTTAAAACATAATTACCTTATGAAACTTATGCAATTTCTTATGGGTCTTAATGAAATTTATCAGCCTATTAGAAGTAGTATTCTCTCTAGAGAGACTCTTCCTGATGTTAAGGATGCTTTTTTTACTATTTCCAGAGAAGAGTCTCATAGAGGCATTGCCTTTTCTTCTACTGGTTCTGATTCTAAATCTCAAATTGCTGGATTTGTTTCTAAAACAAATTGGACTAATAATGGAAATAAGAGATTTGAAAGTAAGAAGAGTTATGTTCATGATAATAAGAAGTTTGTTAATACTGGAAATAATAATAATAATGCTAACAGGGGACCTAATCCAAATTTACTTTGTACTAATTGTGGTAAAATTGGTCACACAGTTGATAGATGCTTTGAAATTATTGGATTTCCCCTGGTTATAATAAAAATCCTGGTCAAAAACAAACTCACTTCATAACTTCTCATAATTCTAATGCTTTATCTGTGGAAAATGGTTCTTCTATGTCTATCACTAATGAACAGATGATGAAATTAATGAGTCTTATCAATGATATGCCTTCTAGCAGTATGCAAGCCAATATGGCAGGTATACCTAGCTTTATGAACAATAATGTTTTCTTTAATATAAATTTTCATAAGTTTTATAACAACAACACTACTCTGTGTAAAGATGGTATTGGGTGGATTATTGATTCAGGGGCAAACCAACACATGACTATTAATACTCTTAATATATTTAGCATTACTGATATTTCTGATTTAAACCTTACTGTGGGACATCCTAATGGTACTCTTGCTAAAATCAAATATATTGGTAATCTAAAACTTTCTGATAAAGTCACTTTATATGATGTGTTGGTAGTTCCTGAATATTGTATTAGTCTATTATCTGTGCATAAACTTATCAAAGATAGTAGAATGTTTGTTGGTTTTGATGAATCTAAATGTTACATTGAGGATTTGACTCAAAACAAAATCATGGGGACTGGTAGTGAAAATGGTGGTCTCTATTTGTTTGATACTCCCTCTCCTATTACTTCTAAACATCAAACAATAGGTAATATGTCTGCTACTTGTTATGTTTCTAAGTCCTTGTGGCATAACAGACTTGGTCATCCCTCTGACCAAGCTGTGAATATGCTTCTGTTGGGTTTTAGGTTCCTTGGATTTGATGAGACAAAATAAATACAAGAATGAAACATCAAGGGCTTAAAGAGAAAAAGAAGAAATCTACAAAAAGATGGAAGGACTTGCTTGCAAAAGAAGATTTACTTATTAGTCCTTCGTAGTATCTTGTAAACCCTAATCCTCTAGTATATAAAGAGGACATGGGGTGTAGATTTAATATACAAGTCTTTCACAATGTAGACGTCTAGTAGATGGTGTGTGTGTAACCTAGACGTGTTTCTATAAACGTCTAGGGTTAGTGTTTGTTTTGTATATCCCTAAGATCTGAGATGGCTTAGATCCCTGTTACAGTTAGGTAACACGTTATATTCTGATCAATATATAATTGGGGAGATAATGATGAAAACCTTGTGTCAATAACATAGTTGTTTGTTCTATTCCGCTGTGCATGATTGTTTGTCTATGTTATTGTTAAACCCTAAGGCTCAAAACGATCTCAAGGAGTCCTATCAAACTCCACAATTGGTATCAGAGCTTGGGGAGCTCGTTACCTAGGGATTCGCAAGGTTTCTTGGCGAAAAAGTTTGAAGAAAATCGGATTTGTGCAGAATTCGCAACTTTCTGCAGCACTGTTTTGAAACGGCGATAACTTTTTCGTTAACCGTTGGATCGGGCTGAAATTTTTGGTGGAGCTTCTCTATATACCTATTTAACTTTCCACCGAAGGAATTTTCGATCTGAGCTTCCAGTAAAAAGTTATACTATGTCGAATATGGCTGCTGAAGGAGTGTTTGTTTCTTTTTGGCTGCTGTGTGACTTGTCTTTTCTGGTACTCATTTATTCACGCAATATCTACGGGTTTTTGGAGCATGTCAGTGGACAAAGAAGGAGAAGTAATATGGATTGTAAGAGTGTTTACTGCTACGCTTAAACCAATTCATGGCTAGTTTTCTCAACCACTGATAGCTTCATCTAGTAACCACTGACAAGCTTCTCAAAACCACTTCTAGTTATATTGTAACCACTGATAGCTTTACTTGTAACCACTGATGGGCTTCTCGAAAGGTAACCACTGCTAGTATTATCTCGTGTCCACTACTAGGCATATCGGATACTACTGCTACTTTCGTTTCTATTGCTGCTACGTATAGTTATGTTACCAGTTTGTACAGATGTGTTGACCTGTTTGTATTGATCATTATCACAGTACTACTAATGATTTGTGCTGCTCAAAAGTTTTTTTATATGAACGTAAGCATGAGGTGGGACTGAAATCGAATAATGCTGCTGGTTATTTGAAATTCTCGTATAAGGGATTGTCAAAATTATGTGGTACTTCTTTATGATTGGTGGTTTATATTAGTGGGACGGTGGTGTTATCTTTTTCACAAAATAATAAGTTTTCATTGGTCAAGTTAGTGGATTTTGTGAACATTAAATCTGCTACATGTAATATTAATTGAAGATTCGTTTTGTGGACCAATGATCGCATCTTATGTTAACGTGAGTTTGTGGTAAAGATATGGAAAATTTGGTATTTGAATGACATTATTTTATTGTCATCAGTGACAATATTTTATTGTCAAGAGCTTTTACTGTCAAGAGATTTTATGTGGATTTTACTGATGATGACGTTAATTGAGGGGAAGTTGTACAAGTGTTTTGGTTTTTGGACGACACACACATGGGTTTTTGGTTCACACACCGGAGTTTGGAATTTGTTCTTAAAAGGTTTTTAAAAAGGCTCGTTTTGGAGATTTATTGAATAATTGATTACGAAGGCAATTATTTATCACCTATTTGAAGATGAAGTGGAATTACTTGGATGCGTATTCTTATTATATTTTTAAACGGCGGAATCGTTTAAAAGTAACTTGTTCGTGCTTCAATGATTGTGACGAAGAATTGACAAACACTTTAAGGAGTGACGTTATTGTGCTCAGTGATTTTTGTCAAGAGATTGCGGTCTCCTTATACATTGGTTAGTATACGTTCAGAGTCACGTGGATAAACAAGACATAAGATGCAAGTTTGGGTGATTTTACTTCTTCATCAAGTTCGTTATATTTGGTTTTCTTCACAAGTGATCATTACATAGAGCTTACTGCTTTAAAGAATCATTTTTATGCACCACTCAAGGGGAAGTTTCTATTGCATATGTTCTCTATTTGTTGATAACAAAAAGGGGAAGATATATTGGAGTGGCGTAGCATGGATTAAGGGGAAGACAAGATTTGTTTCATTCACGGAGATGTTTACATCTCAACTTCTGCTACTTCGTCTAGGAAAGTTCGTACACGACTTTGTTTGTTTTGTCATCATCAAATAGGGGAAGATTGTTGGGTTTTAGGTTCCTTGGATTTGATGAGACAAAATAAATACAAGAATGAAACATCAAGGGCTTAAAGAGAAAAAGAAGAAATCTACAAAAAGATGGAAGGACTTGCTTGCAAAAGAAGATTTACTTATTAGTCCTTCGTAGTATCTTGTAAACCCTAATCCTCTAGTATATAAAGAGGACATGGGGTGTAGATTTAATATACAAGTCTTTCACAATGTAGACGTCTAGTAGATGGTGTGTGTGTAACCTAGACGTGTTTCTATAAACGTCTAGGGTTAGTGTTTGTTTTGTATATCCCTAAGATCTGAGATGGCTTAGATCCCTGTTACAGTTAGGTAACACGTTATATTCTGATCAATATATAATTGGGGAGATAATGATGAAAACCTTGTGTCAATAACATAGTTGTTTGTTCTATTCCGCTGTGCATGATTGTTTGTCTATGTTATTGTTAAACCCTAAGGCTCAAAACGATCTCAAGGAGTCCTATCAAACTCCACAGCTTCAATCTGATCTTAAGTTCACTAAAGATTCTCATGTCTCTCCTTGTGACATCTGCCACAAGGCAAAATAGACTAGGGAATCATTTCCTATTAGTGATCATAAGAGTTCTTCTATTGGTGATCTTGTTCATATAGACCTTTGGGGTCCTTACAAGGTCACTAGTAGAGAAGGATTTAGATACTTTATGACCATTGTTGATGATTATACCAGGTCTGTCTCGATCTATCTTATAAAATCTAAAGATGAGGTTTATAACTTGTTTGGTAGTTATGTCAATCTGATCCTAAATCAGTTTAAGTGTAGTATTAAAACTGTGTGTTAGGTCACTAGTTCTACAACACAAGCAACATAGAAAGAGATAGAGGCGGTTGAACAATAAACAAACACACACACTAAATGATAATACGGTTATGCGTAGAGATGTGAGTGAAAGAAATAAATTGAACAACCAACCCTCAAGTGAGGGTTATACAAGAGTATTTATAGGAAGGAGAGCTAGGGCAATACTCCCACTCCCTTCCTTTCCTTAATGGACATGGGCCTAAGCTCATGGGCCTTCTACATAAGCTTAAGGCTAATAACAAACATAAAGGCCATAAATAAGCTAACTATTACATATGAATCACTAATACTTGATTAAGGTTTAGGAGTGATTCCAACAATCTCCCCCTAAGTGTTAGTGATGATTGAATATAAAACGGTGAAGGCGTTGATGTAATAGAAGCTTTGACGTCTTCTGACATTCTTCTTTCTTGTGAGAAGAATTGCCTTGATTCGAACAATCTCCCCAGTGTAGAGAAATTGTCTTCTTTGAACAGTTATGCTTTGACGTCATCTTTAACTTTGTTCTTTGTTCTTTTGTGATGAAAGTGATAGTATGTTGTAGTCTGCATCAAGTCTGCCTCTGGTCTGCTTCGCTGCTCCACTGTCTCCACGTCATTCTTCAACATGCTCACACGCTCTTTGACGTTGGATTTCAGTACTGATGAAGTTCTTTAAGTCTTTAACTTTGTAGATTCTTTGATTTGATGAAGAATCATTCTGACTTTTGTGTTGCTTTAAGATAGAACTTCCATTAGTGATGATGTTGGCGTGAGCATGAGAAGAATCTGCACGATCATTCCGCTCCAGAGCTTCCATAAGAAGAAAACATTAAAACGGTTAGTAATAAGCGGATTCCGGCACTTACAAGTTTGAACTTCGAGAGTGTTAACAGCATAGTGTGAAAACACAACTCTAATTCTCACAAAGGCCGTTCCTGAACTGGAGTCCCACTAGTGAGATAACGCGATGTACCGAAGTACATCTACAGTTCAGATGAGTCGCTAAGGTACACCGAAGCATCACCTCATAATTGTAGACCGTTTGAGACACACTAGGCGTAATCCACGGGGAGTTACCGAAGTGACCTGCTGTCTGGGCTGTTTGATGTTGACCATGGCAGGAGTTTCCATTCAATCACTGAGGATCACAGTTGTGAACCTCTCATAAATGTTCTCGACAGATTGCTAAGATCTGTGAAGGACTCGATAACGTACCTCTGATGTTCTTATTGTTGAACATCAAGAGATGAAATGTCAAGTGTACCTAAGAGATCTTTTGATGAATCTCGTGGCTCTAGACTCAATTGTGCGTTTTGGTTTTCCTAAGCAGAGACTAGGGAGAGGGTCTCCTTCTTCAATATCAGCAATCTCTAATAGAAAGCCGATAGATTATGTAGGGTTCCCTGTGAGAATGAAACAAGCTTCTGTTGAGAGAAACCTGAGTGGCTAAGAAGGTTTAGTGCATGCGTCACTGGGTCCATGACGACTTTTAATCTTCAATACCGGTGTCATCAAGTGACAACCAGTAGCATATGAATTGAACCCGGTGTCTGCCCTAAGTTGAATAATCTAGAGGGCTATTTCTTTTCAACCTTTTCTTTGCATTTCTTTTTAATTCTCCAACTCCTTCTTTCTCCGATTCTCATTTTTTCCTTTTTACAATCATACCTATGGACTTCTAAATTCTAACTATTTGTGGTGTCCTTGGGTAGATCCCTCCGGCTCTGGCGGATCATAGGACGGTTATTCCTAACCTTAGTCACCTTATAACTCCATGACTAACCTATGTTGCCATAAAACCATTTACTTGAAAAATGACACACAGTGTTTGTGAATGAAAACATTTTGTATCACTGTTTGAGATAAGATTTTGCATAAATACTCCCCCTCCACATGTGCTTAAAAGTTTTAACGGTTATTTGCACAGTGAGGAAAGAGCGCGCACTTTTTGAATTGATCCACTCAAGATAGACAATCCCCCGCGAGACACGGTTATGTTGCAAAGTTAAAGAGTTACATTGTCAGCTTTTAGGTGACAACTAGCTCTAATAACTACCTTGATGGTGTAGACAAACCTTGAAAGGTTATCAAACTCGTCAGAGTTCATGTCTACCAAGAGTTTCTCGAATGGTACATTCTACTCGGACAAGTCCTTTGCGAGACACGTTTACATCACTAGCGAACTAGCTTAAAATTATTACCCGTCCCAGAAAAGTCTTTTCAAGTTACTAACAGTTAAGTATCGTCAATTCGTTGGTTAAGTCTATAGCACAAAGATTCATTTGCATTTACATTTACAAAACATATTTCTTATCACATAATTTTCTCCCCCTAAAAAATGGCATATAAAAATGTTATTTTTGAACAGTTGAGAATAAATATGACCATTTCGAGAGTTGCGGGAAGAGTGACACAAAGAACATATTGGTGAACAAAGTTTCAAATACTCCCCCTCAACAAGTGATATAAACAGTTGAGGTTTAGAAAATCATAAGGGGAAGTACTTGTTCTTTTGAGCAAAACCTTGAAAAATGAAAGGTTTGATAGGTTTTACTCAAAAGTAAGAAGCTTTCGCTCCTTTTATAAGGATTGTGGCACTGAAGCGTACCACAGGGTCCTTTCTTGACAAGAACGGGTTGTACACTGTTATGTGTGCACAAGCCATAGACATAATAAATCACACATCCAAATTTATAATGAAAGAAGCAGTTCAAGGGGTACCAGGAAGTCCAGTGATGTTGCCAGGAGTGCGAACCGGGAGTTAATAGCCGGTGATGTTGATCCTGGGTTGACCACCAACAAAGCTTTCCAATGTTCTGAACTGATCCCTTCAAAACAACCATTCATCAATCATAGTGATGATTCTCCGCACATCCCTTCTGTCATGAGAGTTCCATCGCTTAGGAGACCCAATGTTTTGATGTATATCCTTCAATCGATAAGCCAATCCGTCCCTAACCAACTTCAAAGTGTGATCCCAAAACTTGTGAAGATCTCTACACGCCATCAAGCAATTGCGTTGAAGTTCACTGCGATAAATGACACCAAATGGTTTGCTGATGAGCGTATATTGTGGAAACTGGTTGATGTCGGGAAGATCAAGCTAAGGTGGAGTGAAGTTGACACGGGTCTGATATGATTCAACTGCAAGTTGGAGATCTTCTACACGTTCTTTGATAACTATACTCCTGATGAAGATAAGCAGGGACTTGATGAATTCACGTTGTACTTCAGTTGAGAATTGTTTCATGCATCCCTGTACTTTTGCAAGATACATGTCTTCAATGTCATTGAGAGACAAGTTCTCAAAGTCCGCTTCACAGAATGCATAATCCCGTTCGTCTTGACGTTTGACCACGATATTCCTTAGGAAAGTGTAGTCCCATTTTGACGAAAGATCAACGTGTTTGATAGCAACGATCCCTTTAGTACTATACACTGCATGTTGTGACTTTCAGACCTGGCAGCTCTTGTAGTAGATTCTTCGGCGTTCAGGCCAGTGATGAATCCCTTACAATGCATCGATGTTATACTGAGCCACACTGTTAGAAAACAAGTGGGTAGCCTTTTCTTCGATGGTTATGCAGTTTGAGTATATAGCTGCCGGGAACGGAATCGTAAGTGATGTAGCGTATTTCCTAGAACCATCGCCACCATGTGGAAGAAAAGCCAAGTCGTTGAAGAAGTAGCGAAATGAAATCTTAGGCTGATCTGGTCGGCCGATCGTCGGTAGAGGTTTAGACCAATCGGTGTAATATGGAGGGTTGTCCCTTTTGGTAAAGTCGAGGTTTGCTTCCGGGTTGAGCCAATCAATGTTATTGGACATGGCTCGAGCAATGTTATCAAGGTGATATTCGACCTCGATGGCAGTTTCGAAGCTGTCTTTTAGAAATTGAAAAGCTTCATTCTTGATTCGCTTCAACTCAGATTTCGTCATCTTCTTTACTCGAAATTTTTCTTGCAGTATCTTAGCATGCTCCAATGTATTACCGTCTACCATATCTTGGCCTTCAGCTGGGTAGGGCGTGGAATTAACAAGTGTAGAAAACCATTCAAATTCCTCTGTGTCATCTTCATCTAGCAATGATACGACGTCAGCTTTGGGCGCCTTCTTCTTCTTTTTCTTAGGCCTAGATGAGGATTCTGGATTCTGTACTTTGTCGGGAGAGGCGGGTTGTTGTTGGGGCTCATGGAATTCCTCATCGTCACCACCCGTATACTCAAAGTGATCACCGGTTTTCTAAGTCTGGGGTGGTAATTCAGAAGAATCCTGAGGTTTATCAGTAGAAGAACGAGGAGGAGATCTTTGCTGTGCTGGAGTCCGTTGGGGTGGAGGTAGTATAGAGGATGGTTCACCAGATTTCTTTGGGCGTTTAGGCTCGTTTTCCTTATCCTTATCTCTATCTTCATCGTCTCTAGGACGTTTAGGCCTTTCATCTTCTTCTCGGCATGCATATTTGAGTTGGTATTCCAACAATGCTTCCAACAATTTGCTTTCGTGAGAAGCAAGTGTTGCAGATCGTTTAGACATTTGAGCTACCAGCAGGTCAACCAATTCAGCATCTGAGAAGATTGTGGGATCAACTGGGTTGATGCTAACATACATTGGTGTTGATCTTATGGTTTGCTTGGCCAAGTGCAATAGGTTCGGATAAAGTTGTTTGGTAAACATCTCCTGTGTAGCTCCAGGAACAATATCAAGAAGGTACTTGTGAGTGTAACCTTCGATCATTTCGTTCATTTCCCCTTGAAGGTTCCGTTTCATGTACTCCTGGACGTATTTCCTTTCAACTTGCATCTTGTCATTCTCGTCATGAAGATACTGTATCTGTTCAGCAAAGAAATTCATCTTCTTGTAGAGCACGTCTTTCTTTCTGATCTGTTTGACAACATTCACAATTCTTTTATGAGTATGAGAAATCCAAGATCGAGTTGGCTTCTTCACTGATTTGGATATTGATTTGGTTGATCTTTTTGATGGTGGTGGTGAAGAGTGAGATGATGAATCCGATGATGATGAGATGTGAGGAGACTCCGGGACCTTTGGTGGTTCAGAAGTTTCCTTCTTTGAGCGTGTAGGACTATCCAGAAGCAACGTATCATAATCAACATCTTTATCTTTCTCGGACTTTTCAGTTTCAGGTTCCTCAAACTCATATTCAATGGAATCTTCCACGCGCGTTTGTTGTTGCTCCAGAGTGGTGGCACCAGATCCCTTATCGGGTTGATTAACCGCATCAGGATTTGGTGTAGGTTGAACTGCACCACTTGACCCTCCGGGGCCACCCATTTGATCCTTTGCAAATTCCTTAGCAACGTGTTGGAGTCTAATGAATTTAAACTTCTTCCTGTATGATGAATCCAGTGGCTCTTCATCTGAGCTTAAGCTTTCTTCATAAGGCACAAGTACTGGAGTCTTCCCTTTTCCTTGGATAGCTGGAGGACTGGGAGGTTTGGCTACTGAAGGATTAATGTCGGTTGCAGTTTCAGAGTGGAAGATCTCTTCGTCTGATTGTGTATCTTCAGAGCTTTCGTCCACCAGCTCTCTTTGCGGTTCAGATTTGGGAAGGGGAATAGGTACAACTTCCTTAGCGGGAACAATCCTTTTACGTGGAGGATTCCTTTTGGGAAACTTCCTCTGACTCTCAGTGCTTGCAGCACTCCCTGCACTGCCTCTTCTGGTTCTCCGTGTAGGTGTCCCAGAAGGTTTCTCATCAAGATGACCAACTTTGCCTTCTTTCACTGCAACTAGATACCTTTTGTATGTCTCGAGCTTTTTGATTTCGTTACACAGAAGGTGATCAGGTAACACAGCGCCATGTTTCTTTGTTGCGATTCCTTAATTCTGACAGTTAAAATAGGCTCAGTCAACATGTCGTGATTGTCGGGGTCATTGAGCCTGATAAGGTTTTAAAAGGTACCATTTTGAGGGGTCGTTTTAGCCCTTATTTGATCACTTTTGTATCCGTTATTGCTTAATATCATTCCTTTTCACTTTTTAGGTCTCTTGAAGGAAAAATGCTGGAATGGCACTTATTTGGACGAAAAGGCGCGAATATACGAAGAAAATGGCCAAAGTTAGAATCGAGACACTCAAAGCTGCTGAAAATAGAAAGTGACGGCATCACGGCTTAACTGCGACGCCGTCATAGGAATTTGTGACGGGTCAGAAGCCAAAACTCGTATTTTCAAGAGACGGCGTCGGGCTTTAAAGGAGTAGACCGTCGCAACTCAGACGGCCTAGATGCGACCCAGACGGCGTCAGAAACTGAAGAGGACGGCGTCACAGACATAAGGTGACGTCGTCGCAAGGTTAATGTGGCCAAGACGAAACCCTAATGACGGCGACACGACGGCGTCATGAAACATAAGGTGACGTCGTCGCATATGTAATCTTATATATAGAATCCGAATTTTTCAGTTTTAGAGAGAGTCTTTTGGAGTAAAAACCTAAAACCGAACCGAGGGTATCTTGTACAGTATTTTAGGGTTCTAAACCCTATTTTACATCAAGATAAGTATTTACTTCATCAATTCAATTATGTCTTTGATTATTTGTGTGTATGCTTGCATGTTCTCCATGTCCGGCTAATTTATTTGTGTGTTTGCTTAGGAATATGAAACTTAATTATTGAATATTGTTTGGTTGTTTCTTATCTTAGTTGACTAATGATCTAGTAATGCGATAGGTCATTCGTTGTGTACTTAATGCTTGATTCATCTTTGTGAACCTTAGAATATGATTACCTGAGTAGTTGTAGGCTAAACCATCCAAAGAGTGCCTTAGAGTAAGAGTTTATCATCCCTAGTGGGTTTTGTAGACGAGACCCTTTGGTAAGTTCAAAGAGTTAGGGAGAAACGCATACCCTACAACTTTAGACACACAACACAACTAAGAATAAGGACGTGACAACTCAACCATCAATAGGAGATAATTAAGGAGTAGTAAAACCTAAGTAAACACATCTTTACACTATCATACGAGCACACATTAATTAGACATAGACTCCCACCACCTTAGTTTAAATAATTAGATAATAGTAGAGTAATCGGTAGAAATACCAACCCCCCAAATCCAATACCCGAGATTTGTACCTTTCAATTTCATAAAACATAAAAATACAAAAAAATAATCTTCCTCAACCTCAACCTTAGCGTAGTAACTTCTCACTAGCATTCCTATTCCCCTAGAGAACGATATCAATACCCGTAGCTTACCCTAATTACTACGCTACAACGATTAGGTTCACTGCCTAGGGTGTTATAAAACTTGCTCGAAGAAAAGGAAGTTTCCTTGATCCCGAACGACGCGTGTAGCGTTATCAAGTTTTTGGCGCCGCTGCCGGGGAATAGAATAGCTAGTTAGTAGTCCACCTCGTTTAGGTTCTTTGCTTGATTCCTATAAAGTAAATTTTTCTCATTTTTAGCTTTCTCATAGTCTATCCCCCTTCTTCGTGACCTTTGTTCGTAATACCCATCACTTTTCATCATGGAAGGTGATAACCAACCACCACTCATCAACCCACCACCGAATGACCCGCCAAGAGCCCGTACTCTTGGTGAATACTCAAGACCAAGCCACCTAGGCTATAGGAACACCATTGAGCTTCCCGACCAACCCCAAACTACGGCCCTGCGATCCGACACCATCCGGTTGGTGCAAAATGGATGTGCATTCCATGGACTTCGTTCCGAAGATCCAAATCAGCATCTGAGGGATTTCCTCAAAATTGTCGATTCCATCGACCTTGATGCTACTACTCGGGAGACCACGCGCTTGCGTCTCTTCCAATTCTCTCTACGGGGACCAAGCTAGTAATTGGCTTGAGCGACTTCCCGCCGGCTCCATCTCAAGTTGGGATGATCTTACCTCTCGCTTCCTTGCTCAATTTTTCCCACCAGGGAGAACCACCAAACTTAGGCGAGACATCTTGACGTTTCAGCAACTCCAAGGTGAGTCTCTTTACAAAGCGTGGACTCGATTTAAGGAACTACACCGTAGACTCCCCCACCATGGCATTGATCTTTGGCTTCAAATCCAAATCTTCTATGATCATACCGATTTCATCACTCGACGATCCATTGATCGAGCCGCCGGTGGAAGGCTCAGCGACTTTAACGCAGAGAAATCGTGGGATATTATAGAGGAGCTTGCCGATCAAAGCTACGAAGATTGGAATGAATCTCCCGAAACTCCGATTAACGTGGTTAATGCCATATCCACTCCTTCTGAATCCTCCGATACACTCGAGGAGCAATTGAGTGCCATTGAGAGAGGAATTGATTATCTTATGGAAAGGCAGAAAAGAGCTCCCGTACAAATTCCTCGAGAAGCTGTCAAATCCGCCAACTCCACCAACCGCCCCACACCTTCTTCGAAGTCCCCAAGTCGTGAGCAAAAGCCAAGTTCCGAAAGGCACTTCCGTTCTACTTCCCCAATACCACTTTCACCAAGCTTCAAGAATCAAATAAGGGAGTACATGGCAGCTCATACGGAGAGATTAGCCAGATTTGAAGAGAAGGTTTATAGGCAGAGAGAGGAGATGCAAGCAAAAATGACAGAAATGATGAATTTGGTAATTGAATTTACCAAAACAAAGGTTCCCGAAAAGGTGCTCGTAAGAAGCAACGATTTCCCTCCCACTTCATTTGTTAACGCCGTTTCCATTATGCCTGAGAATGCAAGGGCTGAGATGTGGAAAACTAAGGAAAGCACGAAGGAGGAGTCTGTGCCTAATGATGAACCTGAGACCATTGAGTACTACCTTAAGCACGAAATTAACAAGAAAACCATTGCAAACCAGGTAAACAACTTTAGGTACAATGAAGTTCTTAGGGAAGCTCTTGAAGGAAAAATGACGGAAGAAGAATATGATGCCTTACCTATGGAACCTCTGTATGAGTTGGTTATAAAAAAACCGTTAACAAGAAAACGAGACACCACAGGGAATTTCGTGATACCAGTTAGCATCGGTCACATGGATAATATAAATGCCTTGGCCGATCAAGGGACTGATGTGAACATAATGCCATTGTCAATCTATAATAAGTTAACTAAGGAGGAACCAACCAAGACCGACCTTAGACTTTCCTTAGCTAATCATACTTATGTCCACCCCGTAGGAATCGCTGTAGATGTTCTAATTGAGGTGGCTAACATCGTTTATCCGGTGGATTTCGTGATCATTGATGTTGAGGAAGATAAAAACGTACCCCTCATTCTTGGGACACCGTTCCTGGCCACCGCCAAGGCAACCATCAAATACGGAGAAGGCATCATGATACTCAAAAGCGGGAAGGGGTACGCTAGGATACCCATCATCCCAAGATATCCTCTTAAGATCATGGAAATGATTACGGGTGGAAATCGAAAAGCCCCGGGCAACAATGTTAAGAAGAAGATGAATGACTGGGAAAAAGGGCTTAGAGACTTTATGGTTCAAGGATTGTATGCGACGTTGTGGAAACCCGATAAAAAGTTGGGAAGCAATCCCACCTCGTTACCTAAGGCACAAAAGGACCCTAAGGAATTTCTAAAGGGAGAAAAAGTGCTCTTGTATAGATCTCGGATAAGGGCATTACGAGGAAGAAACAAACCAAGATGGTTTGGGCCTTTCACAGTTAAGGAGACCAATTTAAAAGATAAAACCGTCACCATAATTGACAGCGTTGGCAAGGAATCCACGGTGAGCATACAGCGTCTACACCCTTTCGATGAAGGGAAAACAAAGGGTCAAGAGGGCGGTAGTGAAGTAACATAGGAGTGCGACTACGAGTCTAGCTACAAGACTCTTAAATAAAGAAAAGCGCTTTGTGGGAGGCAACCCATGCTTAATTGTTTGCTTGTTAGTGTCATATATCTTTTATTAATTATTTATCCTCATGTTTAAATTTTTAAAAATGCTTTATTTTGTTTTTAACCTCGTCTTAATTGCATATAAAGGTATTTTACATAAGGGATAAGTGTAGGGAGGATTACACACGTTTTCAAAAGAAACGTAAACATGAGAATAACAATTAACTAAAAGATATATATGTTTGTTTGTTCGAGTCAAATGCTCGTATCGAGTCATAATGGATGTTTTTGCAGAAATTTTTCCAGATTCTAAAGATGTAAATTTTCCAGAATTTTTTCCAGAAAATCGCATATCAGTTTTTGTCATGATAACCTGACGGCGTCAGGAAGGAGTAAAAACATCAGATCACTTTTTCTCGTTTTCGGAGCTACTTATAAATTTTTGGAATTTTCCAGGTCTTAATTCTCTTAAAAATTCTGTAAACATCCATTCCACAAGCATTATATCCTAGTTTAAATCGAGTCTTATATATATTATTACCGCCGATTTTACGCGAAGGTTTCATTTGTTTTCTTCAAGTGTGCAGGTTTAGTTTGTCAAGAAGAAGTTACACAAGATTGGAAGGAGCTTTTCACGCAACAATTCTTCTTGAAAAGGATTTAACCACCACTTTACACGGATCCTACCGAGCTAATCAGGGGAGTATTAGTTTCTTTCGTTTTTAATTACCTTCTTTTATCATAACTTTGATACTTTCGGGGAACATTGGGGACAATGTTCAGTTTAAGTGTAGGGAGGGAAAATAAAACGGGAACTTTGAAACTATGCTTATCCTTGATTATTTGCTTTGTCCAATTGTGATTGTGTAATAAACCATGAGAAAATGTCGGTTAGGGTAATTTTGGTACCAAATTTAAAATTTTTCATGACATATAGGAGTGGGCCATTAGTCTTAACAAAAGCGTCTCACGGATAGGAAGTTGCATGACTAGCACAAAAACCCTTTACCACCTAAATTCCACCAAAAGGTGAGGATCGCCCTTAGATTAGTAGGAATTAAAAGCATTCATCTTCAATGCTTAGAGTGTGAACCGGTAGTATATTAGATTCTAGAACTTGTTTTGTGATGCATTCCGAGATCGCAAGTGAGACTACACTTGTGTAGTTAGGATTAACTAAATGATAAGAGGCATTAGGATAACCCTTGTTTGATACCCGTAATATAATTACTTCTTCCACATCGGTTGAGTAATTCCCCCACACCCTTTGCGTTGTACTCATCTTTAGTACACGATACCCCTAGTTAACCCCTCAGAGCCTATCCTTTTCGCGGTTCTCGTGATGTTTCGGTTTTTCCGGAATATCAATGAAGAGCATTGTTTACACCCCACCCCCAAATATATACCCAAATCGCCTTAGCCTACCCCTTATGAACTTACTTTTAGTGCAAATTTTTGTTATCACCCTTAACCCTTAGTTCAATTATCTGGTTGCTTGCATGAGTTGCTAAGTCGAGTCATATCCTTTGTATACAGTTTTGGGATGATTGGGATTCATGGGAAAAGTTAAAGTTTATGAAATGACGGGAAGGGAATGTTAAATTCAAATTCCCTTTGTTTGCATAATAATGTACCCCAAGTGTTTCGATCTTTTCAATTCGGGTCAAATTAGTGTTAGAGTAATAAAAACTCAAGTGTAGGGATGTGCCTATAAATCCCTATCATTTTGATGTTACCGTAGAGGATGGTAGAGTAAAAGTGTATGAAAAAAAAAATCGAAAAAAAAATAATAAAAATAATAATAGAAAAAGAGAAAAAGAAAAAAAATAGAGTGATTAAAAAAAAAAAAACGTGCTACCATCCTACATCTATCTTTTAAATTTATGTTTGTTTATTTTCGTTACCCAGAGTTTTAGAGTGTCGAGTCTTGGCTTAGCAACGCCATTCTTCGTATGCATTTAACATAGAGATTTTTGACTTGCCACCACTAAATAGCCTATCCCACCAAAACCTTGTTTCCCTACCGTAAGCCTAACGTTACAACACTTTAAAAGACCTCTTTGATAGTCTTTCCTAGGTGCTTACGCCAAAGCGATGGAGGTTTGATCTATTCTCAAGCCTATGGTAATCTATGTACTAGGATCGGTTAATGAGTGTTTATATTCCATTTCCTATTTGTTATATTTCATATATACACCCGAGAGAGATGTGAGTATCCAAACACCCCATGTGAGGTGCTAGTATGTAATTTCCGTGCTTGTTATGACTTTTGCGGGGCTTATATGTGTTGTGGACCGTTTTGAATCAATGCTTCATGACCCCTAACTTATAAATTAATTGGCTAAAAGCACATTTGCTTGAGGACAAGCAAATAACAAGTGTAGGGATATTTGATAAGGTTTTAAAAGGTACCATTTTGAGGGGTCGTTTTAGCCCTTATTTGATCACTTTTGTATCCGTTATTGCTTAATAACGTTCCTTTTCACTTTTTAGGTCTTTTGAAGGAAAAATGCTGGAATGGCACTTATTTGGACGAAAAGGCGCGAATATACGAAGAAAATGGCCAAAGTCAGAATCGAGACACTCAAAGCTGCTGAAAATAGAAGGCGACGGCGTCACTGCTTAACTGCGACGCCGTCGTAGGAATTTGTGACGGGTCAGAAGCCAAAACTCGTATTTTCAAGAGACGGCGTCGGGCTTTAAAGGAGTAGACCGTCGCAACTCAGACGGCCTAGATGCGACCCAGACGGCGTCAGAAGCTGAAGAGGACGGCGTCACAGACATAAGGTGACGCCGTCGCAAGGTTAACGTGGCCAAGACGAAACCCTAATGACGGCGACACGACGGCGTCACGAAACATTAGGTGACGTTGTCGCATATGTAATCTTATATATAGAATCCGAATTTTTTAGTTTTAGAGAGAGTCTTTTGGAGTAAAAACCTAAAACCGAACCAAGGGTATCTTGTACAGTATTTTAGGGTTCTAAACCCTATTTTACATCAAGATAAGTATTTACTTCATCAATTCAATTATGTCTTTGATTATTTGTGTGTATGCTTGCATGTTCTCCATGTCCGGCTAATTTATTTGTGTGTTTGCTTAGGAATATGAAACTTAATTATTGAATATTGATTGGTTGTTTCTTATCTTAGTTGACTAATGATCTAGTAATGTGATAGGTCATTCGTTGTGTACTTAATGCTTGATTCATCTTTGTGAACCTTAGAATATGATTACCTGAGTAGTTGTAGGCTAAACCATCCAAAGAGTGCCTTAGAGTAAGAGTTTATCATCCCTAGTGGGTTTTGTAGATGAGACCCTTTGGTAAGTTCAAAGAGTTAGGGAGAAACGCATACCCTACAACTTTAGACACACAACGCAACTAAGAATAAGGACGTGACAACTCAACCATCAATAGGAGATAATTAAGGAGTAGTAAAACCTAAGTAAACACATCTTTAAACTATCATACGAGCACACATTAATTAGACATAGACTCCCACCACCTTAGTTTAGATAATTAGATAATAGTAGAGTAATCGGTAGAAATACCAACCCCCCAAATCCAATACCCGAGATTCGTACCTTTCAATTTCATAAAACATAAAAATACAAAAAAATAATCTTCCTCAACCTCAACCTTAGCGTAGTAACTTCTCACTAGCATTCCTATTCCCCTAGAGAACAATATCAATACCCGTGGCTTACCCTAATTACTACACTACAACGATTAGGTTAACTGCCTAGGGTGTTATAAAACTTGCTCGAAGAAAAGGAAGTTTCCTTGACCCCGAACGACTCGTGTAGCATTATCAGAGCCTCTTGGGGATATCAGGATGAAGACCAAGTGCTCTCTGGATCAACAGTTTAGTGTATCTGACATAGGGAATCTTTGAGCCAAGCTTTTTGAGAAATGACATCATGTCATCCCATATCAGAGCTTCTAGTTCGATGTGCTTCATGTTGATTAATGACCAGAAGATTTGCAGTTCCATGAGCTTGGGATGCTCATAGCCACTATCACGACCAGAGACAGATTTGGTGATGATGATGTAGAGAGTTCTCCACGGTTGAGGAATGTTCTTAAGCTCCACATGAGAATGCTTAGAGATAGTTCCTGAAGCTTCATCATAGCCAATATCAGTCAAGAATTACAAAACTGTCTCTTCAGCAGGTGTGGCATAGAAGTCGGTTGGCTCGATGTCAGGGATGAGAAGAACAGCCCGTAAGTCTGTATGTGTGATGGTGACCTGTTTGTGATTGAGCGTCACTGTCACTGCACTTTGACCTTTGATCATTTGCATTGAATTCCAGAACTGTTGAATGTAGATCTCCGGTACTGTAGCAGAATGTGAGATCATGTTCTGGTAGGGATGATTCTAAAGAATATCCATAGCAATCAAACAGGAAGATTCTAAGCAGGTGAGGGTTTCAAAGTCAACCAGAAGGTTGTTCTTTCCAGTCTTCCTCGGATAGCCATTAGGAAAGATATCGGCAACTGTGAGAACATCTGGTGCATCTACATTCATTTGAGCAGCCATGTCGTGATCTAAAATAACATTAGCCAAAAGAACCAACATATCGAAAGACATTATGTTAGTCAACAGAAGGTTTTATTGTCTAATTATTGAATGTACAATGTCAATGATTGTTACGATTCCAAAGTCACTTGTGTGTCCAATAGTCCAATGACGTTGTGATAAGTTTCGTAAGTTAGTTAACTTTACCTTTTAAAGTTTATGTTATCACTTATTTTATACAACATATTAAACATTTAAGCTTATTAGTGACATTATTGGTTTCGTGACGTTATGATTTGTTTATTTACAAGTTTGCACGCGTAACAATTCATAATTAAGGTCAATCAAGGCTTAGGCGTAAACGTGGAAAAGTTATGTGTAAACAGGATTGGTATATGCGTAGACGAAAGCTTATGCGTAGGATCCTGACTTACGCGTAAGAAACATTACGCGTAGGAACAGGGGACCTTATGCGTAGAGCTTACGCGTAGGCGTATAAAAACCTTATGCGTAAGGCTTACTTGTAAGAGTAGACCTTATGCGTAGAGGTCACTGTTTACGCATATCCTTCACAGGATACGCGTAGTCCCATCGTAGAACCTTATGCGTAGACGCTACGCGTAAGATTACTCTTACGCATAACATGCTACGCGTAAGGTGATCCTTATGCGTAGTTTGCTTAGAACCTTGATTCTGAATTCTCACTTGTAACAAACCTGAAATAAATTCATCATATCATCAATATTAACATGTACATTCATCTTATAACAGATCATGGCATGAATTTTCATCAAACAGTTTACGCGTAAGATAACTTATGCGTAGACTTAAACCCTAGAGTTCATGAATTACGCATATGATTTCTAGCCATAGGAATTGCACCAAAGTGTTTCTGGTAAGTCTTAGAGGCATAGTAAGTTGTTCTATCCAAGTTTTAACATCAAATTCAAGGCCAATCAAGAAAACCCAAATCGTATGAACTAGAACCCTAATTTTCAATTTATGAATCATTAGTGTTTCTGGGTAGTTTCTGGGCATAGATATGATTAATTCAACTTGAAAACAACCTTATACAACAATCTTTAACACCAAAAACATTCACATATGAAAACGCCCAAACCCACGCATAAACTCTAATTACCAAAATCCATCAATTCGTGTTTCTGGGTGCATTTTGAGGATAAAAATGATATCATTGATGTTATAAAAACGTTTTGACCCTATCTTTTTAACCACCAACACACAATCTTGATCATGTGTTCATACGCATACGCGTAGAACACAAAATCAAGCATACACAACAATTAGACCGTTGGATTCATGTGAAAATCAAAACCATTGTTTGAAATCATGTAAGAAACATTAAACCACTTACAAATTGATGATCCAAAACACAGATTTGGTGAACGATTCTTAGGCGTAGGATAGGTTTGGTGAAAATTAATTGTGATGAATTTAATGAGTTAGGTGAGATCTTTTATGAAAAACACTTTCAGGTTTTGACAGTTTTAGCCCCTCCACCTTTTCCTATTTTCATCTAATGCCTTTTAAGTTCCATTTTGGTTAACAAACGAAGGATTTAAGAAAAGAAACTTGACGACACTCCCCCTCGACTTAAGAAATAATGAAAAGTTATAAATTTTAGTCCGAGGAGTGTCAGTAAACCAGAAATGTGACCACCATTGATAAAAGAAACAACCGGGATAGGATAACATGCAAGTACACAAATATTTTGAAACAGTTAAGAATTTATTTTTCTCCCCCTCAACACTTGATCGGAAAAATAATGAATTTTGAAAGATTAAAGTGTTGATAGAAGAAATGTACTTGACATGTAGAAAGAGAAAATAGATAGAAGAATATTTTTGTTATTTTATCAGGTTTTATATTTTTGTATTTTGTTTTTGAAAAATTATTTACAAAAGATATTTTGGTGTTTGACAGGTTTTTAAGACTGTTTTAGGAGGTCATCCAATTCCTCTTGAGTCAAACACCGCATACCAATCCGGTGGACCAACTCATTAAACCTAGCGGGAGGCAAGGCTTTGGTGAGTAGATCTGCCAATTGGTATTTGTGACAACACGTAATTCCAGGTCATTTTACAAACTTTGAAAATTACTATTCATCGATTACTATTCATCATTTTACTATTCACCATTTTCGGAGTCGATTTAATATTCTGAGAACATATTTCAAAAATTTACTATTCATGAAACACTATTCATTCCCGGAGAAAATCACTATTCATGATTCACTATTCATCATTTATCGTAAACTAGGTTTACGAGTATCAAATTCGCGTAACCTTAATGGTTTAGCTGCGAATTCATGAGCATTTGTCAAGGACATTTTATATAGTCTAGGTTTAGTCTACATATCATTAGCATCATTATCATCATATTAGTTCATGCATGATTTTGCATTTTACATTAAACGCATAATTTCCTATTAAATAAACGCTATCGCGTAATTAATTATTTTGAAAATTTGATCCGACACTTCCAAAAATTATCCCGATATATTTTATTACTCATATTAAGATTATAAAAATGACATTATTAGTTTACCCGGTGTTTTAAATTTATTTTGTATATAAATTGTTATATTTATATAATTACAACGGTTTTCGTAAATACTACACGATAATTATTATTTCACTCAATTTTTGTAAGAAATGTATTTTTATAATTTTTATGACTTCAATATATTTTATTTTGATCCGTTAAAATTTATTTTTAGCTAACGCTACCCTAAAAGCTCAAATATGTACACAAGTTACTAATTATTCTTAAATAACAATACCTTTACTTCTACACCTAAGTACTTAGCTATTCAAAATACATATAGTCTTTTTATTTTTTATGAATGTTGACCAAGGAGGGTGACTCACATACATTATGTGTACAAATATCTTAGACATAATACTTATATTATCTTTATACTAACTTCAACACATAGATTACATAATATCAAGGTGTGAAAAAAAAACTACTCTCTTCTTCCTTCTTCCTTAGAACCGGCCAAGGGTGAGCCAAGACAAGGAGATCATTTTTCTTTCAAGTCAAGTTATTTTCACAACATTAGCATACTCTTAAGCAAGGTTTTGGAATTAAAACCTAAGGTATTTAGGATAAACCTTTGTTCATTAAACCTCATCAAGTAACTAGTAAGCATTTCATGATCATTTTCATATTTCATATTCATATTATGGTCATTTTATCATGCTTGAGAAAAACATACAAGTTATATGGTTATCTATACCACTTTAATTGTTTTTAAGTACTATAAATTTATATATATCATCCTATAATTATTTCTTGAAACATATCACTTTTGGTGATGTCTAGGAACCCATGACACCCTAAGAAGGTGTATGGTAGGTTTAGAATAGCTTTGCCGTTGGTTTGAAGTGGTTAGAATAAGTTTTACGCGAGAAAAACTCATTTCGACAACTATATATAAGGGTCTGATCATTTCTGTGAATTCTAGAAATTTCGACAGGTTATAAAAATTTTTGGGCTAGATATTTAGAAAATATACTTTAAAACGAAAACGTGGCCGCTTGAATGGGTTAAAACGGAGTTATAACGAAGAAGTTATGCTATTTTCAAGTTTAATGACGAAAACTATAAATTTAAGAAAATTCAGCATGTTGTCTCAACTTTTTACGAGTCAAAAATGAGTCTTAAACGTTATTAAATGTGTCGACTTATCAAAAATATATTAGTATACTTTAACACAAAGCTAAGGACATATAAAACGTAGAAAACGGACTTGTAACGATTAATTTACACGCGTTTAAACAAGGTTGCCGTAACTATTCTATATAAGTATAACTATATATTTTCTAATAGCCAAGAAATATCGGCCGCGAATGACCATGTTGAGGGTCGTTTTTAACATTGATGTAGTACTTTTTATAAAATAATGTCTTCTAGTAAAAGTAAGTTCGCCTAGCCTATTTTCCAAAATGTCTAACCGTTCATCAAACGGAGTTGTAACGAATAAAATACGGTCACTCAAACTTTGCCGAAAATCACCCTTACACAATATTTTTGGTACAAGTACCATACTTTACCTATATTTTTCTCCATGATCGAGACCTCTATAATAAAAACTTAAAAGCTAAAACTTTGAGATAATGATACAAGCTTTCCAAAACCGTTGAGTTTGTTTCCTAACACTCGATGTGCATCATTTTACGACTAGCTTTTCAAGGCCGTTTAGTCACTTTCATGAAATTATTAAATGACATTATTTAACGATGAAAAGTTACAATTTCATAATAAACCATTAAATGACTATCGTAGGATATCATTTCAACATAAATACTTGTAAAGTAATTTATAAATTGTCAAGACGTTATAAGATTATTTTTTTCGACGATAAGTGTTATTTTCAAAAATTCTCAAGTGGTATAGATATCATACGAATTGCATGCATAACATTACATCATAACTTATTATAGAACATATCATTCATAATAGGTCACGGTTAGAGGTTGCG
This sequence comes from Chrysanthemum seticuspe, assembly GCA_019973895.1. Taxonomy (NCBI): domain Eukaryota; kingdom Viridiplantae; phylum Streptophyta; class Magnoliopsida; order Asterales; family Asteraceae; genus Chrysanthemum; species Chrysanthemum seticuspe. The sequence continues at coordinate 361,363,518 of BPTQ01000009.1, forward strand.
CCTCATTTCAGTGTGTCTACTTTTGTCATCATAATCATTGCAACATGTGAGTTTTCATAGCCCCGATTTATTCAAGTTTTTACTTTATTTCAAACCTACGGGGGAGAATACATTGCACATCATTTTTTTTATACGAGCCCAAGTATATTCAAATTCATTTACATTGCTTAAGTTACCTCATTGCCAATTGAATGTCCCCATTTCATAATCATGAACCGTTAATTTTGGAAGAAGCGAGGGTGAGTGGATAGATCTATTGAGGGTGACTCCTCCATCCGTTTTGGTGGTCCCAACTGGTCAACGGATGCATTTCATTTTTATCATTATTGAGTTGTTTGGCAAAATACTCTGTTGGGGCGAACATCAGTCCAGCTTCGGTGTCATGTGCTTAAGCAATTGTACCATTTTTGTGACATATTTGTCATACATAATTTATACTTGCGTTGGTCGTATAAAACGTTTTCATAAACTCTATGAACTCACTCAACCTTTGTGTTGACACTTTTAGCAACGTATTTTCAGGTAACTAAGGCACATACTTCATGGCATGCATATGGACTTATCATATAGTCGCGGTGATGACGCGTCACACATGGATTTTATGCACTTTAAACATCGTTTGGATTGTAACAAATTTATTTCCTTACATATTGACTATCATTTGGGACCTATACTTTGTAAACTTTGATTATCTTACTAAATCAAACGATGTATTTTCCAAACGACACTTTAGGTCGTTCAATATAACTGTGATTGTGATGCTATGACAGTCAATCCCCAGGAATTCCATTCCGCTGCAAAATAGGTAATTTGGGGGTGTAACAGTATTCTGTACCCACGAAGTATAATTCAACTGTACCCTGTTCCACGTGGTCCTTGATGAAATGATAGCGAAGATCGATGTGCTTTGATTTCGAGTGCTGAACTGAGTTACACGAGATCGTAATGGCACTCCGATTGTCGCAGTACATCGGGATTATGTCAAATACGTAACCATAGTATTTGAGTTGTGTTCTCATCCAGATGACTTGACAAGAACATGCGGACATGGCTACATATTCTGCTTCGGTTGATGACAGCGATGTACAATCCTGCTTCTTCGATTTCCAAGACACCAGTTTATCACCAAGAAATTGTAGTGCTCCTGAAGTACTTTTTCGTGAATATAAACATCCTGCGTGATCAGCATCTGAAAAAACGATTAGTTCAAAACCAGAATCCTTCGGATACCAGATCCCCAAGTTAATGGTTCCCTTGATGTATCGGAGGATTCTTTTAGCCTCAGAGAGGTGGGTTTCAGTTGGTCTTGACTGATAACGGGAGCACAGATAAACGGCAAAGACAATATCAGGCCTGCTAGCTGTTAGGTACATTAGAGACCCAATAATACTACGGTATTTTGTAGGGTCCACTAATTTCCCATTTAAATCAGCGTCTAGCTTCTTGGTATGAGTCATGGGTGTGGCATAAGTGTCACATGTTTTCATTCCAAATTTGTTTAACAATTCAAGGGCATATTTGGACTGACTCAAGAAAATACCACGGGGTGATTGATGAACTTGCAGTCCTAGAAAGAACGTAAGTTCAACCATCATGGACATTTCAAAAAATTTCTTCATTAGTTTTGCAAAAGCGATTGAGTACTTTTTATGTGTAGACCCAAAAATGATGTCATCCACGTAAATTTGAACAATTAAGATATGTGCCCCGTGATATTGTATAAAAAGAGTAGGGTCAACCGAACCTTTGGTGAAATTATTGGCAATGAGGAAAGATGATAGCTTATCGTACCATGCCCGAGGAGCTTGTTTGAGACCATACAGAGCTTTGTTCAGTTTGTAGACATGGTTCGGGAACTCAGGATCAACGAATCCTTCTGGTTGGCTGACATAAACCGTTTCTTTCAGTTGTCCGTTGAGAAACGCAGTTTTGACATCCATCTGAAAGACCGTCATATTCATATGATCCGCGAATGCGAGAAATATCTGAACCGCCTCAAGACGAGCAACCGGAGCAAAAGATTCTTCAAATTCAATACCCTCTTCCTGACGATAACCCTTAGCAACTAGACGTGACTTGTTTCGGATTACGTTCCCTTCAGCATCTAATTTGTTCTTCCAAATCCATTTGAGACCAATGACGTAGACCCCTGTTGGTCTTTCAACCAGTTCCCATACTTCAAGACGTTTGAATTGGTTGAGTTCTTCTTGAATGGATTCAATCCAGGTATCTTTTGTCATTGCGTCTTTAATGTTTTTAGGCTAAGATGGTCAGACAGTGAGTGCATAAATGCAATGTTCACCGTCTGAGTGAAGACGTTGTCTCGTAACGACTGGTTGATTTGGGTTGCCAATAATATTTTCCTGAGGATGGTCTTTTGTCCATCTATGTGTAGAGGGTTGATGTTGGTATACATTGTGCAGATTCTGAGGTTTCAAATGGTTTGTTGAAGATTTCGCGACATCTGGTGCAGCAGTCTCATTAGCAAACGGGTTAAAGAACGCATTTAGATCAAAATCTGCAGGTGGGGGTACTTCATTAAGAATATCATCAGCTGGTTCATCATTGTTGGAAGCGGTTTGTTCAACTATTGTGGTGGAGTCAACTGGTGGTGCTTCTTCAACCGTAGTTGTTGAAGCAGGTGTATCAGGTATAAGATTATTATCAGGTTGAGCAGCGGAAACAGCGCATACACCTGGAGCACGTTCATCAATTTCGTCACGGAACAGAGGAGCAAATAACCTTTCTATTTGTTGATGAGTGAGCTGGGGGCTTTGTTCATCTGATGATGGGGGTTGAGGGAAGTTTAAGCGGTTGTGACTGGGTTCTAAGCTGTTATACTCAGAAGCCATTTCCGTAAGTTCATCAAAATGAGCATGAATCATTTCCATAACCTCCTTTGTTCGATGATTCCAGATTCGGAAACCTTTTGAATTTTCACAATATCCAATAAAGACTCCAAGTCAGCTTTGGCTTTGAGCTTTCCAAAGTCATCACGATCATTATTCGAATAGCAAAGAGATCCAAATACATGAAGGTGTTTGAGATTCGGTTTTCTGTTGTGGACAAGCTCGAACGGTGTTTTGTTGTGGCATTTTGTAATCATAGATCGGTTTTGAGTATAACATGCAGTAGATACAGCTTCTGCCCACAAGTAATCTGGGAGTTTAGCATTGATTAACATTGTTCTTGCAGCTTCCACTAACGTTCGGTTTCATCTTTCAACAACTCCGTTTTGTTCAGGTGTACGTGCAATAGATGTCTGATGCTGAATTCCCACTTTCTCATAAAAGTCACGAAGAGTTTTATTAACAAATTCAGTTCCTTTGTCTGTTCTGATTTGTCTGACGGTGTTTCGGAGCTGAACCTGTATTTTCGTGTGAAAGGTGATGATCATTTGTGGAGCTTGGTCTTTGCTTCGAAGAAAGTAGACCCAAGTCCAGCGTAAATAGTCATCAACAATTACTAAGATGTAGCGTTTGCCATTGATTGTTTGCACGCGCATCGGGCCACACAAATCCATGTGAAGCAGATGAAGCACATGCTGAGAGCTGTGTTCCACCTTTGAAGGAAAATGAGCATGAGTGCTTTTCCCTTGTTCACAAGCTGAGCAAAGGTGATCTTTTGAATACCGGAATCGTGGGAGTCCTTCTACTAGTTTGTGTCAAGCAAGGTTGGTGCTGGTTTGAAAGTTTAAATGTGAGAGACGACGGTGCCATAGCCAAGATTTTGTTGATGTTGCCTTGGAAAGCAAGCAGATGGGAGATGAATTAATGTTGGATCGATGTACTCTAACCAAACTAACTTAACTAGCTTGTTTAAGGTTTAATAACCTCGGATAAATCCTAAGTTATTAACAATGAAACACTGAGTAATCTTTATTAAGTACGCGGAATTTACTCAATAAATCTAAGAAGAACAACTTTATTAATAACTCTAAATCTGCTTCTTATGCAGATACTTTAACAACTCTAAGATTATCAAACTCTCTAAACTCTAAACAACTTGTAATCGTAAACTCTAAGACTTGTGAATTCGTACCTCTAATGCCAATCTAGGGGTCCTTTTATAGGCTCAAAGATAACCCTAGTCGGTTTACAATTATATCCTTGTACGATAAGTAATCTATTCTAGAATTACAAGACTTTCCATAAACGAATAAATAGTTCTTTAACTCTTGCAGTACTTTGACCTTCGTGTGCAGTACTTTGACTTTATCTTTAGCAGTACTTTGACTCTTTGACTTTTTCCAGTTCTTTACCATTCTGCAGTACTTTATAAATCTTCAGTACTTTAACTGTTCAGCACTTTCATATCCCAACAATCCTCCCCTAACTTGAATTCTACTTGTTTGACTTCAAGTTCCTTTGTAAATTAATCTTTCACTTTTCCAGCTTCAAGGAATGATTGTCTTTGTCTTTGGATTGTAGTTTCTGCACTTTATCAAAGTATCTTTTAGTCTTTTACAGCATCATCCAGCAAGCTCCATCTTTTCAGCAACACAGCAACATATGACACTTTGTACATTAATTCAGTTTAAGTTGCATACTATTCTCATCACTTCCAGATGTGTTAACTCCTGTGAGAGGTGAATCATTGAAAATTAATGGATTTTAATCTCTTTAACAAAGCCATTAACTTTGGAGTAGCCAAATGTTTTGGTGTGTAAGACCATGGTACATTGATAACCATATGATTTTTAGCAAATCACCAGCTATCAACATATTTGATTTGTCTTTACCAAAAGTTGTACCCTTCTGGACTAGTTAGTTCTTTTATCTAATGGTGAACTAATTACCAATAATGGTTTTTCCACAGCCTTTACCACAAGCCATTTTCTTGTGGGCTAGCCAACTCTTCACATTAACTGATATGGTGAGTTGATTACCATACAACTTATTAGCAAGTTGTCAACTAAAAACAGATTTGAGATATCTTTACCAGAGTCGTTTGCTCATGGATTAGCCAATCCTTTTGTAACCATGGTGGATTGATAACCCATTGATGTTACCATCTCAAAAACCATTTATTCAACCTTTGTTTTAAAATATTTATTACTTAGCAAAAGATTTCTTCTAAAATTCATTTGACTGGTTTATTTTTGCAAACAGTACTTTGATGAAAGTACTGTCTGATCAGCAGTACTTTGAATAAAAGTACTGACATATCAAAAAGTATTTATTCAAATAAAATTCATACCAGTTATTGATCATCCTCAGCAATAGTAGTCCAGTTAATAAACAAATTGATGACCATGAGAGCAATTTCGTTATCCTCTTCTACTTCCATTCCATGCTCTAGCATCCTTATCATAAGATCAACAGTGAGAGGATATCTTCTATCTGCAAACATGTGAATCATTGTCCCATTTTCCAGCTCTAGAACATGTACTCTGGATTCTTCAAAGAATCTCCAACAAACAATTTCCCATTGCTCTTGATTCTTCCAAATTTCATCACTGCTCTGTTCTTCAGTTTCCCATGCTGTTGTAAGATCTCCAAGTAAAACTAAACTAATTTCTTCTAATGGATTATGTTCAACATAGTCTCGCACCAAATGATATAAATGAAATAAATCCACTCTGTCAATTGCATGCAGTATATCCCATAGCCTATTGAACACTTTGAAACTTTCAACATCTCTGTGAAACATCATATAACTTCCATCTTTGGATTTCACAACTTCAAAAACAGTAATCTGAGATCTGTTCATCTTCATATCAGCATCTTCTTTAGAATATTCAAAGTCTACTACTCTGAGATAATTTCTTAGTTCATCCCTAGTCTCAGTTCTTAGCTCAACTTTCTCTTTCTTTGATGACTGTTTATCAACTTCAGTTTTCCTTTTTCTTTTCAAACTTTTCTTTCTTTCAGCTTCAGTCCAAGTAGCTTCATCTTTATAATCTTTAATGCTTGCGACATTCTTCTTATAAGCTTCTCTCTCAGCATCATATAATCTTTTCATATCAATATAATTCAGCTTCTGCAATCCCTTATATCCTCGACCTTTCAAATAAGCCATCATGGCATTCCTTTCTTTAGCAAGATTTGGTCTTCTAGGCATAAAAGAAACAGGTGTAGGTGACTGTAATGGTTCAGCATCTGGTTCAGCATTCAGCTCTTCTTGTAACTTCCTAGCTACTTCTTCATTCATTGCCTCTTCATTAGTCACTTTAGCTTCTACTTTAGCATTAAGCTCTTCTTGGACCTTTTTAGCAGCTTCTTCATTCCTAGCAACTTCAATTACTCTAATATCTGCCAAAGTTAGCTTTTTCTTCTTAGTTTCTACCAGAATACCCTTTCCTTTATCCTTAGGATCAATTGCAAGTTGAGAAGTTCTTGTTTGTTCCTCTGCAACTTCAGAAATAGTAACAGCCCTTGGCTTTGATAAATCATGCAGTATGGTTGCAACAAGTTCATCATCACTTGCAGTTCTTACAGGTTCTTCTGGTATGGCAGTTGTTGAAGGACCAGCTTGTTCTTCATCATGAATAACAGTTGTTGAAGGACCAGCTTCCTCTTCAAAATCTAATACTCTTGGAGTAATAGCTTCTTGTCTGAAAGTTCCATGAAGAGCAGTACTTTGTTGCTCAGTACCTTGATTAAAAGCAGTACGTTGTTGTTCAGTACTGATAAGGTTTTAAAAGGTACCATTTTGAGGGGTCGTTTTAACCCTTATTTGATCACTTTTGTATCCGTTATTGCTTAATATCGTTCCTTTTCACTTTTTAGGTCTCTTGAAGGCAAAATGCTGGAATGGCACTTATTTGGATGAAAAGGCGCGAATATACGAAGAAAATGGCCAAAGTCAGAATCGAGACACTCAAAGCTGCTGAAAACAGAAGGCGACGGCGTCACTGCTTAACGGCGACGCCGTCGGAGGAATTTGTGACGGCTCAGAAGAGAAAATGGCTTGTTTTGAAGGACGGCGTCGGGCTTTAAAGGGGTAGACCGTCGCAACTCAGACGGCCTAGATGCGACCCAAAACGACGTCAGAAGCTGAAGAGGACGGCGTCACAGACATAAGGTGACGCCGTCGCAAGGTTAACGTGGCCAAGACGAAACCCTAATGACGGCGACACGACGGCGTCACAAAACATAAGGTGACGCCGTCGCATATGTAATATTATATATAGAATCCGAATTTTTCAGTTTTAGGAGAGTCTTTTTGGAGTAAAAACCTAAAACCGAACCAAGGGTGTCTTGCACAGTATTTTAGGGTTCTAAACCCTATCTTACATCAAGATAAGTATTTACTTCATCAATTCAATTATGTCTTTGATTATTTGTGTGTATGCTTGCATGTTCTCCATGTCCGGCTAATTTATTTGTGTGTTTGCTTAGGGAGTATGAAACTTAATTATTGAATATTGATTGGTTGTTTCTTATCTTAGTTGATTAATGATCTCGTAATGCGATAGGTCATTCGTTGTGTACTTAATGCTTGATTCATCTTTGTGAACCTTAGAATATAATTACCTGAGTAGTTGTAAGCTAAACCATCCAAAGAGTGCCTTAGAGTAAGAGTTTATCATCCCTAGTGGGTTTTGTAGACGAGACCCTTTGGTAAGTTCAAAGAGTTAAGGAGAAACGCATACCCTAAAACTTTAGACACACAACGCAACTAAGAATAAGGACGTGACAACTCAACCATCAATAGGAGATAATTAAGGAGTAGTAAAACCTAAGTAAACACATCTTTAAACTATCATACGAGCACACATTAATTAGACATAGACTACCACCACCTTAGTTTAGATAATTAGATAATAGTAGAGTAATCGATAGAAATACGAACCCCCCCAAATCCAATACCCGAGATTTGTACTTTTCAATTTCCAAAAAAACATAAAAAAGATAAAAAAAAATAATCTTCCTCAACCTTAACCTTAGCGTAGTAACTTCTCACTAGCATTCCTATTCCCCTAGAGAACGATACAAATACCCGTGGCTTACCCTAATACTACACTACAACGATTAGGTTCACTGCCTAGGGTGTTGAAAAACTTGCTCGACGAAAAGGAAGTTCCTTTGACCCCGAACGCGCTGCGTAAGCGTATCAAGTTTTTGGCGCCGCTGCCGGAGAATAGAATAGGTAGTTAGTAGTCCACCTCGTTTAGGTTCTTTGCTTGATTCCTATCAAGTAATTTTTTTTTTCTCATTTTTAGCTTCCTCTTAGTCTATCCCCCTTCTTCGTGACCTTTGTTCGTAACCCCATCACTTTTCATCATGGAAGGTGATAACCAACCACCACTCATCAACCCACCACCAAATGACCCGGCAAGAGCCCGTACTCTTGGTGAATACTCAAGACCAAGCCACCTAGGCTATAGGAACACCATTGAGCTTCCCGACCAAGCCCAAACTACGGCCCTGCGATCCGACACCATCCGGTTGGTGCAAAACGGATGTGCATTCCATGGACTTCGTTCCGAAGATCCAAATCAGCATCTGAGGGATTTCCTCAAAATTATCGATTCCATCGACCTTGATGCTACTACTCGGGAGACCACGCGCCTGCGTCTCTTCCAATTCTCTCTACGGGACCAAGCTAGTAATTGGCATGAGCGACTTCCCGCCGGCTCCATCTCAAGTTGGGATGATCTTACCTCTCACTTCCTTGCTCAATTTTTCCCACCGGAGAGAACCACTAAGCTTAGGAATGACATCTTGATGTTCCAATAACGTCAAGGTAAATCTCTCTACCAAGCATGGACCCGATTCAAGGACTTACTTCATAAAGTCCCTCATCACGGCATTGATCTTTGGCTCCAAGTCCAAATCTTTTATGATCATGTCAACTTCCCCACTAAGCGATCCATTGACCAAGCGGCCGGTGGAAAACTTAGTGATCTCACCGCGGAAGAATCATGGGGTATAATAGAGGACCTTGCCCTCTACGACAATGAAAGTTGGGATGAACCCCGTGAGCTACCTAACACCGTCAAGGCAATCTCATTGCCTTCCATCGACTCACAACCTTCCGACCGTAGGATGATCGAACTTGAAGATCAAGTTAAATTCCTCATGAGTTCCTACAAAAATCCTAAGTCCTCATGTCAAGTGAATCAAATCACTCTACCTTGTGAGTTATGCAGTGGTCCCCATGACACTCGTGATTGCACAAGGCTCCCCGAACAAGCTTTTGCGGACTACGCCTCCATGCGTACCGACGGAGCGGGAGAGAAGTGGTACACTTTCAAACCCGAACAAAACAACTTAGGAAACTCGTATAACCCCTCATGGAGAAATCACCCTAAACTTAAGTGGAACCAAAACTCAAGCACACCCCAAAGCTCATCTAGTTCACCCACTAGGTTCAACTCTATTAATACCGGGAACCCCACTAATCTTGAGGCAATCGCATCTAGATTTTTGTCATCCCAAGAGACTCGATTGAATAAGCTTGAAGCCGATTTTAAGCAAAAACAAAGCGAGATGAAAAACAAGCTTGATGCCCTCTTAAAAGCCTTCAATGAACGGGAAGTTAGAGCACTCCCAAGTGATACCATAAAGAACCCAAAAGTGAATTTGATTGCGTCGACTTCATGTTCTAGTTCACCATGGGAGAATGCACATCCATGCCCCTCACACCCGACGGTTCACTCGGTAAATGCTATCAAAAAGGGTTCCAAGCCATCCAAGAGGTACCAAGGCCCGACACCATTGGTAGAACCTCCTCTTGAGAGACCCGTCAGCCAAGAATCCAAACCTAGTTTAGAGGAGGAGTACAAGGAACTCCATCAAGAAAAACCGATTCTTGAAGTCTTAGCTCATGCACCTTATTATAATGCTTTGAAAGAAAAATATGAGTTAGAACTTAGGCTTGGAAAACATGGGTCCGCTTTTGTGCGAAACAACTTACCTAAGAAGTTAGACGATCCCGGGCTATTCACTCTTCCGTGTAGGCTTGGAACTTCCAAACCACTCGACGCTCTAGCCGACTTAGGGTCATGCATCAATCTTGTTCTGTTGTCCCTCCATAGAAGCCTTAACTTAGGTAAAATAGAACCAACGGAAACCATCTTAGGTCTAGCGGACAGTAGTGTGGCACGTCCGGTAGGAATAATAAAGGACATGGTAGTACACGTAGGAGAGTTGACTCTTTTGGCCAAATTTCATGTGCTAGACATGAATAAGGACCCGACATGCCCATTACTAGTAGGAAGAGGATGTTTAGCTACCGCTAGTGCCATCATCGATTGTAAGATGTCCAAGATAGTGGTAGGAGAGGGGAGTGCTAGATCAGTTTACGATGTCAAAAAGCATACGTACTTCAAGGATGAGGAAATCCCACAAGAGATTAGGTTGGATAGAGAGCCTTCTAGATATGGACCTTGGATTGATAAGAACCTCATAGGCCCCCAAAGACCTTTTTACCTAGATAAAGCCTTCACTAGTAAAGCAACTTTCCAAGAAAAAGAAATGGCTAGGGACATGGAAGTGAACCCCGTTCGAGGACGCCTTAGTATTTAGGAAGATGACCGAGTTCCTAGGAAGCTTGCTCGTTAACCTTGTCATGAATAAGTGGAAAGTTGAGGAATCTAAACACAAATGGGATTGGGATAGACCGCCTAGTGATGGTAATGGAGAGTGGCACATTAGGATACAAATCTATGATCCCGATGGTGAGAAGTTTGAAAAGACATATTTAACCGAGCGTACTACTAGGAACTTGAATGATAAGTTTGATCCTTACGACATTGTTGAGGATAGACTTACTTATATCGGTACGTAGGGGCACGACTACGAGTCTAGCTACAAGACTCTTAAATAAAGAAAAGCGCTTCGTGGGAGGCAACCCATGCTTAATTGTTTGCTTGTTAGTGTCATATATCTTTTATTAATTGTTTATCCTCATGTTTAAATTTGTAAAAATGCTTTATTTTGTTTTTAACCTCGTCTTAATTGCATATAAAGGTATTTTACATAAGGGATAAGTGTAGGGAGGATTACACACGTTTTCAAAAGAAACGTAAACATGAGAATAACAATTAACTAAAAGATATGTATGTTTGTTTGTTCGAGTCGAATGCTTGTATCGAGTCATAATGGATATTTTTGCAGAAATTTTTCCAGATTCTAAAGATGTAAATTTTCCAGAATTTTTTCCAGAAAATCGCAGACCAGTTTTTGTCAGGATAACCTGACGGCGTCAGGATTGCAACCTGACGGCGTCAGGAAGGAGAAAAAACATCAGATCACTTTTTCTCGTTTTCTGAGCTACTTATAAATTTTATGAATTTTCCAGGTCTTAATTTTCTTAAAGTCTTAATTTTCTTATAAATTCTGTAAACATCCATTCCACAAGCATTATATCCTAGTTTAAATCGAGTCTTATATATTTTATTATCGCCGATTTTACGCAAAGGTTTCATTTGTTTTGTTCAAGTGTGCAGGTTTGGTTTGTCAAGAAGAAGTTACACAAGATTGGAAGGAGCTTTTCACGCAATAATTCTTCTTGGAAAGGATTTAACCACCACTTTACAGGGATCCTACCGAGCTAATCAAGGGAGTATTAGTTTCTTTCGTTTTTGATTACCTTCTTTTATCATAACTTTGATACTTTCGGGGAACATTGGGGACAATGTTCAGTTTAAGTGTAGGGAGGGAAAATAAAACGGGAACTTTGAAACTATGCTTATCCTTGATTATTTGCTTTGTCCAATTGTGATTGTGTAATAAACCATGAGAAAATGTCGGTTAGGGTAATTT